>VZRS01009803.1:538682-688219 GCA_013398055.1 Ifrita kowaldi
GGGAATGTTGAAGGTTATTAGTGCTATGTGGTGAAGCACGTGTAAAGATTTTAGCAAAAGTAGAAATAAACACGGCAACAAAAATATGCAAATCAACACTGCAAAACGTGGCAGCAAGGCCAGTGCAGTTGAGGATTTTGTGACTCCACACATGGCTTGACCACCTGCAAATAAGAGGATGTTTGGAGGAAAAATGCATTAAAATCCTGCTGGAATCCTCCCTTTGGGAATTCTCTGGCCATCAGGTCATGTCACAGGTCATGTCACATGCTCACCCTGTTTTTAATTCAGAGTTGCCTCCTGGTGCCAAACTTTTCCTCCAACCTTCCAGCATTGCCTGCTGCCCCACAAAGGCTCCCTGAACACCAGACCCCACAGCATCACTGTGACTGATGTGTAATGAGCCCAGGTAATAGTGGCTGGCACATGAAATGAGCTAGGGGCTTCATTTGGAAGTGGTTTAACAAGATTTTCCCAGAGCAGGGAGAAGGGACTATTAAGGGAAACATAGACATTCTCATTTAGAAACACTTGTCCCAAAATAGAGGTTGGGTTATTAATTTGACCAAGGGAGCTAAACCAAGAAAAATGCTCCAGATCATCCCGATTCACCCTAAATACTCACCTCCCTTAGTCTAGTTAATCTTCTTTTCCAATAGCAACTCGAATCTGTGGTAGTACAGGCTGAGGAATCTCAGCAGAAGTTTCTGAACTGTTGCAGAGTCACCCTGCAGCAAGCATTCCCCTGGATTATATTTTACCCTAAATGGGTCTCTGGTTCTTGTTCCAGGGAGAAGGAGGAGCTCAGCCTGACACGAGGAACCATGACAGAGGGTTTGGCATGCCCATGCTGCAATCCATGGGGACAGGGAAGCCCATGCTGCTCCTGAGGAGCATCCCTGGGCAGGTGCTTTGCCCCAAGCTGTAATACAGAGAATTTTGATGGCCCAGAAGAGGCTGTTTGCTCTTATGGGCAGATCTTCCTCATGGCTTTGCATAGGGAAGATGGGTTTTCCAGTCACACAGCGAGGTTCAAGCAGGAGAAATTAAATCATGGCACTTTTCCTGCCTGCACGGAGCCATATGGAGTAGGCTGCCGGAGCCCGGCCATTGCAAGTTCACAGGCTCTGCTCTTCCCCTCTCCTGCCACAACTTTCAGCCACCTCTGGCCCCACTCCCTGCTCCAGCCCCGGCTGTTGGAGGAGGTTCCTGGGGACGTGGCCAGAGGGGAAAGGCACTGTTATCATTTCATTTCCTGAGTGCACTCCGCTGCGGTTTTGCAGGGAGCGGAGACAAGGAAGCGCTCACCGACGCTCAGCAGCCAGTTCAAGCGCTCCCTGGAGCTGTTGATGAGGACTCTCAGCGTGTGCCAGCCCTTTTTTGTCCGCTGCATCAAGCCCAATGAGTACAAGAAGCCCATGGTAAGTCCTGCTTTTCTCTCCTGGTTCCTTTTTGTACAGGACTGCCCGTGGGGTCATTCTGCCCTGGAATTACCACCAAAACTCCTTTGGGCATCAGTGGAGTCAGGATTGACCCTGTGTGCTTAGAAAACCAACCCACAGCCCGTTGTGCAAGCAACAGAGTCACAAAAGGGTTGGCAAAATCAGGCACTTGCCTTGCAGTCCAGCAGCACCCCAAAACTTCTTGCTGGGGGTAGCTCCTGACCCTGCCTTTCTTCCCAAGGACAATCTCAAGGAATTGACCCTGCGGCCCTTTATCCTGTAGAAATGCCTCTCTGTTTCCATAGGGGGTAATCTCCTTCCTGCCAGAGACTTCAGCTGAGCCGTGGGTTTAGTTCTGTGGCAGAGTTCCGTGCTTTCTAAAAATCATCTTCCTGTGGGTGTTTTCCTGAAAATCTTTGCTCCCAATGGATCTCCCTTATTTTAAATCCTGTTTGTTCCTTTCCACTGCCTTTTTATTTGCTTCACCAATTACAAAAGCATGGTTTTAAAAGCAGAGGGAAAAAGAGGCAAAATAGCACAGAGGAAGTGTGAGAGGAGTTATCTCGCTCAATTCACAGTGATTTGCTTCAAAACCAATGAACACTGTGGGGGCAAACTTTTAGGAGCAAATGAAAAGGAAGGACAGGACTGTCAATCCCCCTGACCACAAACTGCTCATGGAGGGGACTCCGAGTTTTGCAGCAGAAGGCAGGTGATAAGGTGGGTGCCGTACGTCCTGATCCCACTCCCTGTACTTTGCAGGATCGGACACTGATGCTGTGAGCAATCACTGTTAAGTCTGCTCACCAGACTTAATAGTGATACTGCTTGGAGAGGAAGAGCTTTATTTAATAAATAAAGTTGATACAGTCAGAGCTGGGGCTTTGTCTGAAGTCAGTGTCTGTTAGCAAAGCTCAGCTGAGTGTAAAAAAGCATAAAATACTGAATTTCAGAGCTGTTATGTACAAGCAGTGTTTGTTTGAAACTTATTTTTGCTGTTCAGTGAACCTAATATGATGCAGAGCAAAAGGTTTGGTGGCTCTCTCAGATCATTTTACTGTGCTCTTATCCTGGTTTTGGTGAGAGTAAAAAGGCACCTATTAGCCTGTTAATGAAATACTTTGGGTAAATATTTAACAATATGTCTGATCTGTGATTATCATCTGAGTAGAGATCAGAACAAGACCTTCTTTTTGAACACAGGTGATGTTGAGAAATAGATGTACATCCTGAACTGGTGTTAGCAAATTATTCCAAATGCCCTGACTCTGAGCTGGTTTTGCACCTGGATGTCTGAAATTCAGTCTGGTATTTTGTGTCCTGCATTGGAAGTCTGTATTTCATCAGCTCTTGCAAGTGCTAAGCCAGATGTCTATGTTTAACCTATTTGTCTGCAGAACTTTCAGTGGGACATTAAAACAGCTCCAAGTTTGAAAGAATTAGACAAAGAGAAATTAATCTCCCCATTAAAGAAATGAGTGGGTGAGCTAACACTGAATCAGAGACTGCAGTGTGATATGAAATGTGATTTCTTGCTAAATTTAATTTTGGCCTTGGTTTAATAATCCAAAGGAAAAGAAGTCCCAGATAAAGGCACACAGAGCTTTTCAGGGTGACTGCAAAAGAGAACATTGTCTGAGAGATCATTTTCTGTCCCTGGCTTTGAAGGAAAACGTACTGATAGTGATAGGAAATGGGATAGCGGAAGTGAAAGGTCAGTGGAAAGTCCTGACTGTTTGTTACTTTGTGTTATTCTAAAACTTTTACTTCCTTCTAAAATGTGCTTTAGGGGGCAAAAAAACTGTTTGTATCGGGATGCTGGCTGGAGTTCTCTGGGTCTGTACATCATCCCATGCTGTTGCTTCTGAGTATTGTTCTGATTAGTCCAAGAAAAAGGCGTGGAACGCATTAGGTAACAAACCATGCGAAGAAAATCAAAACTGTCTCCAGCAGTCTGTGCCTCATCAGGCCCTTGTGCCAGGAGCGCATAGTTGCCCATAAGTACAATGAACTAGCCCTAAAAGATTTGCAATCAACCCCCCGTGTCCTGTAACCTCCCCAGCTGTTTGATCGGGAGCTGTGCGTCCGTCAGCTGAGGTACTCAGGGATGATGGAGACCATCCGCATCCGCCGGGCTGGATACCCCATCCGCTACACCTTTGTGGAGTTTGTGGACCGCTACCGGGTGCTCATGCCTGGGGTGAAGCCGGCGTACAAGCAGGTGAGAATCCTCTTTCCCAGGTGACGATTGCTCTCTGCTGGGGAATCTCCAGAGATGTTTATGGGGTGCACATCCTCTCCAAAAACAATTATGCAACATTTGATCCCCAGGTGTCACAGTGATGCTCAGGGCTTTCCAAGTGAAGGAAAAATGGTTACAGGGCTGGCAGGAACAATTAGCCATATTCAGCCTGTCCCTCTCACTCATCTTAAATGAGGTGACAGTAAAGCCATGAGAACCTCATTAGCAGAAAACTGCAGGATTTGGGACCAGAAAAGGTTCACACTAGGCTTGGAAGGAGCGATGGGTGAGTCTGGTCCTGGTGAATCCCACCCCTTTTTCTATCAGGGCGACCTGCGTGGGACATGCCAGCGCATTGCTGAGGCAGTGCTGGGGAAGGATGATGACTGGCAGATTGGCAAGACAAAGATATTTCTGAAGGTGGGTGGTTCTCCACGTTCCCCCTGCCATCTTGGATCCTTGCCTCTGGAGGCATGTCCTACCATTTCCTTTCCATCATAAGATATAACCCTTTTCCTTTTCCCTTTTCCTCTGGGCTGGCATGTCAGTGGGTAGAACCTGGGTTAAGGCAGAACATTTGGGGCCGGTTTTGGAGAAGCAGGCAGGAGGAAGTCCTGACACTGTGCCAGCACTGATGCATTCACAAAACCATACTGACACAAAAGTGGTCACGTTCAGTGCACAGCCTTTTCCCTCCTGGGCTGAGTGGTTCAGCTTCCTCTCCTGCCTTCACCCAAAAGGCACAGCAGCAGGAGGGATGCCCATACAGAGCTTTGCAGAGAGAGGGACATGAGCACAATAGGCTCATTTTGCTTTCTGCACATCGTTGTGCAACCCAAGATGTGCCTACAGTCTCCTTTTCTGCGTCAGTCCAGCTGACACAAAGCAGTTCAACACTGCAGGTGCTCTGCAGCCCCATACACACTCATCTTTCCTTATAAACCCATTCCTGTGCTGCTCTGGGAAGATGAGGCTTCTCTTGAGCAAAAATCTTAATGATAAACCCTGACTGCTTACACCTAAATTCACCCCCAAATCCCACTGCCAGCACAAACAACCCCATCTCTTCCCCAGAGCTTGTTCCCACTAGTTGCTCTTTCCAGAGCCTGTTATCAAGATCTCACAGCTGTTAGTACAGGAAACAGAGAAATTGGGAGGCCCCAAGGGGCACGGGAGGTCGAGCAAAGCAGGAAATTTGTGGAACTGCCTCTGCTGTACCTAGTGTGGCATGGCTCAGCTTGCCATGACGGAGAAAGAAAGCTGAATCACACACAACATGGGAGGAATCAGAATAAAGCTTGGATTGGTGCATCTGAAAGCCTCAGGGCTAGGGAAATTCAATGTTTCAAGGAGCTGGTTTTTTCCTTAGGGTAGGGAGGCATTGCAGTCTTGGCTAGAAGAAGTGATGGGATCCAGGCAGCCTGGAGTTTGCTTACAAACCTCTCCAGTGCTCCTAGGAACTGGTCCCATGGCTGAGAGCACTAGGAGGGAGCTCTGCAGGGAAGGGCAATGTAATTTGGTTGTTTTCAGACTGTGAAGTATTGCATTTGGACCTTCTGGATGAGCTGTTTCATTTGGGAATGAAGACTATCGATCACTAGGGTTTATGTTAGGATTTCCCCAGTGAGCAGGGTTACACTTGGGATGTAAAATGACCCAAGAGTTTATTTTGAACAGCTGTCCTGGACACAGGTCTTGTACCATCCTCTCTGGCCACATATCAGGCAGAGGGAGAGCTTGAGACAATGGTGCTGTGTTGCTTCCTCCCACAGGACCACCACGACATGTTGCTGGAGATTGAGAGAGACAAGGCCATCACGGACAAAGTCATCCTCATCCAGAAGGTGGTCCGTGGGTATAAAGACAGGTGGGTATGAACCCCACTGCCACATGGGAGGTGGCCTATGTGGGATGCTTCATCCAGCAAGTGGCTCCTGGAGGTTGTGTCACTCCCTTTGTGCCCAGATGACCAGAGGGGACCCTGATGTGCTGGCACTCAGCAAGTACTGGAGGAAAACAGTAGAGGAAACAAGAGGATAACTGTGTTATCTGCCTCAAACCTGGACAGAATAGGACCTTCTGTGCCTGTTCAGTGCCATCTTCAGGGGATGTGGTGTTTGCTATGACAGTGCAGCAGTGGGACTCTGGGCCTGCTGAAGGCAACGCTAAGACTCCCGTCTGTGGAGATCACCACAAGACTGCAGAGGGAACGCTGGGTCATCTACTGTGACTAAAGTTGCTCTCCCCAAGGCCCAAGGGGTTCAGAACTCTTCCCTGTGCAACCCAGTTTCCAGACATGGGAAGAGGACAGGTAGTCCACAGGGAGCTCACAGGACTGTTGTGGATGAAGAGGAGGGGGAGCCACAGCCAAGGACAAGCTTCACCTATGGAGGAGGGACAGTTCCTGGGGTTTTGTTCTCTCTTACCATCCAAGCCATGGTGTGACTTGGGTGGTGCTTTGCAGAAAGGGCACCTGCTAAATAACTCATCAGTCTTTCACACACTAATCCTGGTAAGACCCCCAAGGCCTCCTAACACAGTTGTCTCTATGTCGTCTGCAGGTAGAATCAGGTCAGGCTAGGAGGGATTGGAGGAGCAGATAAGGATAGCAGGGTGGTGTTGGTGAGGTTTGCTCTTGATATTTGGATGGGATTCAATCCATTTTCAGGTGCTAGAACAAAATGGGAAGGACACATAGGGAAGATATTTTAGGTGTGAGAAGAGGTTGTGGGACTGGGGGAAGATGGGGACCATTCTCAGCATCTCCTGCTCTTCTCATTCCCATAACTGGGCATAATCTGCCTGTAGAGACTGCTCAGAGAGAGTCCCTGCAGATGTTTTTTGAAAGCAAGGACAGCTGGGGAAGGAGACATATTCAGGTCAAAAATGCAGTGTTTATTCCACCTGGACACTCAGGTTCAAATTTCCAAGAAATGAGGTCCAGGAGGTGATGATAATTTGTGGCCAAACCACAGAGGCAAATTATTGAAATTGACTTTGAAATTTGACTTTGCAGGTCCAATTTCCTGAAAGTGAGAAATTCAGTCCTGATGATTCAGAGATACTGGCGTGGACATAACTGCAGGAAGAACTATGGTGCTGTAAGTACAGAGGTGCTTCCTCACACCTCTGCCTTCCTGCCTCTTTCACCTGGGACATACGTAAGGGTTTCCTGGTTCAAAATGTCCCATTGAATGTAAGAAGTGATGAGGTTGGAGCAATGAAAGGAAGTTTGCTCCTTTGCTCTGTCTTCTCATTGAAGAGACCACCTCCTAGCTGTTCTTTTGCCTGTGACTTACATGTCCATTGCACCAACTGATGATTTGGGGTTTTGTAAGTCTTCCCCTAGTTACCAGATGGCTGGAAACTCAAGAGCAGCTTCCTCTGAAAAATAGACTCCATCTCCATGTGGGACCATGTTTGAGTTTCTGGTCAACCCCGTCCATAGTCCTCTTCTCTCCCTGTTCCAGCTGGGTCTGAACCAAACAGCAAGGTCTTTTGGGAAGTACATTGGGGTCTAAAGTATCTCAATATAATCCTCCAAGCCTGCAACTTGATAGAAATAGCCGCTTTCCAGGCTGGCTAGGATGCTGCTTCCTCCCATCAAACAGCATCTTGACTGTCAGGCAGGAGGTTTGCAGATGCTGGACCTCCATAGGAACAACCCTCATGGCTTGTGGTTACCTTGGGATGACCAACCCGACATACTGAGGCCTCTCAAAGGCTCAGTGGGGAAGAAACTGTGTTTGTCCTTCCTGGGCTTTGAAACAATGCAGCAGCCAGAGGGCTTCATTTCTCCACCGTTTTGGAGAACCTCCCTGCAGAAGTTTGCTGTCATGGGGGCTGATTTCAGTGGCTGTTATTTACAGCCGTGCAAGCAGCAGATTAGCAATGGAAATCTGCTTACGGTGGGCGAGCCCCTGGCTGGCGGGGTGCTTTCATCCTGCCCCCTCTTGCAGATGCGGATTGGCTTCCTGAGGCTGCAGGCCCTGTACCGATCCCGCAAGCTTCACAAGCAGTACCATATGGCTCGCCGGCGGATCATCGAGTTCCAGGCACGATGCCGGGGCTACCTGGTCCGTAGGGCTTTCCGCCACCGCCTCTGGGCTGTCCTCACCGTCCAGGCCTACGCCCGGGGCATGATTGCCCGAAGGCTCTATAAGCGCCTCCGAGGGGAGGTAGGTACCGTGGAGGAGAAGCGGAGATGAGCAGAGGGGAAAAAAACATGCTTCTGCATCATGTGCTATTGGGATTCATTTTTAAAGGGAAAAAAAAAATCCAAAAATAAATTGGTGCCTATTCAGAAAGGCTCTTCTATTTATTCCCACAGTATTATCGACGCCTGGAAGCAGAGAAACTTCGGCTGGCAGAAGAGGAACGACTTCGAAAGGAGATGAGTGCCAAGAAAGCCAAAGAGGAAGCAGAAAAGAAACACCAAGTACGTGGGGACTGATCTCTTTCTGGGGTTCTATCTGTTCTCCACGAAATAGTTTTGCTCCTTTCAGGAGTAATGACAAAAGTATCTAAGGGATTTCTGCCCTGCTTGAGTGGTTTGTATTTAATTCTCTAAAGTACTCTGTGCTTTATTAGTTTGAAGCTGCTCCAGAATTTCTGATTTGCTGCACAGGAATGCCAGAGATAATAGTTACTATTCACTTGCTTTTGCTATTGTATAAATGGGGAACTAGGACACTCTGTGTGTGTGTGTGGACATGCAGGGCTGTTGTATAAAAGAAAAAAATGAGGTCAGTGAGAGTTTCTGTGCATGGACCAACACCCTTAAACAGGCACTAAGGAATGGGGAAAATGCATTGCTTTGTCCTTCTGCAGTTGGGAAACTGAGACATGGACATGTCACTGATTTGCTCCAAGTTATGATACGGGTAGAGTGCCCTAAGCACCAGGCAGCCGGCCTTCCTAAAGCCAGGCCCTGCAGAATTTACTGCCAGCTCTTTGGAAGGAGCAGTTCAGTCATTGCACTTGTCCTTGTGCAGGTACGCCTGGCCCAGCTGGCACGGGAAGATGCAGAGAGAGAAGTAAAGGAGAAAGAGGAGGCACGTCGGAAGAAAGAGCTCTTAGAAAAAATGGAGAGAGCTCGCAACGAGCCAGTGAACGACTCAGAAATGGTGGACAAAATGTTTGGATTCCTGGGGACAACCTCCTCCCTGCCTGGCCAGGAAGGCCAGGCACCCAATGGCTTTGAGGTACTGGAGATGTACAGGAGCCTGGCTATCTCATGAAAGGCATTAGCAAAATATTAATAGGTCAAGGAAGAGTACAGCAATAAAAAAGTGTGTCTCTAAAGGCGTCCTTCAAGGCCAGGCTCTCCTGTGTGGCCCCAGAGTGTTACTGTGCTGTGGCTGGAGATGGGCAGGCAGACTGGCAGCTTTCCCTGGGACTACCAAATGGAGGAGAGCAGTATCACTATAAGGTCATCAAGGACCTGTGACCTTTGAGATCTTTCCTTTTTGGTTCATCACAGCTCACGGCATTTAGCTCTTAGACACCCTTTCCCCATGCTGTGAGTGGGGCCATACTTGTTACTTCTTCTACTGCTCTGGGGACATTCCTGGGCACAGGCATGTCCTTCAGAGCTTGGGCTTTTCATGGGCTCCAGAGCTATATTCCATGTTTTCCCTCCATCTGAGTTTTCCTTTTGGGATGGAAATCAGACTGACAGAAAATTCAGGCCCAAAAGAAAATGGTTTTTCAATATCCAAAGCCACACTGAGTGTCTGACATGTCCTTCCACAACAGGATCTTGAGCAAGTCCAGAAGGAGTTGGAGGAAGAGGACCTGGATGCAGCATTGCCTCTCCCTGAGGAGGAGGAGGAAGACCTCTCAGAGTATAAATTTGCCAAGTTTGCTGCCACGTATTTCCAGGGCACAACGACACACACGTACATCCGCCGGCCTCTCAAGCAGCCTCTCTTGTACCATGAAGATGAAGGAGACCAGTTGGTGAGGCAGGGGATGGAAATCCTTGAGCGGGGCTGGGTGGGTTGGAGCAACCCTGGGTAACCCTCTGGCCAAAGGGTACCGGCAGTTTCCATTTGGGATACACTCATCTGCTGCACATGTGTCCATGGGCACTGTCCCACCAGCGTACTTTGAGTGCTGGTAAGACAGTGAATATTAGGGGGATGGAGCATTAGAGAGGAGGGTCCAGCTCTGTACCTTGGTATCTGTGTTAAGGCAATGAGGTGCTCTGGGCTCAGGGCATGGGCAATGGAAACAGTTGTTTGAATAGCACTTGTAAAGCTTCTAGGGAGCTGGAAAAGTTGCTTCTTACCTTGTCGTACACACCAATGCAGAGCTGTAAGAGAAGAACTGCTTGTCCCATAGCTGGCAGTTCCAGATCAGAAATGGATCGAATCTGCACAGCTATAATGCACGTTACATTATCCATGAACTTGCGTTCGCTGTGGTTCTCCTTCCCCTCTGCAGTGGGTAAGGAGCTGCAAGTCTCTGCCCCTTGATAAGGCTGGCATCTCCTATCAAGGAGCAAACCCCTGGTAGGGTTCACAAACACATTCATGGTGGCATGAACACAGAGCCTGAATGTGTGGTCCCAGCCAGTGGCCTACGCAGCATGCTCAGGGGGAATGTGTCCTGCAGGCAAAACCTCACGTGTGACACAGGGAAGTGTTTTATCTCCTGCATATGTACAGAGAGACCATGGTGGGGTTCCTGATGGGTTCAGCACGGCTTGCCCATCCCCTCCACTGCCCTGGTGTGAGCTAATGGGGTGTAACTTTCCTTTCAAATAGGCAGCACTTGCTGTATGGATCACTATCCTGCGTTTCATGGGAGACCTCCCCGAGCCAAAATACCACACAGCCATGAGTGATGGTGGTGAGAAGATACCAGTAATGACAAAAATCTATGAGACTCTTGGGAAGAAGACCTATAAGAAAGAGCTGCAGGCTCTGCAGGGAGAAGGAGAGGTAACTGCTGCAGCTGTAAAAGAGATGTTGTTATTATTAAGTGTTGGATATTGAAATGTGTTGGAAAGAAACAACTTGTGGGGTTTGTGGCAGGCAATCAGTTTGTTGACTTTATTTGCGCTTATGCTACGAAGGGAGAATTGCCTGTGTGTCAGGTGTTGATCCTGTCCCTCCCTCTCTGGGAGAACTGAATGTCCACCAGCTGAATGTTACCCAGTGAAGGAAGTGCCCTGATATCTCTCATGGGACTTTGAGCTCTCTCCTTCACCCCACAGGGCTAAAATACAGGGGGGGAATGCAATGTCCTATGTTTCTTACTTGGGGATTTCCTTTTGATCTGCCCTGAGTCAGAAGAAACTAAATTAAAAATGTGCCCTTAATCTTGGAGCAGGAAGTAATTAGTTACCAGGAGATTAAACTGTGGAAATAAAAATTTTAAATAAGTAAATCCCTATTGCATCCTGAATGCCTTCGGGATATCACTGGAGAACTTCATCTTAGTATCCTTCCCAGACAAAACGTTGTTCTGGATAAATCAATGTCCACAATGCTGATGCATTTCCGTCTTTGGCAATTGCTTTATTCAATAGGACAAGATATTCTCTGCTGTTAGCTTCTTCTGGATGTCATTGGGTAATTTTCAATAAGTTTTCTTGACAAATCTCTGCAGCATTTGCAGAGGTAAATTAACAAATCTCCTCATTCTTAGAAATTATTATACCATTCAGCACTTCCGGTGAAGACAAGACTTCCCCTTCTGGACAAGAATAGCATCAGGATCATAATTCTGTAAAAATATACACAAAGAATCACCTTTCATTCTTCCTACCCACAATTGCTTGCTTGTTTATTGCAAAAAGGCATATTTTGTCCAATTGAGATATCAGGTAGTACAGAAGAGAAGGAAAATTTGAGCTGTCCTTTTTCTCTGTGGTTACATCATCTCTTCACAGTACGAAAGATGCCTGAGTGAAATGATATACAAATCCAGGTTTACAGCACCAATTCATGTTTATAATGGAAATAAACCATCACAGCCACAGGACTCAAAGTGTCAGTTGGGTATGAAATCATGGTCTGTTCGAAGCTGCTTAAATGGGGAGAGATTAACTGGGTCCAACAGTTTGCTAAAGAAGTAGAAAGCCAGCAAGTAATTTGATGATACGTAGTCAGTGCCTGGAGCTGTCCCACATCAAAGGTATTCTTCTGGGAAACCTGATAGAGCACAGGGCTGATTAAAAGTTATAAAACCACAGTGGGTAACTACCTGTCCATGAATCCCTGGATTGATGGCTTCCAGCTGGAATCCTGCTGTGCAAATGGCTTGTCTCCGAGAGTGGTCTTGCTCATCTCATTTCCACTGTCATACAGCAGAACTGGGTGGACCTGGTTTAAGCAGGAATCAGCCATGTATTCGACATAACTTTTTTCATGTGTTCCCAATATATAATTTTGATCTGAACGACACTTACTGATTAGAGAATATCTACAAAATTCGGAGCCAGCCCTGGGTTATCAAGGGACACAGGAATATGGGTCCAGATTTCTGGTTCCCACCAGCCTCTGAAACATCTCACACTCTGCTCAGGATTAATGGTCTTTTGCAGGAGCCCAGGGGAGGCAGGGAGAGCCCTCGTTCAGCACTTGTGTCTCACCACTTTGCATCCACCCCTCTTGCTTTGCAGAGTACTCACATTGATGGGCACAAGAAGAACAGTGTGCGGCACAAACTGGTCTCCTTAACACTAAAGAAGAAATCCAAACTGACGGAGGAGGTGAGGGGAGACGCTTGGCCGCCTGGCAGCACAAGTGCCGTTGGATTGTCTGCAGCCCTCTCTGACTCTCTTCTGCTTTTCCCTAGACAACATAGAACCAGCCCTCCTCTGGGTTTGGCGCTACCTGTCTCTCTGCCTGAAAGATTTAAGGAGTGTTTAAGGGGAAAGGTTGGCTTCCCGTGTCTCCTTGAGTCATTCTGCACCTCGCGCCGGCCTCCCCTCGGCTCCTGTTCTCCATCCATCCAGCACCTTCCCTCCCCTCTTTCACAGCCCTCCATCCAGCTGCCGATACCTCTCACCACTCTGTGATGGTCTGAATGTTATCCCTGCTTTTAGTTTCCTGCCCTCTACCATGGCATAGATAGCAGAGGTGGGGTCTCCAACGGCACTCCCCCATCCTCTGCTCCATTCCAGTGCCAGGAACAAAACTCCCCATGGAAGCAGTTACCCCAAGCTGAGAGCTTTTGAAAAATCCCATCTCAAAAGAGTGAGGAATTATAAATCTTTCAGGTGGGGGTGATGGAAATTATTCATAGACTGCCCGTTTCCAGAGCAGGCACCATTGCACCTTGCTATAGCTGCTTGAGAGTATGAGGATGGCTCTGTGAGATATTCCCTTAAGCGTCAGTGGGGAGAAACAGGACCCAGTCCAGCTCACCCTAACTGGCTCTGAGCACACTGTAGAAATATTCATCTCTCTAAATGGAGATGGGGTTGACTAGCTGAGACAGCGAGCTGGTAGGCAGATGAATGCCATCCTTGTTTTCACAAACAGCACCATGCTTATGCATTTTCAGCTGCATCATTAGCATGGAGAAGAGGTCCATTTTGCCAGTTAAAATGCTGATGATTATTTTAATATGATTAAGTTAAAGGGAC
Source organism: Ifrita kowaldi (assembly GCA_013398055.1). NCBI lineage: Eukaryota > Metazoa > Chordata > Aves > Passeriformes > Cinclosomatidae > Ifrita > Ifrita kowaldi. Next base: position 551,968 of record VZRS01009803.1, read on the forward strand.
AGGTCTTCCTTGGCGATAAGATGGGTTTATTCCAAAGACCCTTGGTGGCTCTCTCCCAGCAGCAGGACCAGCTCAGAGCTGGGAAGCAAGGGTGCCATTGTAGAAACGCTGGGAAAAGACCAAGCAGGTAGAAGTGTGACTAGACAGGACCGTTTTTAATTTCACCCATACGTGATTAAAGACAACACAGTCAAACCCTCCCACTGCTGTTAAAATCCTAGACTGGAGAACTTCTGAGAGCCTTCCTGGCTGGTGGAGGAGTCCTCCTGGGGGAGCACCACACTCTTGGGATGGGGGTGGGGGGGGACACAGTAACTGGCTGTCCTGAGAGAGACCAATATGTCTGGTTGGCAGGTGACAAAGAGACTTCACGATGGTGAGTCCACGCTGCAGGGCAATAGCATGCTCGAAGACCGACCCACTTCCAACCTGGAGAAGCTCCATTTCATTATTGGTAATGGCATCCTCAGGCCAGCCTTAAGGTTAGAAATCAAGACAAAGGCATGAACATGCCATTCTTTTCATTCCATCTTCCTTGAGTTTTTCTTGAGTTATTGAAACAAGTTTGGTACTGTCTGCAGCTTTACAAAGCTCTCGTTTTATAATTTTTATGGTTGTGTTGTATAATGCAGGCTGGGCTGGACCATGTTTCTTACTGTCCATATCAGGCCGAGTGGAAAGACCATGCAAAGGGATTCAAACATTTCTGAAAGTCCTGATGATGCTGGATTGGTTTTATTAATGCTCACTCTTGTTCCTCACTACTCCATTTGACCATTATATCTCTTTTGTTTGTGTGAATATTTTTAATGGTCTGCTAATGAAAAACTCAAACTCATTTCAGCTGCTAAATGAAGCATTCAAAAATTGTAAAGTGTCAAATGAAGGCCACTTGCACATCTCTGGTTTAGCCAATTTATGTGTTTATGTTTATTAATAGAAATTAATGTTAAATAGTTCCTCTATTTTTTTTCTGTTTAACTTTTAATTATTTTCTTTATTCTTGTTGTAGGGATGAAATCTACTGTCAAATCTGCAAGCAGCTGACCCAGAACCCATCCAAAAGCAGCCATGCTAGGGGTTGGATCTTGATGTCCCTCTGTGTGGGGTGTTTTGCTCCTTCTGAGAAGTTTGTGAAGGTAAATTGTAGATGACATTTGTCTAATGAATTATCTGCCAATACATTTTCTTTTCATCTCATGGGACCAGCTTTTCTCTTGGGTTTCACAGTAGAGGGAATCCCAGTCTTTGCCACAAAGTTCCTAAGGAAAGTGTGCACGATCCCAAGTTCAATGTCTGATGTGAATTAAATGAGTCACTCCTGAAAAGTGACTCTCCCTTTCCTGTGACTCTAAAGGTATTGTAGACAACCAAATTAGATGATGCCTCCTGCAGTGTAGATGTGTGAAGATGTGATTTAGTGACTTCTGGCAGGAAATTTGTTTGTGGGAGGCTGCAAGTGGAATTTGCACAACCAGAATAGCCCACATTTCTCCGCTGTTTCTCATATGCAAAGGTCTGTGCATTCAGCATCTACTGGCTTTGACAGTGTGACCTCAGGCATCTGCTCTACCAAAGCTGGCAAGGAATAGAACACAGCCAATTATGAATATAAATTTATACTAAAAAGAAATGCACATAGAAAGGGAAGGATTTCATTTACATGGAAGTACATTTGCAGATGTGCTCTCTGAATGACGCTATGTTCCCCACCATGTGTCATATTGAAAACATCCAATTCCAAACAGCCACATGAGATAACACGTAATCCATCTTCAGTAGCACTGTGGATCAGCTGGACTGAAGTCAGTGGGAGATGCCAAGTGGCTGACACTTTTGAAAATCAGATTGTTCTTAAGGATTTTCTTTTTCTCTTTTCTGGGCAAAGTTCTGTTGCCTAGATTTGAACACTCTGCTTTCCAAATGAGTTATAGAGTCATAAAATTTATTAGGTTGGAAAAGATGTCTAAGATCAAGTCCAACCACTACCAAGCCCACTGCTAAAGCTTACCCACAGGTACCACTAAAGCATGTCCACAGGTGCCACATCTGCATGTTTCTTGAACACTTCCAGGGATGGTGATTCCACCCCTTCCCTGAACAATTCGTTCCAGTGCCTAGCTGGAAATAAAGATGTTCCATTAATTTCCATAGATATCAGATGAGGTACTGAGTCTTCAGCACTGAAAAAGCTGAAGCCAAGAATAGAAATGCCTCCTTCATCCCCAGGCCTTGTCAGTGTGAAATCTAACAAAGAAGATAAATCACTGGCAAAGTCACAGGCAATTAAATTATGTGGGGAGATGAGATCTGAGAAGTATGGCACAGGAGGTTGTGCTGGTTTAAATCTTTAATAACAGAAGATTACTTTAGGATAGTGAAGCACTTACCAGAAATAACTTATAAGTAGTTCTGGAGACTCAGACATAAAACCATAGAATCACAGGATCATAGAATCACAGAGGCATAAAATGGTTTGGGTTGGAAGGGATCTTTGTAAGTCATCTAGTTCAACCCTGCTGCCAGGAGGGCGTTCCTTTCACTAGACCAGATTGCTCAAAGTCCCATTCAGCCTGGCCTTGAATCTTTCCAGGGATGGGACAGACAATTTTTCTGGGCAACCTGTTCCAATGCATTACCACCTCCACAGGAAAGCATTTCTTCCTTATGCCCGATCTAAACCTGCCTTCTTTCAGTTTAAGGCAACTTCCCCTTGTCCTGTCATTCCATGCCCTTATCAAAAGTCCCTCTCCAGGTCTCTTGTAGCCCCTCTAGGTTCTGGAAGGTGCTCTAAAATCTCCCTGGAACCTTCTCTTCTCCAGGCTGAACAGCCCCAACTCTCTCAACCCGTCTCTATAGCAGAGGTGCTCCAACCCTCTGAGCATCTTCCTGGCCTCCTCTGGACTTGCTGCAGCAGGTCTGTGTCTTTCTTGTGTTGGGGCCCCTGAGCTGGACACAACACTCCAGGTGGGAGTGCTCTGGTTAGGGCAGAGCAGAGGGGCAGAATCCCTTTCCTCACCCTGCTGCCCACGCTGCTGGTGATGGCTTCTGGGCTGTGAGTGCATATTGATGGGTCATGTTGAGCTTCTTGTCCATGAACACCCTCAAGTCCTTCTCCCCAGGATTAGTCTCAATCCATTCTCTGCCCAGCCTGTGTTTGTGCTCGGGATTGCCCCAGCCCAGGTGCAGGAAATTGCTCTTGTCCTTGTTGAACTTCATGTGGTTCACACAGGCCCAGCTCTTAAGTATGTCCAAGTCCCTCTGGATGGCATCCATTTCCTTCTATGATTCTGTCATTCGGAAGTATCAATTAGAACTGAACATTTTGAAAAAGATTTCACTGATAATGAGGCAGGTCTTCAATATGTATTCCAGCTCCCAAATATGCAAGTTATGCATTGGATCCCATTAGACACCTTTATTGCATCATATGTTAAGCACTGGCCAAGACACATTAGCACTCCTGTTCTTTGCACCTTTATTTCAACCAACAGAGGGCTTAGGTGGAAGGTTCTGTCACAAAGAAGTAGGAATGTGAAAAAATGTGTAATTACATAGTTCATTATTTGCAATAGCATAATTAAAACTACACTTTTACCTTGCATTGAACACTTAGGATCATTTGCAACAGCTCTCATCCCTATAACCTGGCTGTGTTACATAGACACTTCGTAGTGTTGCTGTAAGTTATGCTTGACAGAGATACCTGTCTCTCTAGCCATATTATTTATGACTGACAGTGTTATAAAGCAGTCTGCATTTCTGAAGGAGCAGCTGTGTGTTATCATTCAGAGAACTCTTTATCTATCTGTGAAGTCTCTCAGAAAAATTCGATTTACGGAATTATTAGTCTTACCTAGCATTTTGGCAAAGATATTTGTGCAATATTTTTAAGTGTATTATCTTTCATATTATGGAAATCACAGGATTTAATTTTCTCTACGATAATGTGGTTGTATTTTTAACATACACTGAAGCACTTCAAATTCTGGTTTAGGCCAAAATGCAATTTAAAATCTGACTAAGGGAATATCTGTTTAATGTCACTGCGAAAGATCTTTTGTGCTGGCAGCTAAGTGTTCTGAGTGGCATTCACTTAGAATTCCCCATGATCATTGCTTACACATCTTTTTCATTCACTCCCATCTTTTTGGCCAAAACTCAATAACATTTTATAATACGTCTTTAAAATTCAAAGATAGAAATCAGTGGCAGCAACAGCAGGAACAGAAAAGCTGCTGCTCTGGCTTCAGTCAAAGTCTGTTATCTAGTCTGGTATCTTATCTCCTCTGAGGCCAGAAATGCACAGTAGAAGAACAAGGCAGGGGTGCAGACTGTCCTACTCTCTCTCAGCTTCCAGTGCTGCAATGTAGGAACATCCAAGCCTGAGTGTTATCACTGTCATTAGTCACAGAGGGCTTTTCTCCAATGAAACATTACTTTTTAACCTTTGCAAATGCTTGGCCTCTTAAGCCAAAGGTCTAAACAATGTGTTCCCTGCTGCCAACAGTACTTAAGGAACTTTATCAACGGAGGCCCCCCAGGTTATGCTCCCTACTGTGAAGAGAGGCTGAGGCGGACGTTTGCCAATGGCACAAGGACACAGCCACCCAGCTGGCTGGAGCTGCAGGTACGAGCCCCTCCATGTCCTCCCCAGGCAACTGGGGCTCAGGGTTTAAGCCTTTCACTGTCACAAGAACCACATCTCTGTCAGGACGGAATGTGGGGCAACAAAATGCCTATTTCTGTCAAGAATTTTCAGATAATTCCAGCATATTGCATTCCCTGTACATCCTGGCTTTGCTCCAGAGTGTGTTGAAGATCAGTCCTTTCGGCTGCATCAATACTTGTCAATTCAATGTGCTTGAGAGTGCTGTTGGGCATTGAGGCAAGCTGGCACAGAGTAAGCCCCTGTGTGTTCTAGGAAACTGTCTTCCAGATGAAGGTGGCTGCAGGCAAACTGCCTCCTGTGAGTGGTCCCTGGGACTTTTCTGGGGGTAACCATAGCTGGAACAGGCAGTTTGTGCAGAAATTGCTCTTTTTCTATACTGGCTTGCAAGCATATACAGCTGTGCTCCAGTGTCCATGAGCATTCCCTGGCATGCTTGTATTTACTGGATTAGGCATCTTGATGACTGAATGTGTTAAATAAAATATCTGTGACTTCCAAGTGCTTCCAGTGGCTGACTATACATTATCCCATTGATAAATATGGCATGATAGCATTGAAAAGCAGCCAGTCAGTGGGATCAGGAATTAGTAAGTGGTTACCAGAGTGGGATGGGAGAGTGTGCAGGTAAATAGTATTGAAATACACATAACATTATAAAGTTTGACTTTAATCCTTTAGGCAACTAAATCCAAGAAACCAATCATGCTGCCTGTCACATTTATGGATGGGACAACAAAGACACTGTTGACAGACTCTGCAACAACTGCTAAAGAGCTCTGTAATTCTTTGGCCGACAAAATCAGCCTGAAGGACCGATTTGGCTTTTCGCTCTACATTGCACTTTTTGACAAGGTATATCTTAAGTTCTGTTCCTGAATAGCTCTGTGAAAGAAGGGGGAGGTTCTCCTTGCTGTCACATAACTTCCAGAAGGCAGAAGGATTATTTCTACAGTGCAAGTGTCACCATGATTTTCACAAAAAGAGTAGTTAAACTCTGCAGTTGGGTTGCAGGAAAATCTCTCTCCTTGGACATATTCAGAATTTAACAGGAAAATACAGAGAAACCCATTCAAAGAGGCAGTGTTCTGACCAGTGTGCTGGACCAGAAGCCTCCAGAAATTCCTTTCCTCCTACATACTTATGTGATGCTATTCTCTTGCTCTCAGTTAAGCTTATTAGAGAAGAATTTCCAGTAAAACAACCTACCTGGATTTTTATGCAAGGGAGCCAATTAGATTTAATTGGAAAGCTAACAGTCGAAATTAAGCTTCCAAAATGAGCTAAAATCCAAACTGCCATTCCTGCATTGGCATTTAACCTGATTTCTTTAACATAAAACCACATATTTTTCAGAAATTCTGTAAAAATAAAGGTCAGCATAAATGAGAGGGGTAAAACTTCATCAGGTGAGACAACAGCTGCAAGTCAATGAAACTAAAATATTACAAGAACTGCTGTAAAAGGTGATGAAGTATATTCTCAGCTACAGATGTGGCCACCTCTGCCTCTAGGTGGAGAAGCAAATGGTTTATACTCTGTCTTCTTCATCTTTTTTGAGGAGACATTCAGCCGGGGATGCTAAGTCTGAGGGTATATAGTGCTTTAGGGGCTTCATGGCAGACCCCAATGAGAAGGCAGGTAAACTTCTGTAACAGAACAGGCTTTTTTATTCTGGGTTTTTCTGATGCTTGGCATGGTTGGGTCCATGCCCATGACTTTGAAACAGTGTGTTTTAAAGCACAGTATGAATCAACAATAGTTTAAAATGGGACCACTGGCTGTGCTGTTTCATGTTGATGCTCTCCTTTCAATCTGGATGGGAAACTGGAGCTCAAAATGGAATGGCTTACCCAGCCATGCTGCAGAATTATTCAATCTTGGCTGTCTAGAAGACATAAATACATTGATTGTTTTGATTATAAAGGAAGTCCGGCTGAGTGACTCAAAAATAGATCTCTCTGCCTAGAAAGGCCTGCATTTGGTCAGGTGAATGCCACATTTCCCTCTGCCCTTCCCAGGTGTCCTCGCTGGGGAGCGGCAATGACCACGTGATGGACGCTGTGTCGCAGTGTGAGCAGTACGCCAAGGAGCAGGGAGCGCAGGAGCGCAACGCGCCGTGGCGGCTCTTCTTCAGGAAGGAGATCTTCACTCCCTGGCACAACCCGAGTGAGGACAACGTGGCCACCAATCTCATCTACCAACAGATCGTGCGAGGGGTGAAGTTTGGGGAGTACCGGTGTGACAAGGTATGTGACCTCAGCAGCTCCCAGTCTGGTCCAACAAGTATCTTTGAGATGGTGACATAGGTTGCAACAAAGAGGATGATAAATATTCCTCCCTGGACACCCATTAGCTTGGCATTATGGTATTCATGTGGAAAACAGGAGCTACAGCAATCAGATGCTCTTGACTGGGCTTGGATATTTCCATGTGCTGCATGGGCACTCTCTCCTGGTGAATTTTGCATGGGAGAGTGGACAGGCACCTTGTCCACCCACCTCAATTTGGAGGGCCACAGGTAGTCTGTAACCAGATCACCAGACCAGGAGTACACAGCAGAACCCTGCTTGGTGAATCCTGTCAAGCCTTAGGTGTGAGAGATGATTTGCAGGATACCCAGACCTCTGCCATGCAGTACAAACCCAGTAATGTTGCCATGTACTGAACAGACACTGGCAGCATAAACTTACAGCATTGGAGTCTGTGGGAGCTTACAGAATTATTCCAGTGTCATGGAAACTAGCATTTCAGCAAACATCAATATCTCTGAAAATGTCCATCATGGTTTTTGGTTAGGATTTATTGACAAACAGCCAACTTTTTGTGGGGGTTGTGTGGGGTTTTTACTTCTGTTTAAAATCATCCAGGTATCAAATTGAAGACATCTCTCTTCCCCAACACCTGACCATTCTCCTGTGATCTGGTAGAATCCAGCCACCTTGGAAACTAAATCATCTTTTCACATCTATATTGAATTAACTGCAGCTGTTTTATCCTGTCAGAAGTCCTTTCCTTTCTCCAGCACCTTCTGTTGCTCCTGGTCTCCCTTGTGCTATTACCATTTCAGTAGCTCTATTGCTTCACAGCAAGTGCTTGAAATGCAGCTGCATTAAAGGATGTTTTGCAGTTCTGCATTATGCACACGTGCAGTTGCTGGGCTTCCCAAATGTGGGAAATTATGCACATATGCAGTTTTCAATCATTCAGCTTTGTCTGCCATAGCAAAATCACCCATTGCTGATTGCAGGCATCAGAAACAGACTGATCTGCAAAGAAAGGCTGTGGCAAATGTTGCCACACAGTAGAGTGTTGTGTGGTGCTGGTCACTGAATGAGTTAAGGCTTAATCATAGGTTTTAGTGGTCAATGTCCTGAGCTTCAGATGTGCAAAACACTGCAAAAGGTGAAGTTCTGCCAAAAAGAAGCATCCCCACACAATTCCATAGTACACCCAGCCTCCACAACAGGCTCCTTGAGTGGTGAAGGATGGATGTCGTGATGACCTGGTTAACAGCATTAACTTGGTTTGTTTGGCTCCCACAGGAGGAAGATCTGGCAGAACTGGCTTCCCAGCAATACTACGTGGACTATGGGTCAGAGATGGTACTGGAAAGGCTGCTAAATCTAATTCCATCCTACATTCCAGACAGAGAGATCACAGCTTCAAAAACAGTGGAAAAATGGGCTCAGCTCATTATAGCTGCACATAAAAAGGTGAGGACAACAGATCACCAGTTGAGGATCACATTGTGCTTCAGTAGCTTCACGTGCCGTTTAAACATGTCAGACATCATAGCTCAGCTCTTAGCCTGGCCTGAAGCGAGAAAGGGCAGGGTTTGTGTTAACCATATTCAGCTTTACCACCGGGTTTTATGCAAGATCTGACAGAAGACAACCTGCAAAGATTTACTGTGAGATGCAAAATGCCATTTCTGGGATGACATTCCTGCTACATGAGATTGTGGTGTTACTGGTTGTATTACAGAGGTGGTCCATGTCTCCAGGCGTTGTCAGGACCTCGTTGTGCCAAGCATTATATAAAACCTCCCTGACTTGAATCAGAACACTTGTGACACTCTCACATGGCAGCACTCCGTAACTCATTACCCAGTACTCATGGCCACTCGTGAGGGGTGATGTCCCTGGCATGAGGATGGGCATTCATTTAACATCAGGAGCCAGCCTCAGATTATGATCCCTACAATGTAAACATCTCCATGTGCATTAGGAGTCTCACCTCACCTTAACGGTGAGTGGAGACACAGGGATTCACTTGGATCTTGCACACCCACCGCCAGCCTGTCAGCTTTGTACAGAGGAGTCAAGTGTCTAAGGATGCCCAAAATAAGGGGCTTAAGGGCTGATGAGTGTTCCACTTCCAGCTAAAGGAATGTCAAGCTGAAAAGTTAACACTTACTTTAGGGAAAGCCAAAGTCAGCTGAGATGAACCTTACTGAGACTGGTCACTCCAGATGCTTGCCCAGCCTCTCCCAGTCAAATTATTCCCTAAAGTGGGAACTGAAGGCCAGGACTTTGCCCAAACTGTCACTTGCCCCAGTAGTAGTTTGTTTGGCCCTTAGCCACACTGAGACCTCCATTAATATTTGTTCCAAGATCTTCAGGTTTCGTGAATTGATTTTCCTTGCTCTCTTCCTGGTTATAACTGTGTTTTGCTTCATGTTGGTTGTGGTTTGCTTTTTCTGTAGGGAATTTATACTCAGAAGAGGGCAGACCCAAAAAAGGTCAAGGAAGAAGTAGTGGATTTTGCACGTTTCAAGTGGCCTTTGCTGTTTTCTCGGTTTTATGAAGCCTTCAAATTCTCAGGTGAGTCAGTAGAGGACATCCCCAGAGGACAAGATGCTCCAAAGCAAAAGGAAGGAGAGATGGAGATTCCACAGACAAGAAGGGAATCATCTAGCTGGTCTTTTTTGGATACATTATTTTTTGGTGCATCCTGATTAGCAATGGCCCAGGCTATGGGTCTGCAACTATTTCTTTCCATTAAAAAAAACATCCTTCTTTATTTTCTGTATCCTAAGACCCTTCGTGAACTGATTGGATGTCTTGTCTTCAACCCAGGGCCAAGCCTGCCTAAAAATGATGTGATTGTAGCTGTCAACTGGACAGGGGTGTACTTTGTGGATGAACAGGAGCAGGTTCTCTTAGAGCTCTCTTTCCCAGAGATCACAGCTGTGTCAAGCAGCAGGTAAGGAGGAATAGACTTGGTTGGCAATCTCACCATAAGTCAGTCCTTTTCCAGGCTTTGCCTCTGGATGTCATTATGTTTCATGTTTATGTCTCCTATAAAAATATATCCCAGAGGAGGAAAGCTGCAGGGGCAGAGTTTCACCCTGGCCACCATTAAAGGTGATGAATACACTTTCACCTCGAACAATGCAGAGGATATCCGGGACCTGGTGGTGACCTTCCTTGAAGGACTAAGGAAACGATCCAAATATGTGGTCACTCTCCAAGACAACCCAAATCCAGGCAAGAAAATAGCCCAGCTCAGTGGTAAACATATGGATAGATTTAATATTCCCAAGGAATTTGGAAAAAGACAATTCAAACCAATGGTTGTTTTTGGGTTTTTTTTGCAGTGGGAGAAGAATCTGGGTTTCTCAGCTTCCTTAAAGGAGACCTGATAGTTCTGGACCAGGACACAGGAGAACAAGTGATGAACTCAGGGTGGGCTAATGGGTTCAACGAACGGACCAAGCAGAGAGGGGATTTCCCAACTGATTCCGTCTATGTCTTGCCTACAGTCACCATGCCTCCGCTGGAGATCGTGGTAAGCTGTCTTACAAAATTACACAGCTTGGTACAATACCCAGGGAGGTCAAAGCCTTCTCGAAGTGCTTAGATCTGGCCAGAGTCTCCCTGGAGGTAAGGCAGAAACCAAAGTGGATGAGAGAGGTGACAACTTGTCCAAGGCAAAAGTGACCTTGGCCTTTCATCTGATCGTGGCACTCAGGATACCACAAACTTGTGACTTGGAATATCCACGTATTGTACTAAATCCCTTCAGCTGGCCTGGTTGCTTAAAGGTGTATTTGTGGTTGGACGGAACTGCTACATTCACATATGGAGCACATTAGGTTCCAGAGCACATTATCTTCCTCAGGAAATGATCCACATTATAGAAACATTTGTTATTCCTTGCATTAGTGACTGAGAATGGCACAGAGAAATGACAACTGCACAGTTCTAACTGCCTGTTAACAGGAATTGATGGATTATTCTCATTTTCACTGTTCTTGTTTTGTATCTGCTTCCTCTCTTTGAATACATCAGATATATTTTATTTCAAATATACCAGGTAACAGAGAGCTTTTCCTCCCACAGGCTCTGGTCACAATGACCCCTGACCAACGACAAGATGTTATCAGAACCTCTCAGATGGCAGTTTCGGACAGTGAAGAAAGAGTAAAGCCATACACCTTGGAGGAATTTTCCTATGATTATTTTAGGTGAGTTTTTTAAACCATTCTCAAAAATTACAGGAATCCATCTGCAGGTAGCTTGGGAATCAGAAAATTTTTACTACTGGAAAAGACTCTGAATACCCCATTGTGTGACTTTGTACAACTGCAACTTCTGGTTTAGGTCATGGCGTTTGAACAGCAGGTTTTCCACAGACAAGGTTTTATAAAGGATTTCTTCTCGGCAGAGGTGTAGCAATGTGAAATTTAATATTATGTGGGAGGATGTGCTTAGACTGTATAGGCATTTTCATCTCAGCTCTAAAAATTTAAATGTGCACCACTGCTGAATACAGCTGACCAAAGCTCCCGCTTCTGTTTGGATGGGCTGGCAATCCAAACAGACAGACCAGGTCCTCTGAGATGTCTTCTGCTTGTCAGGCTTATACTGCTAGGTGATATTCTTTCAGTGCGGCTGCCCTGACCATTCATCCATCATCCTTCCTATGGTTAGAAGCTTTTTGGGATAGGGTTGGTGGTTGTGGTGTCAGCACTTGGATAGGGTCTATAAGAGACTCTTCTGAGCCTTAGGAATGTACAAGTGGTTATCTTTGGGCAGAACTGGAGCTTGCTAAATTGGGATGTCCCATTTGGTGTAAGAGTTCATTAGCCAGGTGCTGTGAGCAACCTTTTTCGGTGAAATGTTGGCCACAAGCTGTCCCTTTTATCCCTGTAATCTTCTACCTTTTGCTTTGTATTTGCCACCAGACCACCCCCAAAGCACACCCTCAGCCGGGTCATGATCACCAAGAGCCGTGGAAAGGACAAGCTGTGGTGTTACACCCGCGAGCCCATCAAACAGCCCCTGCTGAAGAAGATCCTGGGCAGCGAGGAGCTGTCCCAAGAAGCCTGTATGGCCTTTATTGATATCCTTCCTCTGCTTGGGAGTGCTTTTGGGCAACAGGTCTGACAGGCAAAGGGCTGAACAGGCTCTTTAGGGCCCCAAGCAAAGCCCAGAGAAAGGTTTGTGGTCCCTCATAAGGGCTGTGGGACCACATCACAGGCTTGGAGATGGGTGTGCACCACAAATCTGTACTTAAGCATCCTTGAAATCTGAGTTGTGTCTATTTCTCAATAAGTGAGGATTAGGGGACCAGTTATTGAGTCCTGCTGGTCCACACTCACTGGTGCTGTTCTGTCTTGGTTCAGCTGACTCTGCAAAATGCACCTGCTGTGGAAGGCCACAGCCCTAATCAGTGTGGGTGTGGACCAGTCCACATGGCTTCAAGGACAGGGTTTGACGCCTGAATATCCCTTTGCAGCCACCTTAGTCATGTGTAGGATGTCTTTTAACAACATCATCAACAGAGGGGCTTCCCCAAATATCCCAGTGAGTTCATCCTTGACTCCTACCTCCCACCAGTGCTGAAATATATGGGTGACTACCCATCCAAAAGGACCCGCTCAGTCAATGAGCTGACAGACCAAATATTTGAAGGTGCCTTGAAAGCCGAACCCCTAAAGGATGAAATCTACTGCCAGACCCTCAAGCAGCTCACAGACAACCACATCAAGTAAGACTTGCTCGTTCCCCTTGGCCCAAGTGCGTTAGACTGTGTTGGGCAAAGCAGATCTGAAGTGTCCATGCCATGAGTGATTTTTTTCCTCCTGGGTTTCTTCTTGTGCAGATACAGTGAAGAGAAAGGCTGGGAGCTGTTGTGGTTGTGTACAGGCCTTTTCCCTCCGAGTAACATCCTCCTGCCCCATGTCCAGAGGTTCCTGCAATCCCGGAAACATCACCCCTTGGCAGCAGACTGCATCCAGAGACTCCAGAAAGCCTTGAGGTATGACACCAAAAGACCTCCTAGTCCTGACTGTACCACAACATCCAAATATGTGTGAGAAAATACAACTGGGAGATATTTTGGTGACTGCGGCACAGTGAAATCTCACAGCCTCTCTCTCTATTCCACCAAACTCATTGAAAGGGACACTGGGTTGCTGATAAGCAGTGCAGAAAAATAGAAATGAATCAACTTTGTTCAGATCCACTTAAGTCACTTTCTTCTTTCTAGGAGGAAAAATATTCTCATATTAAGAAACTAGGTGAAGTTATTAAAAAAGAATATGCATTAAAAGGGAAGATTTAAACAAAGGATTCTTGCTTTGATGATGCTGTGACACTTGCCACCTCCTGTTTTGCAGGAATGGATCCAGGAAATACCCACCCCATCTGGTAGAAGTGGAAGCCATTCAACACAAAACGACCCAAATTTTCCACAAGGTTTACTTCCCTGATGACACTGATGAGGTAAATGGGGGAGAAGGAATTTTTTTTCTGTCAGGATGTCAATATTCTTGTTAAAATCTCAGAAGAGGCTAATATTTGTTCTGATTCAGAAAAGTCCAGCCATTCCAGAGGCCTCTGGGCCAAAGTGTTACAAGGACAATCCATCTTTGTCTACTCTTTTTGTAGTGGAGTTGTTGCAATTCATGTTTTTCAAGATATGGGTGCTCTGCTGGTGTTCACTGGAGGCTTTACAGTATGAGTGCAGAAAGAGGGAAGCTGGATGGGTTCATCCATTCAGTCACAGTAGCTCACAAGCCTTGGCTCTCAGCTATTTGGAGCCTAGACCAACAGATATTGTCCACCCAACAATGCCCAGGGGGATACCATGATGGGGCTCCCTGGGGGCTGGGCAGACTGTTGCAGCACTGGCAAGTAGGTGACTGAAATTACTCCTTCTGACCTGAGATGACACAGAAATCATACGTGCATGCAGGAAGCTCTCACTAAGCATCTTACATGCTGATAAGGCAGCTAGTCATATTGATGCCAGAGCAGATGAGCATGTCCTTGCAGATACTGCTGTCTCATAGTACTGACTAGTCTTCCTGCGAGGCTCACATCTCTCTCTTCCCTCATGCCCTTGGGTACAACTAAAATCCTGTATTTCCAAATGGGTTTATTTGTAAAACAGCCCACACCCATAGAAGGAAAAGGATGATTCCCCTGCAGCAGCGGTGAGTGCCCTTGTTTGTCTGTAATGGAGAGTTGAGAGAACTCTTGGGGTTTCTCATCACTTTGAGTATTTTTTCCTACATGACCTGCAGTGGGCATGACACTGCTTTATACACATGCATCTGTGTGAGAGCCAGTAGAAGGAGGCAGTGGGGACTTCTGCACTTGGATGGGTTTGCTGTGATCCCTTTTGCCATGGAAGTCATCACGTGGACTGGCAGAGTAGCATCATTCCAGTACAACATGCTTCTGCACTGAAGTGGTGCTGAGCATTAGCAGCACTGAACCCCAGATCAGACTCTCCTGGGATGTGGAACATGGGTCCTGGTGGTTTGGTGATTCAGGCAAACACATCCATGCATGTGGTCGTCAGAAGCTTCAGTTCCTTAAACTGCTATGGACTGAATCTCATTAAGTGGCCAGAGCAAAACTGAGGCAATGTAAATGCTGAGCACAGCTCAAAAACCAAAACCAGAATTGCGATGTGCATACAGATGGGACAGATCTTCAAACATCCCATCCTTTAGATATCCATAAAACAGGAATCACTTTCCCTCTATTCTGCTATCTAGAAACAGGCATCTGGCTTAGGCCTGGTCTAACCCCGGCATCTGACTTCCTCATCATCACTGGAGACACAGTTGGGACAAATCAGTTTGGAAGTCTCTCACTCTCTGTTTCCCACCCCTCTTCCCTCAAACAAATAGTTCCAACATTTCACTGTTAGATCAGAAAAATTTCTTGCATTGCCTGGAGAGCTCTGGATAAGCCAGCACAGGATATAGATACAGCATTACAAAGCACCGTGGTACAGCAGTGGCATGACAGAGCTTCTGCAGACATCCCTTCCAATGCCCAGAGCCCCAGTCCACAATGTCGCTGATTTCACTGGTGGTGGGCATCTAAATTTCTCTGTGCATGTGCACCTGGAGCTCCTCAAAGAGAGCAAAAAGTGGAAATTAACCTTGAGACAGCAGTGGTGATGATCTTCCTCTCTCTATAGGCATTTGAGGTGGAATCCAGCACGAAAGCCAAGGACTTCTGCCAGAATATCTCCAACAGGCTGCTCCTGAAGTCCTCTGAGGGCTTCAGCCTCTTCGTCAAAATCTCCGACAAGGTGAGTGACCCACCCTGAGGTACTCGGGACAGCCTGCTTACCAGTGGGTACACATTGATGGAGCCACAGCCGTGCGGTGAGAAGCATTTCTCTACAAGCTGTGTGGCATTTCTAAGTCAGACCTGACCTGATACGGGTGAGGTTTGCAGTCCCACAGCCCTGACTTCCAGCAATCACCCCAAAGGACTTAAAGCACAGACAGGCAAAACTGTCCTGGCCTGTTGCTGAGTTGGGTTTATGAGAAAGAACTAAGTAAGAAAAATGTGCAGTTTAGAGCTGCCTCTGGCAACTGGGAGAAATCTGTGGAGATAGTCATCAGGAAGGGAAAGGAATTGTTGTGGTGAAACAAGTTGCAATGAGGAGTAATGGGTGAAATTAGAGCCTGAAGCAAGGCGCTGGCAGTGGCTTTCTCACATCAGCAGTTTACAACACATTAGTGTAAGCAGCAAAAAGCAGTGAGCAACAACTACAGGAGATGGACTGGGGCCAACCCTGCCTGTGGTGTCTTGCCACTTGCTTTGGGCACCACAATATAAGAATGAAATAAAGCTGTTAGAGAGAGCTACGAAAACAGTGAAGAGCCTTGAGGGGAAACCATATGAGGAGCAGCTGAGGTCACTTGGCTTGTTCAGCCTGGAGAAGAGGAGACTGAGAGGAGACCTCATTGCAGTCTGCAACTTCCTCATGAGGGGAAGAAGAGGGGCAGACACTGATCTCTTTTCTGGGGTGACCAGTGATGGGACCTGAAGGAATGGCATGAAGCTGTGTCAGGGGACACTTAGGCTGGATACTAGGAAAAGGTTCTTCACCCAAAGGGTGGTTTGGCACTGGATCAGGCTCCCCAGGGAGGTGGTCATGGCACCAAACATGACAGAGTTTAAGAAGTATTTGTACAATACTGCCAAGCACATGGTGTGATTCTTAAGGATATCCTGTGCAGGGCCAGAAGATGGACTTGGATGATCTTTCTGGATCCCTTCCAACTCAGGATATTCTGTGATCCTATTGTATGACTCACTTGCTTAGTCTTTATGACTGTGTGCCGTGTCCCCCAGGTCATCAGCGTGCCAGAGGGAGATTTCTTCTTTGACTTTGTGAGACACCTGACAGACTGGATAAAGAAAGCAAGACCAGCAAAAGATGGTAACGATGACTCTTTTCCTTTATGGGTCACACACAGCCTTCTTAGAGCCCTCCATCCCTTTCAAACAAGATTAACCACATAGTCTGCCACAAGCATTGGAACAGGCTGTTCATGGAAGTGGTGGAATCACTGTCCTCTAGTGTTCAAAAAAATGTAGATGTGGTGCTTAGGGACATGGTTTAGCAGTGCACCTGGCAGTGTTAGGTTAATGGTTGGACTCAATCTTAGAGGTCTTTTCCAGCCTCAATGATTCTGTGATTCTGTGATCTGTTGGACCACACTGATGGGGGTGGTGCTCTCTACACCATCCCTGGGGACATCACCTGGGAGGTGGTCCATCCAGGAGAAGCAAAACCTCTGCTCCAGGGCTAGTCCTGGCCCCTGTGAGGAGCACCTCCTGGAGGACAGCTCTCCAGGAAGTGCCTGCAAAGGTTTCAGTGGTGGGATTCATCTCACCTGACCGACCACATCCACAGTGGAACTGGCTGCATCTCTGCTGAATTTGCCAGTGGTTGCAAGACACAGGTACCTCCAGGGTACAGCTCCTCTGTCCTGTGTTAGGCATGGGCACTATGAATGAAGTTGTGCAAGTGAACCCAGACACCTTTTTCACTTTTTTAAAGCTTTGCATGGCAGTGATGTGGTTTGTTCTGCAAAGTCAGAGCCCAGCTGGCCTTGTGAATGCCCCTGTCCCTGCAGGTTGTGATGGCACATGGGCACTGCTGGATGCAGACACTGATCGCCAGCTGGTACTCTCACCATTGCTCTTATGTTTGCTTCGCTTGCACAGGTATAGTGCCTTCCCTCACCTACCAAGTGTTCTTCATGAAAAAACTGTGGACCAACACAACGCCTGGAAAAGACTCGATGGCAGACTCAATCTTCCACTATTACCAGGTGCGCCGGGACTCTGCAATAGCTGTGGAGACTTGGGAGGGATTAGGAGTAGGTTTCAAAGACTTGTCCAGTTGTAGATGTTCCCTGGGCACAGCCTCTTAGCCAGGGGCTGGATACCTCCACAAACTCCTTTTAATATCTGAGGATGAAGGTCCACAGACATCCTCTCTATCTCTGTTCTTTCCTCCATGCAGGAGTTACCAAAGTACCTGCGTGGCTACCACAAGTGCTCACGGGAAGAGGTCCTGCAGCTGGCAGCTCTCATCTACCGGGTCAAGTTTGAGGATGACAAGTCCTATTTCCCCAGCATCCCCAAACTCCTGAAGGAGCTGGTGCCTCAGGACCTCATCCGGCAGCTCTCTCCAGATGACTGGAAAAGGGTAAACCAGCAGCTTGGTTCATACGCTAAGCGTGGCTGGGAGATGCCCAGTCTCTTGGGTGACTTTCACTGACATTCAGTGTTGAAGCTGGACTGCCAGAATGAGTGACCCCTGATCCTTCTTGAGCCTTATCAGAGCTTCAGCCTCCCTGGCACCACCAAGAGGAGAAATCGTATATGCATGTTCACATACACTTGCCTTGCCCTGGGTTTTCTTTGTCCTGAGACTGTGGCTGTAGCAGTGGATGCAAAGCCAGATGGAAACATGCTAAGAGATGGTCTCGTGTAGAGCTGGTCTGTTATTTAATGCAGACTAATGAGTAAAGGGGTAATTCTCCCTGCTTTGCACAGGGAGAACTGTGGCACAGGTGCAAACAGGTCTAGCCTTAAAATATTAGAGGTGTCTCACTGTCAAGAAATAGTCTGATAAGTCCTTTCTGTTTCCTATTTGAGATCAGCATCTCTGGGTTTAAGGTCTCTCAGTCTCGTCTGCTGTAAAAATTGAAGAATCAAAATTTATAATCTCTTTAATGGAGTCACCAGCTCAGCTCATCTAAGAAGGACCTACCTTGGTTCCAGGCCCTGTTCCTGTAACCAGCCAGCACTTTTTTGAAGTGTTATTGGAGCAGAGACTAGAACCAAACATCAAGGCCAGGTTGGACAGGACTCAGAACAACCTGCTCTAGTGGAAGGTGGCCCTGCCTACTGAAGGAGATTTGGGCTAGATGATCTTTCAAAGGTCCCTCACATCCCAAACTCTTCTATGAGTCTATCATTGTGGGACTGATGCTCCTTCCCTGCAAACATCCCTGGTGCCAGGTGGTACAAACACTCCATCTCTGTTGTGTTCTCTGTTGCAGTCCATCGTGGCATACTACAACAAACACGCGGGCAAAACAAGAGAAGAAGCCAAGCTTGCCTTTCTGAAGATTATCTTCAAGTGGCCTACATTTGGATCAGCGTTCTTTGAAGTGAAGGTACCTGCCCTGGGGGTTCTCTGGCAGCTTTTAGCCAAGATCAGGAGCCCTTTACCACAGAGGGGTTCCAGATCTGAACCAGACTGGGACAAGTGTGATGAAACAGGGAAGAAATATCATACTCTTCATCATAAAGGGCAAATACACTCGTTCATTGCTGCCCTGCCCCTTTACACTGACAGAAGCATTGTAGAGCTTCAGCATATCTCAGTCATTGGGGCTGTTCCCATAGCTGTGCTGCTGAACACACAAGAGCCTGTCTCTGTTTTGCCAAGGCAAAGGGGAACCTGTGATTTTTCAAGGGATGTGTCTCTACCCACCACAAATCAAATCTGGACTATCCACCATGGCACTAGAGTTCTGTCAAGGACTGTAGAAGCCAGTGCTGTCAGGAGAAGACAGGGAGAGAGGAAATAGGAAGAGGTCTGATTTTGCTTGACACATCCTCTAACCAGTTCATCTCATTTCCAACAGCAAACTACAGAGCCAAATTATCCAGAAATCCTTCTAATTGCCATCAATAAGCATGGAGTCAGCCTCATTGATCCCAAAACCAAGGTAAGCAAAACTTAGGTATTCACCAGATGCTCCTGAGCCCAGTCCCCGAGCCCTCATGAAAGACATCCCAAAGAGCGTGTTGTTCAGAACTCAGTGAGTTCTCTTTAAGCGTAGTTAGAAAGGCTGGATAGACAGAAAACTTTCTGGAGGCAGAAATTCGCTGTTGCACAGAGCCAGCCCAGCCTTTTTCCACAAAAGATAGATTGGGAGCATCAACTATTAGGGCCTGGTACCTGGAGAATGCACACACTCCTTCCTTAATCCTTTCACAGGCAGTAGGAGAGGAGCTGGAGTAAATGAGATCCTACTAGTTGCTTCCACCACCTGCATGGTCATTCTAGTATGGCAGTCCTTCACAAGCTCTGGAGGATCTGGAGTCTTGATCTCACTGCCATTCCCATGAGTCTCATCACAGTAGACATCTTTGGCCTGCTGTGATGGAAAGTGAGCAGGGACATGAGTAGTGCCCACAGCCCTTCATGGAAGTCAAGGCTCTTGCATGTTGAGTGTCAGTCTTGTGTTCCCACCAGGATATTCTCATCACTCATCCCTTCACCAAGATCTCCAACTGGAGCAGTGGCAACACGTACTTCCACATAACCATTGGCAATTTGGTGAGAGGAAGCAAGCTGCTCTGTGAGACCTCCCTGGTAAGAAGCATTAGAGATTAGACCAAATCCTATCTTTGGCAAATTGTGTCTCAGGGATTCTCTGGACTAAAAGTGATCTCTCAGAAGAGCTGCTGATACGTTTTTTCTCCTTCTGAATTTCCTATGGCTCTGCTCAATGAATCAGGGCTCTCACTTGGTCCAATGTACAAGCAAGCCTAAAGTGCTTGGGGTGTTGCCGTGTCAGGAGCATGGGGGACTGCTCCCTATCACTGGACTGAAAAACACCTTAAAGCTAGTGTGGTCTCAAGGGGTACTCTTGAGCCCTTTAACCTGTGTCATTTACCCAGCTTGTCCCTAGTAAAAATCGCAGCAACAAACCTCCTCCTAGATTATCTTAAACCCAAAGCACAAAGGGTAAAAATTCCTCCTGGATTAATTGTTACTAATCTGAGGCATTCAGTATTTTGTTGGACATTTGAAAATTCATGTCCTATCCAAACTCCCTATGTCCTTAGCCTCAACAGCATCCTGGGACAGGCAGTTCCTCCATCTCAATGTTGCAAATTGTGTTTGGACAGTGTTCCTTGTGGAGGTGACATTCATCCAAGGAGAATGGGGGAACAGGGCAAAATGTACCTGAAAACTTGAAAGTCAGCAACTGGTGGCCAGTGTGTTCAGGAGGTGCAAGCCAGAGAGTGTAAACTGTGCTCTAGAGGCTGGTAACATCTTCCCTCTCCTCCTCAGGGGTACAAGATGGATGATCTTTTGACCTCGTACATCAGCCAGATGCTAACAGCCATGAGCAAACAGAGGAGTGCAAAGGGTAGCAAGTGAACTGCAAGAAGCCACTGGCACGCGGTCATGGGGCTAATTCACCAGCTGAGGGCTGTGGGATACCCATGCAGCTGGGCGAGAACCTTTGCCTCCCAGATGTGGAAGATGAGCCGAACACCATCAGGGAGTTCACTGGACTCTGATCTTGAGGGCTCCAATCCCACCTCCCCTTCCAGTGAAGATGACTATCTCTGACGTCCTATTCACTTTCCTCGCCCTGCATCCCAACTCAATCCTACACCTCAAAGATTTCCAGGGGACACCACTGCACTCAGAGAGTGACCAAGGCAAAGACACTCCAGCAGGAGGTTTGCCTGAATCCAATGGTTGGCATCACAAAGGCTCTTGGAAGAGGATTTATGTGTCTGTGTGTGTGTGTGCGTGTGGTTTGCTTTGCTTTCATTTGTTGTTTATTTTCTTAAATATGAGAGCTGTTAAGATGCTAACAGGTTTTTGGCGAAGTTCTGGGAATTTCAGGTTTGAAGAGGAGTAACAGAGCCCTGACCCATGCTGGAAAGATGTCCAATGAACACTGCAGGGCTTGGGTTTTTTATCATTACAAAAGAATACACTGTGTTCTTAAGATGGACGGAAAGAAAAAGCAGGCTGGGAGGAGCACATTTTAACTAGGAATCAGAATAAACAAACTACTGATCGAACAGGCTAGAGTACTAAAGTGCGATCTGTGCAATGCTGGAAATATTTAAAGAACAAATTTTAAAGTTTTGTTTCTTCTTCTATTTATTTTTTAAAATATTAAAAAGGAAAAAAAAATTCCTGTATTTCGTGCCGATATCTGGATGCTGACTCAGGGCTGAGGGTGACCTGCAGAACAATCCCTTGCCCAGGGATTCCCCAGAAGCCATGACTGCCAGAGGCTGAGTAAGGCACATCTTTCCCAGCTTAAGGGCTCAGCTGGAAGTGAAGGTTGGAAAATGAGTTATCTTTCCCTGTGTCCAGAAAAATTATCCTTGGGAGGACTTTTACTGCAAGCTTCAATACGGATATAGGGGTTTTGAACAACCCACGCTTGGAAGACTGAGACCGAGCCTATGCTGGGCTGTAATTCAAACATGAACTTGGCCATTCGGTTTGTACCAGCTGATGATTTTATTGTGCTTTGTGTGTGTGTT
Organism: Ifrita kowaldi; assembly: GCA_013398055.1. NCBI lineage: Eukaryota > Metazoa > Chordata > Aves > Passeriformes > Cinclosomatidae > Ifrita > Ifrita kowaldi. The sequence continues at coordinate 573,733 of VZRS01009803.1, forward strand.
TCTGTATAAAGCAGCTCTTCATGAGTCCCAGCTGAACCTGAACCAACTCACAGCACGGCAGACCCCTGATTTCGCTGGGCTTTTCTCCATCTTTGATTGGCTGTACTCATCTGCTGGCTGTTTGCCTCATCTGCCACCCAACGCCATGCAGTGTGGACCAGCCTACTTCAGAGCAGAGATGGGACCTGCTGGCAGAGAGGAGGCTGAAACCGTGTTGTGTCTGGGAGGATACAGGGGAAGAAGCGTGGGGGTGCCTTTCCAAAATCCAGGCTTCAGAGGAGCACATGGCTGGGTGTGGGGTATCAGGAGAGGTGACAGTTGTCCACCAAGATCTGTTGTTGGTGTCACTAACACTGACTGGATCTCAGTAGATGTTGAGGCCTCTCTTGGTCCCGTGCATTGGACTGGGTTTGGCTGCTTATGTAGAAGTCCATATTGTGGGGTGTCACATGCTGCTCTGTTGAGCTCAGCTGGGCTCAGGTCCTCAACACCATGGTGTGCCAGGCAGAACTGGCAGTGCTGCCTACCAGACCTCAAGGACTATGACATCCAAGTGGGATGCAGCAGTGACTTAGGACTGTGGTTGCTCCATCAAAGCAAATGAGATGCTGCACGGAGACATCCACCAGCCAGACAGGGCTGCTAGGAGATCCCCTTCCTCCATCATCCCCTACCCAAAGCACTCTGGTGATGGGAGCACGGTGACACCAACCAGGGCTGCACTGGGAGCCCAGCTGCCTTCACACCATCCATCTCTGACATTTCTCTCCCTTCCCCAGCTGCCATGATCCAGCTGTCCCAGGGATCCCACCTGTCCTTAGACACATGCCTATCATCACCACACCATCACTGCTTTTTCTGAGTCTCCAGCCGTCCCTGCCTCCCACAGCACACTCAGCAGATGATCTGCTGCACAGCAGCGTTTCCAGAGCTGTTCTGGGTCGTCTTTCCCCTCCCACCACCCCCATCCCTCCACTTACAGCTGTGTTGGCCTCCCATGCACCCCATAATTTTGGGGGAGGCTGGGACTCTGTGTGCGTGTACCTGTGTGTCTTATGTATTGGCATCTGCTGGCCTCTTTGTATTCACACCAAGCGATGTACCATGAAAAAACATATGTCCAAGTGAAATACTCCAATTAAAAAGCATCAAGTGGCTTGTGGGAGGCTGTTCTGCACTGTGCAGTTGTGACACCTCCAGGGGGAAGGGTGGGATCAGGGCTCTTGGGTTCTTGGGGACAAGACTTCTCCTTGCACAGTGCAATTTCTGGTGAGAGTATCCAGCAGTGGGCAGCAAACCATCAGTGTACCCAGACTGGAAATTAATTGAAATCTTTTCTTTTGGGTTAAAAAACACTGAAGGCTGAATCTTCCAGCCAGTTTTGAGCAGAACCACTGGAAGTGTTGGGTGAAAAGTTTGTGTGTGGGAGTCAGACGGCCAGCTATGTGCTTAACAAGGTTGCCAGACCTTGCTAGCTGTGAAGCAACAAAAATAGTTAGCTATTGAGATGTGACAGATTGTAAGGCATTAAAGGAAACCACAGGTCTAACTGGCCAGGCTCTGCCTAGGCAAGGCTTCTGAGGATGAGGAGGGTGAGTACAGGGAGTTACCAGTGCATATTGGCCAAGCAGCAGCTAGATGCACGGATCAAAGAGCATGGAGGTGGCTTTTCCCAATGCATATTAAAGGCAGTGATTGGGGGACCACAGCCAAGCCCCTCACTTGAACACCAAGGGACAGGCTGAGGAGCTCATGGTGCACACCACGCTCAACCCACACGCTTCTCCACCTCCTACTTTTGCTGCTCACATATTTCCACAAGTGGTACCCATGACACCTTTGTATGCAAGGCGTGGGGAGGGGGATTTAACACCATCCACTCCCTGTATTTCATAGATCTGGAGCTGCTCTACAACAATTCATCAGCCCTTTAGCCTTTTTCCAAAGGAGGATGCTTCATTTTTTGCATTTCTAGCCTCCAAAATACTCCAAAATTGCAACTTGGAAAGGTTTGGGTGCTTCTCAGCACAGGTAACTCTGAAACCTGACACTTCCCTCTCACTTGTGATCACTTCATTTAACAAAAGGCTCATGTATGAGAAAATGTGTATAGTCTGAATCAGGTAAAGACTACTGTATTCTTTCCCTTTCCCAGTTTGCTGAAATAAGAACAAAACAGGATAGGAGAGATAAAATGTATTTAAAACATCACTTGAAATTTACAAAAAACGTATTCTTATTATCTATTCAAGTAGAAAGATATGGCTTAAACCTGAGAGATGTTTACATCTCCCTTACAGAGCATAGGCCCCCTCCCCACTGTGTGACAGCAGCCACCTGGGAGAAATGAAAATTGGAATAAATCCCAGGGTGTAGTACAGGTGTACAGACCTTCCCAAAGGAAAAGCAAATAGGACACCTGGTGGGACCAATTCACACACAGCTCCATCCATCTGAAGAAAAGTTGTTGGTGTGTTACTGGTCATAGTCCCAGTAGCCACATGGCCAAGACATTAAAAATCCTTCAGCCCCCATGAGAATGACATGCCCTCACCCACAGACAAGGGAAGGAGACTGTCCTGTTAGGCTATGGCAGGGCAAGAGTGGGGAAAAGGAAAACCAAAGTTGCCCCTGCCTCTGTTATAGAAAGGTACCTATTGTAATGACCCAGCCAGCAGCACCATCATGGTGGGGCTAGTGTGCTCTTGGGGGTGGTGGACACCTGCAAGGAGGGAGGAAGGGAGGTAGCGTGTGGAGAAGAGGCTGGTCTGATAGGAGAAGTCTGGGCACCTGAGAAGGAGGAGGACTGGAGGATGCTCAGATGTTTGCAGCATGTGTGGAAACAGGGCTTACACACAGCAGGAATGATTGCCCTGGGGGATGCCAGTGGTCTCAGGCGTAAACGGTGGCTCCCATGTGGTTGCTGCATCTCACCATAGTGCACAGTTTCTTCATGGCTGCAACTCCATCTGTGCTCTCCTACACCCCAAGGATCCCTGACAGGCATGGGAATGTGAGAAGAGCTGTAGGAGAGGAAGGTTGGTGCTCATCTCCAGCAGGGCCACAAAGGTAAATGGCTCCTCCTCACCAAGTAGATCTGAGCCCCCTCCAGCTGGTCTCCCCAGCCTCATCGAGGTGGCAGGTCCATGTCCCATCTCTGCCCACATCAGGCCAGGACAGCAGGCATGTCATTGAGCTCTGGAAAAGGAGACACACAGTGAGCTACCAAACATCTGCATCTGTTCTGACAGCCTGTGAGCAAACAGAACCTGTTTGAAAATGCATGCAGGCCAGGTTTGGTCATTTTTTCTGGACGATAGCTCCATGGGTGCAGAAACATGTTGCATGGGAGGGTCCTCAGCCAATCCCACCCTGCCTGGCAGAACCAAGAGTGCTCAGTGCCTCCAGAGTCTCTTTTCACAGCATTGCAGAGTAATGAGTATTGGAGGGGACATCTGGAGATGTCTGCCCCAGCCTCTGCTTGAAGCAGGGCCAATTGGATTGAGCTGCTCAGGGGTTTGGGGCTGAGATAACCCAGACTGCATCCTTCCTCATAACCTTCGTTATAAGTATGGATATCCATCACCAACCCACCCATCAGGATCCTGGTGCTCCCACAGAGACCACCCTGAGCAGGATGCAGCTGCTCTCCTTGCCCTGCTTACCTGTCTTGAATTTGTTGTAGGTGCCATTCTCTATCGTCGTGTTGTTACTGTCCTGGGCACAGCAGGAGAAACTCTTCTCTCGCCACCTGCATGGGGCAAAGCATCTGGGTCAGGCTACTGCTTGCTGTGGTTTTCCTCACAGCCCCCTGCTGCCTTGGACACCTTTTTCCTACTTTGTCAGGGCAGGTATTTTGGGTTTTTCTCAGGTCCTTACCGAGAAAGGACTTGAGTGCATGATTGATGTCTGAGCACCCACACTTCATGTGTGCAACAGCATTTTGAAGGCAACTTTGTGACTAAGCCCTGTTTTCTGAGCAAGATTTAAGAGCTCCAAAGCCCCAGAGATGTTTACAGCTGTTGGTTCTTAAGCAGCCAAGGAAATTTAAAAATTGTGATTTTGGTATGCTCATAAACCTGACAAGACCACACAGGGCACTGAGGCATTGCTGATGGCCCTTCAGTCCCAGGAGGGCTGGGGCTGGCCTTGCTGCAAGGCCAGCCCAGAGGACTTCATTGTTTGGTTGGGCCAGAAGCATCCACAGGATCCTGGGAAACGCACACAACAGGAACATGATCCTGGAGGAGATGGGCATGGGAAAGTCTGATGGTGGTGGTGATGCTTTTTGCAGGGGTGATTGTGCACCACCCTGAAACCTGCAGCCTTGAAAACAAGGTGAAAGCAGAACTTGAGGAGAGGAGAGCAGAGCAGATTAAGAGGGGAAGGAAGGGAGGGAGCAACCTTGCCTTGGGAAGGAAAAAGCCTGGATGCCCAGCAAAAATGCCTGTACAGATAATGGTTCATCACTGTCAAACTGCTGCTAATTAATTTTTTCACCATCCCAGAGCAATAGTAGCCCTCCAACCTTTTCCTACGCTGAAGCAAGTCACAGTTAACGACAGCCCAGAGCGCACACCCAGGGGCTTCCCAAACTTTCCACTTGCTGCCACTGGCAGCACAGCTGTACACCAGCACCCTGCAAAAAAACTCCCCTGGGCTGGCTGCTCTGATCTTCCCACCCACCCACAGCCAGCCAGCTGAAAAGCTGAGCCCAGCACATCCTGGGCACTACTGGGATGAGAGCATAGGCATGTTCCTCATACAACAGTGGCAGGGCAGAACATCCAGCAGCCAAACATGACCAGCTGGGTTGAGCCTGTTCCATGAACCCCAGATTTCCCAATAACCTTTGACAGAGTGGAAGGAAACAAAATGTGATGTCTGTGACACAGTCAGACCTTTCTGTGTGGGAGGATGGATTTCCTGTGGGGTTCTGGCATGTGCAGAGAGACATGGGATGCTCTAATATTAACACTGGGAGCTTTCCTAACAAATCAGTCCAACGAAACATTGTCAAACAGTAATAACAGAAAAATAATTTCCTTTCTCAGCCCATCAGCTTTGATAATTGGTGCATGTTGCTACTATAAATCCACCAGTTCTCCACTGAATCCTGAGGGTAGACAATGCCTGAGCTGCCAAAATGAAAAGGGAAAATGACAGCAAGCAAGAGAAACAGAGAGGTTTGGGGGGACTTTAGGGGCTTTCTTCCACTTCCAGAAGGGAAAGCTAATGTTCTCAAGCGTAATTTTAACCCTTCAGGTCATCTGAAAGCATCCCTCCTTCCCTCCACCTGGAGCAAAAGATCAGGTTAGAATGGCCATTAACAACTTGGTAGTTACCAGTGCAGGGCAAAGATGAGTGAGATGAGGAATGCAGAGGTCAGATCTGTCATGATCCACATGATGTTATACTGCCATGGAGTCTGGAAGAGAAAAACAGAGGCTGTGTCCACCACCAAGGATCACAAGATTTGCAAAAAAAGTTACTCAAGCTCTTTCTTCCTGATTGAATGGCTGTTCAGCTGCCTGGTTTGCATCTGCAGTAACATCCCTTGGGTATTTAAAGCATTTGATGGCATTTCAAAGTGGCCACACACCACTGGGTGTTGGTGCCAAATCATTCCCCTTCATAAAAGCGGGTCTGTTTTACCATAGAAGATTTTACCATATCACAGTGACTGCCACAGAGACCTCTTGTTTGTACAGGCAGGCCTTGCACTTCTCTGCTTCACCCCAATAACAACACCAACTGGTGGCATCACATTTTCTCTGGAAAAACTGTCCTTTACTGAACACCACAGAGAGCCTGGGGTGGCTCCTACTTTAAGTCTAAGAGCATCTGAAGATTCATCCTTAGACTGGACCTCCGCCCAAACTTGGAATGGACTGAAACACTGCAGCTCTCTGGAGGGGAGCATTGCAAAATCTAATTCAAGAGTGTGAAGCCAATGGCTTAAAGTCCTTATAGAGACTCTAGTGGGACCAATGCCCCAGGTGCTTCTAGGCCCTACAGGTTGTCCAAGGCAGAATAACAAATAGAGAAATTATGTGAAAATTTCTCCCAGAAGGAAGGCTTATTTCTGTGGTTGTTTCCCTTGGACTTGTAGAACAAGACCAAGTCTGACGAGGGCAGTGGGATGCTCTGGGAAAAGAGAAACTTCTGACATCAGTAAGGTTCTTCAAAAGATTAGAAATGGAAATCCTCATGCATCAGCTTGTGCCCTCAAAGGCCCTTCCTTTCTTCATGCACAAGTCTCAATATAACTTCTTTTCCCTCATCTCACGGCCTACGGTGATGATCCTTAAAAAACAAGTAGGGTGCTTCTTCCTGAGCCAGGAGAAAAGAGAAGGGTATGGTAATACCTGTAGTGGTTTAGAAGTTCCAGTAAGCCAGGTTTCAACTCAGGTCCTTCTTATGCAAAGGATCCTTAAAGGATGCTTTCTCCATGTGTGAACTGGCCCATAGTCTCCAAAGGTAATCATGAACATCCCAACCCTACCTCCCACCCCTGAGACAGAGAAGACTTCCACTTACCATGAGGAAGAGTGGCTGGCTGAGATCCTTCAGCAAGTGGACGGCATTGGTGGTCACAGAGTGTGCCCCAGAGCACCATGCCAGGGAATAGAGCCATGGCTCGTTGACCACATAGAAGTTGGTGGTGATGTTTGCCTCGGCATATTTCCTTTAAAAGACCAAAAGGCAACAACCTTCATTGAGCAAGGAGATTAGTACTTCCTTCGGGCTTACTCAAGGAGATTCAGGAAGATCATGGGAAATGGTTGTAATCTTCTGTAGGAAGTGCTTACTTTACGACCTAGATAAGGAACATAAAGGAAAGCCAACCAGCCAATAATTAATCATTAACAATTGGTCAATACAGAATAGCTGAACAGCTGGAAACAAATGCAGATAAAATGCCCAAAAGGTCAAAACCTTTCTAATCCTTCTGCCATACAAATCAATGAAACAATGTGTTTGTAAAGGAGGCTGTAGCCAGGTGGGGGTCGGTCTCTTCTTTCAAGTAATAACCAATAGAACAAGAGAAAATGGCCTCAAGCTTCACCCGGGAAGGTTTAGATTTGATATTAGGAAAAATTTCTTAATGGAAAGGGTTATCAAGCTTTGGAATTGGCTGCCCAGGGAAGTGCTGAAATCATCATCTCTGTAGGTATTTAAAATACGTGGATGTGGCACTTGGGGGCATGGTTTAGTGATGGGTTAGGCAGTGCTGGGATAATGGTTGGCCTTGATGATTTTAGAGATCTCTTAAATCTAAACAATTCATGTTATTCTATAATCTCCCCACACTGTGTTCAAAACCACCACAGAGTCACAGAATAGCCTGAGTTGGAAGAGACCCAGAAGGCCGCAGAGTCCAACTCTCCAGTTAATGGCTCGTGTAGGGATTGAACCCACAACATCGGTGTTGGTTAGAGCACCTGAGTTGGTTAGACCAGCTGAGCTAATTTTCAAAGCTGGCCACCCAAGTTTGTTATGGTTGTTCCATCAGCTCATCATTTCTCAAGTTATTATAAGCTATTGAAACTTAATGTGAAGTAAGTTCATTCTTTGTATAAAGGTAAAGTAATTTATCATCAATATCAGCATTTATAAATCTACCTAGGATCTATCCAAGGTTTACCCAAATGGATCTGCCTATGACTTTTAATAGCCTTTCAGCCTGGAGAAAAGAAGGCTCTGTCGAGAACTCAGAGCACCTTCCAGTACTGAGAGGGGCTGGAGAGGGACATTTTGCAAGGGCATTGAGTGACAGGACAAGGGGGAACGGCCTTAAACTGGAGGAGGGAAGGTATAGATCAGACATTAGGAAAAAATTCTTGATTGTGAGAGTGGTTGAGACACTGGTATAGGTTGCCCAGAGAGGTTATGTGTTCCCCATCCCTGGAAGTGTTCAAGGCCAGGCTATGGGGCTCTGAGTAACCAGGTCTAGTGGAACCTTCCCTGCCGACTAGACAGGCAGGGGAGTTGGAACTAGAAGGTGCTGAAAGTCCCTTACAATCCAAACCATTCTGTGATTCTATGATTTTATTATTTTCCATCCTGTGACAATTATAATTGAGAAAACATGAACATTACTCTTGTCCAAAGGATTAAAGTTTTTCCTTTCTTTTTCATTTCAACTAAATTTCAATGGTTTTGTGCATTGGAAAGAACAAAAAATCCTATTTACAAGAAGAGACCTGGACAGGTAAAGCTTGGGGGGTTTTGGTGGTTTGTTGGGTTATTTTCCCATGTGAGAGTAGCATTTTGGAAACTCCTGCAATGAATGTGGAGCCTTTCATCACAGAAATTACATTTTCATTGTGTCACATGTAACAGACAAGAAATTATGTCTCCAAAACACTGGCTACAAGAGAGTGATGGTCTCTTGCCACAGCATTATGTACTCCCACTGATGTTTGTGGAACAACCATGGAAGGTTAAATAGTTGTTCATTCTCCATGATTCAGTGTTGGTGGGACTGAGGATGGCACAAATAAAAAGACAAGAAATCAGGATACAGCTGTGTTGTTCTTACCAGAAGATCCTCAGATCCTGGTAAATTTGGAATTGAGGACAGCAGGGTTTAATTACACGTGTCACCTCTTAGTCAACAGTAGGAGTGAACTGCAGTCTGTCACCCCTAAAATGCATCAGGGATGGCTACTTGATCTGAATGACCTGTTCCCAAAATATTCTAGTCTCTGGAACTGGTCACTGGAGGGAGACATTGTCCCGTGCATGAGGCAAACATAGTCCAGATGCACCCCAAAGATTACACTTGGAGCTGAAACCTACCGGATATCTTCACTGGACATGTCAGTGTAGACCAGATTGAGTTTGACAATATTGTGCTTTAATAGGTCTTCTATTGGTGCCTTTCTGCCCATCGTGTGCTGAAACCCAGGAGCAACAGATTGAACAAAGGATCTCACGCTGTTATGCAGCCACAGAACCTGCAGGCAACAAGAGGAACCAGTGAATTCTCAGCAGAAGAATTCATGCCCCTAATATGCCCCACTGTTCACGCAAACACAGTAAAGATAACGTCTTGAGGGGCTTAACCCAGCCTGTCAAATGACGTTTCTCTCACTGATCAAAGAACATTCAGATGCAGGGTTAAAACTTGCAAGTCACTTCTATCAAGAAAAAAGTATCCACTGTTTCTTGCTTATCCACTGGAAATCAGTGAGTACGTTGCACACAGCCCAACAAAAGATGCAGTGTTGAAAATGAATGAAAAGACAGCTTTGGTTTATGGAAAAGGCAACCGAAAATATTCTGTTCTACCATTCCTCCAGCATGGAAGCAGATACAGATCAGCATAACTCCCCAGACATCAATGGGTACATAACCCGATTCCCATGAGTTTAGCAGTCATCCACTTCCAGGGGCAGGAAGGCAATAAAGACTTACAACTTATTTTAATTTAAGCCAGGAATTTTTATGCAATATATAAAATAAGCATGGGTAGCAGGGAATAGACTGACATTTATTATATTTATGAAAGGGTGCTGTTTAGGGGCTAAGGCATCAGCTGGTATATACACTGCCTTTTTTCCCGTGCTGCTGAAGGATTACACCATTGTGAACCTTCTGAGGAACTAACAGTAGGAATATACTCCAAATGATGCCTTTTAAATCAAGTTAAATGCAAGGGGCCAATTTTATGCCGGTGAAATCATGCAGACTATGCCCCAAAGTCCTAGTTAGGAGAGCAAGAAAAAGGGATATGAGGTGACACCACTCTACCAGATGGCGTTTAATCTTCGACTCCTTGAGGATGACATCCAGGATTTTGCGGATCCACAAGTTCCTGTAAGGATGTTTCTCTGGAGGGCGGTAGAGATCAAATATCACAAGTTTATTGTGACTGTCTGCAAGGCGCAAAAAACCACTTAGCGTGTAAATGGACTGATTCATTGCCTGCTTTTGATCGGCCTTTGACAGCGAGCCCATCCCTACAAATGGTTTGTTCTAGAAATAAACAGACACAAAAAAAAGGAAATAAATCAGGCAGTTTGCTCTGGGAGTCAGCTGTATCTCTTAAGAGGGAAAATGTTTGATATCAGTCCTCAACAGGTGGGGATGTTTTATTTTGCTTATTTCTTCTGCATAAGAAATGGGGGAAGTTAACCCAGGCTGTGAGGACATTGCTTCTGGGACCTAAACTGCATAGTTCACAGCTAGCTCTGCTGTGCTTCTCTGTCCCACCTTGTTAGCTCTGAGTACTATAAACAGCACATTGCACAAGTAGTTCTTGTCTTCTTCCCCCAGCCCATGAGCTCTGCTGCTGCCATGATAAGGTGACACAGGAACACCCAACAGCCAATTGTTACAGGTCTCCTTAGCCTGAAGGCAAACTGGACAAAGCAAAGAGACCCAAACTAAAGGATTTACTCTGGCTGATTGAAGTTTTGGCTCAACTAGCAGTTCTTCTTCTAACACTGATGCTGTTATATAATAGGCATCTGGTGTCTCTTCTACATCCAGTTGGTGATAGTCATGAGATCATAGAAAAGTTTGAATTGGAAGACACCTTTAAAGCTCATCTAGTCCAACCCCCCTGCAATGAACAGGGACGTGTCCAATTGGATCAGGTTGCCTAGAGTCCAATCCAACTGACCTTCAATGCTTCTAGCTCTTTATGATATTTACCTTAAGGAACCATGTTCCAGCATTCAGTTTCTGCAGGGAGTCCCAGGAGAACAACGAAGCAGCTTTACCAGTCTCATTAGGGTAGACCTCATGGATGTCAGTTGTCCTTCTCAAGGTGTCGTCATGCATGAGGAAAGGAACCCCATCATAGCTGCCAGAGAGCAAGAGTTCAGGTCACCTGAAGGGGTGCAGGTTCATTCACAGCATGAGCAGACTCATGCCAGGTCAGAAGAACATGTGGGCCACTGTCAATGCAGCATTATAGCCTCCCTCAGTGCACAGAGTGCAATATGGAGGAATGCTGAGGCTCAAGACACCAGGTTATTTCCAGCTTAAATATTTCTAGGAGATCCCACAGAAGTCATGCTTGTCTGTGCCTCAGTTTCCCTACGGGCAACGTGAAGGAGATGATGTTTTTGCCTGCCAACTCCCCCAAAAATGGTTAGTAACTTATGGTTGAAATCTCTTTCTGCTGACATCAAAGTGTTTCTGTGGTTTTCAGAGGACTGAATTCTGAATGGACAGTGACGGAAATGCAAAATTTTGTTTTATAGAAAGGTCTAGTCGAGTAGAACATCTTAATGTTAGCGTTTTTCTCATTCAGTGCCTAGCTCATCCTGCACAGAATGTTAGCATTTCATGGCAATGGGTTCACCAAAGGCAATTAAAGATCTAATAATTAGGGCAGTGCTGTCACAAATCTGAACACAATTTTCTGTTGTTCTGTAGACCTGATATAACCCCTCACTGTGACCTGGAAGTCAGACTAGAGGAGGGACTTGTCCCTATACTCTGCCAAGCATTTAAAACACACTGTAGAAATAACGATCGTTAAATCAATAGCTGCAGCTTATTGACTTGCCTGAGAACAACCATGCCCTACAGCCCCTGTCATCACATGACAGCTGAGGGACCCTGTCCCAGCCATCAGTAAAACCTACTTGCCTGGAGCTGCATGTCTCCAAACACAGCTCTTAGAAGAAGCAGCGTGTATTCTGTGAGATGCGATGTTTTGCCCTCACCTTATGGCGACATCTGTTTCAAGACCATCCCCACCATGCTCGATTGTCTTCAGAAATGACATCTCAGTGTTTTCTGGCGCCAGCTGAAAAAAAAAGCAGATGAGCAGGTCATCTTTAAACACACTCTGGAGGACTCTGTAAATACTTTCTGCCTCTTTATAACATCTCTGTTTTTTATTAAGGGAGCATCATTATATTGTTAAAGTCTACTGTTTATTTTCTTCCACTTTGGCCAAACCCATCTTGTAGAAGAATAACAGAATCATGGAATGGTTTGGGTTGGAAGGGACCTTGAAGATCACCCTGTTCCAATCCCCCTGTCAGGGCAGAGACACATTTCACTAGTCCAGGTTGCTCAGGGCCCCCTCCAACCTCGTCTTGTCCCTCAGGAACAGTGTTTTCCTTGTAAGCAAACCCATGCAGTGAGGACTTTGGCATGCAGTCCCAATGACTGGAAATGTCTCCCACCCTCCACAGATTTCATGGGGGAAAAAAAACAAACAAAAAGAACACAGAAGATGATGATGAAAGTAGCAAGACACAGGATGAAGAAATGACATAAAACAACTTCTTCACACCTACCATTGGTGCTCCACGGTGTCCAATGAGGGCTGGCTTTGGTCCAAGTGTTCCCTTCTCTCTGATGCAAGGAGAGTACATCCCCAGAGGTATCAAGAAAAGAAAGAGAAGGATAGCCAGGTATGGACCAATAATTAACACCTGAATAACTGAAAGAATTTGAAGGAGGAAGGCTAGAGTTAATCCACGTTGTAACGTACTAATTTGCCTTGCCACTTAACTTCTAATACAGTCCTCCAGCTAAGTAGCTTTTGGGCTTTGTCCAATCCCTTTTTCCATCCCTCTGTCCCTTAATTTTCACTTCCTCTCCAAACAATGCAACGCAGGAAAACAAATTGGTCAAAGCAAGGGTGCAGGCTAAGTCAGGACTGCAGGTTTTATGCTTTAATTACATCTCACTATGCCTTACAGCAAGATATGGTTTTATTTCTTTTTTCTTTAGACATGGTGCAATGAAATCTCCATCTGTAGAGAAACAATCCTCAACAGAAGGATGTTAATTTTTTCTTACTCAGTTAAGAACAAGCACCATTTTGAAGCTTCACTCAAAATGAAGAAGAGTAGGTACCTCTCTCCTTCAACTGTGTTGCATCTCCTTACTGTGAATACTTCCCTGGTTCATTCAGATTGTTGTCAGTGCCCTTTTGTGTGTGACCTAGAGAATCCTATGGACCCTGAGAGCATGGATATTGCACCTCAGAAACTTGCCAACTCGTTACCTACAGTCTTCTCTGGACTCTGTTGACACATTGCCCAAGAGCCCCAGGGGTCCTTCATCTCAGGGACCAAAAGAGTTCTTCTGAGAAATGAGCACTTATGCAACAACACCTCTTTCTTGAATGGGTACCACCATGCCTCTGTGCCAGTGGCTTTGAAGGAATTTGGACTTACGCTAAGATGATGATGTACTAAGCTAGGAGTACCTCAGGCATGGTGGTGTGTAATATCTACATATTAGATAGGTCCCTGCATATTCTCCCCAACCTCCCCAGATGCAGTTCAACAAGAAAAGTCTTGGACAGGGAAAAAAATGCTTTCACCAGTCCACTCCGTCTGTGATTTTTATTGCAAACCAATATCTGAAGGTGGGTGTCAGGTAGATAATTTTGGCTATATGGAGAGACAATCAGAGAAAAACAGCCACTCCCAGTTAGACTTTTCTGCAGTTGTTCCTGTCACCTGGCTTTGTCCTTACAACATTTGGTCATTCTTCCTAGAGGTGGGCAGGAACATCCCATGAGATAACACTAGGAACTGATCAAAAAGCTCTTTTCCCTATCTCATCTGGCTTCTCCTGAGATACGTTAGGCTGAAGTGGTTTGTCTGACTGGACTGGAGATCCCTTCTGCATACAGCAAGCAAAATTCAGCCAAGGGAGCTGCCACTGGCTGCTTTCTCCTGCAGAGAGCTAAACAAATTTTCACTCATGACTCAGAACATGGCTGCTTCTTCTAGTCTCTTCCATCAACACAGATCACTGCCTCAGTATAGGGCAAAACAGTGCAAGGTAACATGTAAACCAGTAGCACACTGGGACAGCAACAGGGCAGTGTACAGCCCAAGTCCCAGTCCCACTAATTTCCGTGGGACATGCAGAATTTGAAAGTCTGCTCCAGCTGGAGTGCAAGTGTGGGAGAAAAGGGCTCCTGCATGCCTCTCTTCCCATACTCATATACATCTTTTATCATACAGGGAGCAGGAACCAGAGCTGCCATACCTTTCTTGTCTGCTCTAATGGCATGAAGAGCCACAGGCCAGGACAGAAGGACCATGATGGCAATTGCCCCTATGTGGAGATAAGGAGCTGTGACCTGGCAAGCAGAAAAAAGGATTTAAGTCAAAGGACCAACTGTGGAGACAGATGGAAACAATCCCCATCAGAGCTACAGCCCTTATACCTGGATGGGCTCCTGCTGTAGACACCAGCAGTTAACCACTCTCCCTCATTGTGTTGGATCCACCGAACACCTCAGGACTCAGAGGAGAGGCCAGGCCAGGGAGGAGTGTGGCCCAGCCTGAGGAGTGCTTCTCACTTCTTTACTTTTTCCTAAGCCAGCTGAAGGGGACACAACTACCCTCCTCCATGAAGACATGATTGCCACTACTGATATGCCACAATCTGTGAGCATCTTCCAGTTTAACCCAATATAAACCACTCCAATCCCATCCAGGAGACAGCTATCTCCACGCTACACTGCAGTTAAATCATTAAACTGATGTCAACAAACCTGAATGATAAAATGTGGTACTTACTAGCTGTGGTATGAAACTAACTATAGTGGTATAAGAGAAGCAGATAGATAATATTGCTGGACAGATAATGATGCCTTAGGTTTTAACTTCAAGTCAATAGATTTGATTTCTTTAATCCTAAAGATTAAAACAAGAAGATTATAAAACAAGAATCACTTCCATGCTTCTCATGAATGCATGAATAGAGTTGGAAACCAAGCAGAAATACAGACTCTGAATGATTGTTGGTCTGACACATTTTTCCCAAAACTAGGCAAATCTGAGCTAGAAACCAGTCCATCATCTTCTCAAGCTCATCAGAGCCCTGTGGTGAATATTCCAGCTAGAACTGACAGTTATTAAGGTATGTCCTAGGAAAAAACCCCAACTATCCAGATGCAAGCCTTTCCTGTTGCTTAGTCCTGATGCTCAAGTCTTTAAGCTGGAAGGGTTGAAGAAAGCAGCAGTCACTGGGAGATGTTACTGCATGTGACACTCTCTGCCCCAGAGACTCGATACCAACATCTCCCGACCAGAAGCAGGATTCAGTTGCACAAGCAGAGGTGCCATCTGAAATGTCCATAATACCTGAGGTAGATCGGCAAGGCTAATGGACATGACACAGTATCTACAAGAGATTCATGTCCTTTGGGAACAGCAATGGGAGGCCATCTCAAAGGGCATGGATACCCAAAATAAACAGCACCTGTGGGGAACCCAAAGGCTCTTGTGTCTCCTTCGCCTCATCCACAACCCCTAGTGTCTGTCAGGGGGAGGAGAAGCTGATGGTTTCTCATTACCTTTGCCAGTGCATAACCCAGTGGTTAGCAAACTGTAGAACAGGACACACCCTACAAACACCACATCTTTGATTCCTCTGCCAGTTCACTTGCATTGCTCTCCCAGCCTCCACAAGCACTAAGCCACATGGGGGAGAGGTAATAGACCCAAAAGGCGTAGAATCATGGAATTGTAGAGTGGTTTGGATCCTGCAAAGCAGCTGTGTAGTCAAAGGCTACATACTTTTTCCTGCCCAATACAAGTGGGGACCTGGATGCTCAGACACTGAACAGCACTGGACAGCTCTTGCCTCCACCTTCAGCTCTGGTGAGAGCTGAGCAGGCCAGCAACCATGAACTCTGATCTCCTGCATCCAGCATTTTGTCCCACCTGACACCAGCATTCTCCACCTGCTCCCCAAAAACTCAGTGCTCTCCTGCCCTCAGGAGATTAAGCTCTTCTGAGTCACAAAAGACTGGAACCGTGCTGTACCAACAGATTGGGATGAGGGATGAGGGATGAGGGAGAAAGTTCTTGCTGCAGGAAACCTACCAGCCTAAGGGGTCTGATTTACCTGCTCTGGACAGCTGAAATTTAACAGTACACCTACATTTTTGAGAGGGACAAAAAAGGCTGTAACTTTCTATATCTTTCCAAACTGAGATATGTTACATCACACAGCTTGGAACTCAACCTTGGGCCTTGGCTTCCTTTCCCCCAACAGGAGACGTTCGGTCATAATAAAAGGTTACTCAGAATGTACCCTGCTAACAAAAACCATGTGAAAAACACTCACCATACAGAATATCTTCTGCCAACTGTCTCAAAATACTTCTATAAACAAGCTGCTCTTTCAAATAGACCTCCTAACTCCTCTTACCTGGAATGACAGGCGGACAGTTTTCCGGTAATCTCGCCAGAGTATAGATAATGCAAAGAGGGATGAGATAGTGAAGCCCAGGACGAGAAAAGTGCCAATCTGGGGACACAGAGAAGACATAAATCAGCTTCAGCATTTTTGCATAGGGTATGCCATCCATCTGAGTCACAGGAAAATTTAAGCAGCTTGATAAATTGTTTCGGATGCGTGGGATTGACTATGCCAGTTCAAAGAGGGAGAGATCCAATGCGACTAAAACCAAACCAACAATGCCATCAGTACGGCAGGACTGATTTCAGGAGCTGGGTACTCAACTAAGTCAGCTCTCAGGACTCTCCCTGTAATCAAGGGAGAAAGAGGAATTTCAGAGGTGATCCATTCCTGCTTGCATTGTGATGGAATATGCCTTTCTCTCTGTTGATATAGATGAAGCCTAGGTGATCAGCTTACACTAAATCCCTAACCTTCAGATCGAATTCATCACTTCTTAACTCGGAAGCGACAAATTCCACCCAAAAGGAACAACAACACAACTTCCTTGTTCTATGAGCTGCTTTGTAACAGGCTTCAGCAGTAACCAACCCTCCCATAATTAAGAGATGAGAGCTCACTTTTTAACCTAGAAGGTGAGGCAGGCTCAGTCAATTCTTCAGCTTGTTTGGTTTGGTACCAGCACTGCAATAATGGCAGGCTCTTCTTGGTGTATCATCTATCTGCTGACAACTAAAGACAAGTAGCAATTGTCCTAAGGCTCTAACTGTTCTTCAGGGGATCTTCTACAGATCAATACTTTAATAATCTATCCCTAATCCCTTGCACCCAAGAATGCCTCTTTTTTATTATTATTCTTTTTTTTTAATTTGGTTGGTTGGTTTGTTCGTTGTTTTTTTTACAAATTGTTCTACGATTTTCTGGTTCTTGTGGAACCCATTTTTCAATAGTTAAGATCACTCAGTTTCCATTACTTAAATGAAGAAACACAGGATCAAGCATCTGCATGTTCAGCTACTCCCTCCCACTGCAGCCTTTGCAATCTCATTGCATCCTACCCTACACTGCATGGATAGAGGAGCATTTTAAAATGCCTCACACAGCCTCAAAAATTACTCAAGGAAGATGATTCTAACACATAATTTTACAGCAACAAGTCCCTGATAATTTGTTTCTGTATCTTCAAAACTCCAAAAGGTATTTCCCAAACCATAGAATAGAATTAAGAACTACAGAACAGTTTGGGTTGAAAGGGACTTTAAAGATAATCTAGTTCCAGCCCACCTGCCATGGGCAGGGATGCCACACACTAGATCAGATTGCTCAGGGCCCCATCCAGCCTGGCCTTGAACATTCCCAGGGAACCATCCAAAGACCAAAAGGCATAAAGTACCAGGATGCCTTGGAAAAGCCGTCTTTCTCTCCTGCAGAGAGAGAAGACACTTTTTGCACTGTTGTCGGGGTCTGCTCCAGAAAATCAGGCAGTGCTTCTCAGGAGAACTTTGCTTTTGACTTCATGTTACCATATGTAGATGTGTCAAATATAGATATCTTCACCTGAATGAGTCACTGCAGGCACCTCAGTGGGGAAAAAAGGTTCTTTGAGTGTGATTCATCTCATCTTAATTTAGATGTCTATGACCAGCTGGATGAATTGCATCCTCAGAGGATTCATTTCCCTCCACTGAGTGCAAAAGGAGTTTGAGTGATCAGCTCAGGTGGAGATATCATTTTCATGCGTCTCTCAATCTCGTAAGATTAACCTCTTCCCTCTCCTCCTTCTCTCCCACAGTCTAAGAGGTATTCTGTGCAAAGAAACACCACAGACTCAATTAATTTAAAGCATAGATTAGAGTTACCAGAAAGCCCTGACTCTCCCCACCTTGTGACTCCAGTGCAGGTACAGCTGCTGACCTTCTGCAAGCAAACACACCGCGAGGACCTGGGAAATCAAGAAGAGATTGTATGCATCCTGGTGGAAGGCGGTGACGTGTGCCAGTGAGGCATTTCTGGAATTATTTTTGCATTGGGAAGTTACTTTACACTAGGTCTTCCTGCACAATGTCAATGCTTGCAGGACAGGTGTATAGAGAGAACAGTTTATTGCTACAGTAAAAATGCTTCTGAAATGGCCAAGCACATGCCGAGACTGCTCTTCAGGATCAAAGACTTTTTCCTGGGTAACAGATAACTGGGCACTTTGGGGTACTCACTTTCAATGACTTTTTGTGAGGAGAGACTCTGAAAGAGGAGTGATGGCCAGGGTCAATTATTATTGTATAAAACAATACAGCACTAACTTTGACTATTTTCTATGCATTTTTTGTGATTAGAGGGTTATCAACCATGGGAGAGAAGTCAGGGAATAAAAAATGCCTCAGAGCAGCACAGAAGTACGGAGCAGACAGCAAAAAAGGCAATTCTTCCACATTAACCACAGGGAATGCAGGAGACAGGCACATCTCAGACCGGAGAAAAGTGTCTTGGGGATTAAATGACTCCAGTTTTTGGTGGTTGGCATGTTCTGTCCACTTGATGTCAAGTTGGAGCCCTTGGGGAGGGTTCTTGTGAGGCATGCTGCAAATGCCAGCCAGGACAGAGGACAACCCGAGATGCTTTGAACACCAAGAAGCTGAGAATGAGGCAAGTCAGTCCATGGTTCTCATGCAGAGTTTCCTCACATAGTTCCACACCTAAGTAACCAGTGGGTCTGGAGATGAATTTTGCCCGAAGAAGCGCTTTGCCGCTGTGAAAATGCACAAGTCTATGTTCAGGAGTCTAAATGCCTGGGGAAACTTCCCAACTACTGTAAAGGATAATTCTGGGACCAGTATCACCATGTATCAGGGCTCAGAGAAAAGTACATGTTAGTAGACATCTGTGCACCACTGAGGAGAATCATTTATGATGCAAGTCCCTCCAGACTGTAGCATAGTGGGATTGTATGAAAATAGGACATATAGATTTGGGGGAAGAGGGTTTTCTGTCCTGAAAGTCAACTGCAAGTGAATGTAAGTTGTTTCCTATCCATCTACAAAAACTCTCTCTTTCCAGGATTATGCTGATTTGAAGCAAGAGATAAGGCCAGGCTGGATGGGGCTTTGAGATCTACGGTCTAGTGGTAGATGTTCCTGTCCATGACAGAGGGGCTGGAATTAGATAATCTTGAAGGTCCCTTCAAACACAAACCATTTTACGATCCTATGATAAGCTCAGCAGTGAATAAAAGTGCTTCTTGATATGTTGGCTTCCTTTAATGGAAAAAATGCACCCAGTACAGGATGAGTAACCGGGAGCAGTTGAGAGAGAACTGAAATACTGCTAAAGATCTTAAATAAACCCCGTTTAAATAAGCTATTTCAGGGTGAAAAAATGAGAGAAAAAAGACACTCTGCTCCTTTGCTGCAAGTGATGTTACACAAAGACCTGGTCCTTGTGTGAAGTAAAGCCAAACATTTTGAATATTCTGAGCCAGAAGGGACCCACAAGGATCATCAAAGTCCATCTGCTGGCCCTGCACAAAATCACACCAAGAATCACACCATGTTCCTGAGAGGATAGACCAAATACTTCTTGAACTCAGGGCACTCAGGCAGTCTTGGTCCTGTGACTACTTCCCTGGGGAGCCTGTTCCAGTGCCCAACAGTCCTCTGGGTGAAAAACCTTTTCCTAATTTTTAACCTAAATTTCCACTGATACAGTTTTATGATATTCCCTCGTGTCTTCTCACTGGTCTGTCTACTCCAAATTGCTTCCACACACTTTCTGGGATTGTCTAATATAAGTACAGAGGCATGAGGGCTTAGGAGACCAGTATGTTTCTGAGTAATGCTGCCAAGGTTAGAGTCAAGGTCCTTCTTGCCAATCCCATCATCTCCCAGAATCTTACAGCCTCCAACACTTGCATTCTTCTCTTCTTTAAAATGAGGTGTGGAAGTGTCTGCCCTCCACCATCTACCTGCAAAGTGGTGATTAAGGGATGCTTCCTAGTGGTAAGAGAGATGGATTCACTGCAAGGAGGATTGCACCTCTGTCTCCCTCTTTCTGAATGGCTGCATTGACCACAAGGTTATGCTGCAAAGGGTGGGCAGCAGATGCATAACTCCACTCTACTTCAGCATGGGAACAACCTTGTAATCAATCATCTCAGTACTTCTGGTGAGGTGTGGGCAGGCTCTGAACCTACACTACAAGGACATGTAGGCAGGCACCTACACTCTCAGCTCACCTGAAACATCTGCTCACTTAGATGTTCTCAACAGCTGCATTCAGGTCCTTATATTCATTCACTTTATGGCAAGAAACTCAGAACTTGTCTGGTACCCCAGTCTCTTAGGGATGGAGTTTTGAGGTCACATTTTGGATTTCAGTGTCAATGTACTATTTTGAGTCCTCTCCATTTATAAATGAACACATCTGAACCTCTTTACTTTGTACAGCCACAAGTCACCTCCTCACAAACCCTTAGAACAAACATGGTTGTACCGCAGAGAGGCAAATGTTATCTGTTGGGGTTTGAAAGACTACACAAGAAAATATTTTTCTTCTCCACTGAGCACGAACAGCTCTGTAATTAGACCCCTCAGCTTAACCTTTTAGCCCTAATGGGGATGAGAAAATTGTCTTGGGGAGTGATTGAACAATTGAATTAATTGAAATTGATTGTGTGAAAAAATGACAATTATGAATGTGGATGGAGAGCATCTTTGTCCAGACAGCTAGTGCTTTCTTGTGCAGCATTTTCTTCAGCCACTTGTGGCTGGTGGGCAGAATACTGTATGCTTCAGGGGGTCACAATAAGGTCATGGAAGCAGGCTTGCAGGTTCCAGTTGGGTGTCATCATTAAGAAAGAGGGTTTGGTGCTCACAAGCAAAATCAGACCAGCCACTGGTTTATATAAAATCCTTCTGCTCCAACAAGGGCATCGGGGTGCTCAGTTTTCCGACATGATGGGCTGTTCATGCAAAACACCACCAGAAAACATCACCTAGGTGAAGGTCTCCGGTCCTTCTTGCAACACATAGGGGGATACTCTCCATCCAACACCATTCAACCAGAATTTGGGGTGTAATTCATCATGGCAGAAACCTATTTGGCCATCAGTTGTCTGGAAAGTATTAGAGCAAGCCACCTGTCGTATGGTACCCACACTGAGAGATTTATTTAGATGTGGAAGGGCTGAGTTACACTTACCAGCCCGTGGGGCTCACAGTGTTTTGCTGGGTGGTCCATCAAAGCCTTCAGTGAAAGGGAAGCTCTGCAAACAGCGGTGGAGGGGTGAATTCTTGGTAGAGTCCTTCTCTGAAAGAGCCCTGCCAGGATGAGCTTTGCCCAGCCATGGTTGTTACAATACCCTTCACGTTTTGAGATGCAGGAGCATAAGTGGTGGCAGTGATAACTTTCCTTGCTCCCCTTTCTCTCAAGACCTAATAACATTTAAGTAGCTGCCTCATGCCCCCAGCACCCACTGCTCAGCATGGATGCATGCAGCAGTCTTGCCACATAGGACACAGTGGCATGGTGATGCAATCAAGCAGGACAAGTGTCCTCAGAAATACCCAACAGCTTTCGTTGGGTCACTTAACACCTTCATAAAAGCAAGGAGCAAAGGGACCTTCACTGCAGGGGCTGTTCCCAGAGTGGAGGAACCTCTGAAGTGTTTCTTCTGTTGTCTGATACCAGATATCTGATCCAGACAGCTTGCATTCTTTCAGATATCCATGCTCACCCTTCTGAGGAAGGCAAATGTTGTCAGCCTCGTTAGACAGAACTGAGAAGGTTGAGAGGAAGAGGAGGACATAGCTATATAATAAAGAGTGAGACCAGGACTGAACTAAACCATGTAGGACACCAATTTCACCTCATATCTTCCATCTTCCTTTCTGGCTTTACTTTCCCCATCACCTGCCCTGTCAGCTTGAAGTCATCACATTCATGCTGACAAAAACCTGAAAATACTCTAAGAAAGTCCACTGATTGGACACTGGCTGATGACTAGATCCAGACAGAGCATGACTGAGCTGATATATTAGCCCCAGGGATCTTCAGGCTCCTTAAGCCCAGGAAATGCTGTAAAGCTGGTTTCTAGCACGGGCTATGGTGAATTAGTCTGATCCTGAGGTTTACTCCAGATCCACAGTTGGTGCTGAGGCACCATCTCAGATGTATCCATGTCATATGGCCATCTCTGGCAAAGCTCTGAGTTGCCCCAAGTAACCACCAAACTACCCACACTACTCCATGGCCCCTAGGAAAGCCAGGTAGGCTTTGCTGAATAATAGCCCATGAGCCCTAGAGGCACCATGGTGTTACAAAATCCTTGTAATTAATTATTTTTGTTTGCCCCATTCAGAGCTGAGTCAGTCCACATCTCTTATGATGCTCTTGATTGCTGTGGGCATGACCAAGCACCTGTCCTATTTATCCCTTTGTGGTGTTTATTGCTTGCACTAAAATAAAAACACTATTTATTTGTACTTCATCAGGAAGAAAGGACCCCGGAAACCAATTATGCTAGGTACTGCATGGACAAAACCAAAAGAGATGCCCTGTCATGAGCAATTTACAGACTGACTGTATGATGACATATCAGGGAATGGGGAAGAACAGCAGGAATGGATGATAAAAGCTGGTTGTCTTGGTCACAGAAGTGAGACAAAGCCATAACCTCACCTTTAGCACCTGGCATTTCAAAATGAAAGTCGGAGCAGGCATAAGACTGATGTGGACTCCAGTGCCTGGAGTCAAAGTGAATTCTTGGCTTATAGCTATGGATGCAGAAGGTGGAAAAACAGGTGCAAATGTGTTTAATTTGAGACCTTTCTTATGAGGGAAAGAACAGAGGAAAAGTAAGTAGAAATTTTAGGAGCAGTTTGGGTTTGGTATGTTTCCCTAACTAAAGCAGACATCAGATTAGAGCTCCAGAAAAAATTTCACAGGATGTAGAAAAGTGAAGATTTCAGGAATCTCTTTCAGCATCAACTTCAGCAGCGTTTTGTGACCACATCTACAGCCTCTACCTGGAGAAAATCCTCCAGCAAAGAGTGAGTCAAGTGATAAAGTCCTGTTCTCCTTCCTCTAATAAACCTTTTTATCCAGGATTAAAAGAATAACTCAGCTATGATGACGTATTACCACTGCTACCTGACTCAGAGCCCCATATTTCCCTGCTGCCAAAGAAACAATCTTCAGTTCCCTCTAAATCTAAATCCGGCCACTGCTGGCTCAGCTTCCCTTGGGTTCAAGGAGGAATTGTACACATTTATCAAAGGGAAATCACTGAAAGAAATCACAGAAACATCTGGCTCAGAGACCCCTGAGCTGAAACTGGTCATTTGCAGGTGGATATGGGGAGAAAGTGCTGTAAACACTCATTGTGTTCCAGATCTTCTCCAGGCATTCACTGTCTAAGGATCATATGGAGGACTAGACTGAGCTTTGGTCTGACACATTAAAGCCATCCCTATGTTTAGCTTTCAGGGTCAGCTCACGAGGAGCATTACTTACCATTAAGAGTGAGGTGTATGCGAACAAGACTGCAGCCACAATCAGGACAACAAGAGACCAGAGAAACCAGAAGCCCAGGTTCCCATAGTTATACCTAAAAATAAACCAATAAAATTTTGTAAGAATGTTTTTGGTTAGCACATGGACTAGAGGGGACCAACAGCCCTGTCCCTTGAAATTCTGAAATTTTCTAAACAATAAAACAAAGAAAGGCAGAGGAATAGGCTACGCTGGTAACATACAAAAGTGATTAAAAGCTTCCTTCCCAAAATCCCTGATTGCATTAACCATCAGACTAATACACATTATTATACCTTTCCTTCCCATACTATTTGAGCAGCTCTAATTTAATTTCAGGGGGAGATTTGCAGAACTGTTGTCTACATGCTACAGAAGGAAAAGATATGCATAAATCCCTGATGATTATTTCTTACTTTTGAATCTGGGAACCTGGAATTCTCTTTCAGTGAGAGAGCTGGTGCAATGCCTCTGATACCAGTCATTACATTTCTTCATGTAGAATGGGGGAGAAAGGGAAGGGGAAAAAGAAAGACTCAGAGAAGGAAAGAGTTATTTGGTCACTTTCATTCACAATTTTTGTGAGGGTGATTCTCCTCTTCCTCCTAAATTCACACTTACACCTAAAAATTGTAGCCAAGCAAAGGGTAGAGCCCCAGCACCTCCAAAGTCACTGGACATTCAGTTTGGATGCTATAACCAAGAGTTTAAGGCACCAAATCTTTGCTTCATGACTAAAGTGCCCCGTTTCAACACAGCTGCTTTAGAGGATGCTCATCCTTTCCCAGTCATGCCCAAGAGAGAAGAGGAAAAGATAGTACTTACCAGTCAAAGCCGTTGTAGTCATTTTTACCTTCACCCCACGTGTACAGAAAGACCAGAGAAAAGCAGAAAGCTGCAACGAGCAATGGGAAAAACATGCATTCCCGCTGGAGAGGGAGAGGAAGGACAAGCAGTCAGAGCTATGGCCAGCCCAGAGCAATCAAAGCAAATGGCAGGTACTTTTAGGCTGTCCCTAAAAATACGTAGCTTGGTGTTGGAATTCTAACTGAAATAAATATGGAGAGGAATTCCCTTCCTATCCCTTGTAACTAAGATAATGTCCTCAAAAGCATAGTCTGCACTAGTTGTTTTCAGGGAAAAGAAAACCTCATGACTTCCCAAACGAACAGGATTTTAACCGCCTCACTTGAGAGGAAATTGCACTGTACAGCAACCTTCTTTGCAATTCCTACTGCACGCCCAACCCTAGTGTTACTTCTTTAATTTGATTCTACGGCTTTGAGATGTTTCACTGGCCAGGAGAGGTTGATGCAAACTCCACATTTATTAGTTGTGTGGCAGCACAGACAAATTGAGCTTGCCACAGAAACAGCAATTCATCAGGCATTTGGAGCAAAATCTAGCAGCCCAACAGATCCCAGTGAACTCCAAACGATATTGGGCTCGGATTCCACGACATCAACCCCTTGTCTGCTTAGACTGCCCTGCCCCAGTACAGAAATCCATGTCTGTGCTGATTTTTAGCTCATTTACCACGTTGCAGCAGCATTTCCCAGGCTCGGTCCTTTCACGCTGGTACCGCTTCCAGCGGCAGCTGTAGAAACCAGCCAGGCAGGAGATGAAGGGCTGGTGCTCGTACCGCTGCAGCAGGCGCCGGCGGACCACCTTCAGCTTCCCAAACTTGAGCCTCTTGAGGCTGGTGGATCTGGCCTCCATCTGAGTGGCTTTATCTCATCTTCCTCCTGGAACAAGACCACAGGTTTCACAGGGACACTGTTGGGTAAGCTTTTCATATCTGAAAAAGGAGAGGAAGTTTTCCCAGGAGGACGCTGAGACCAGCAGGAAGTGATGCTGAGGACATCCCATCTAATTTTATATACCAAAGTGAGATGGCCAGCTGAGAAGGATGATCACTGCAAATCCTCTTAGCAGTCAGTGGTGCTCCTGGTTGTAACCTAGGTGCTCTGAATCACCTTTGAGGCTACCTCTGCCTCCTTTTGGCTACACAGGGAGTTCTGGGAAATGAATTCATTAACTTAAGCACATTTCAGATTATGTCGTATGAACCTGAGCCTAGGCTTAGCTATGGGAATTATTCAACATCACTGTGACCTGTTTGAAACCTGCTATCAGTTTAACAAACTCATATAGAAAAGGCACTAAACCCCCCCAGGTACACAGCTCTCTTATCCTGGAAAAACTGCAGCACTGCAGAGACTGATCCCTTAAGAAATAATTATCTCCTAGCTGAAACAACTTTACTTGGAACAGGTTTTCAAGTGTAGAAAGACCAGCTGCAAAGATGTACTGGGAGATAT
Source organism: Ifrita kowaldi (assembly GCA_013398055.1). Lineage (NCBI taxonomy): Eukaryota > Metazoa > Chordata > Aves > Passeriformes > Cinclosomatidae > Ifrita > Ifrita kowaldi. Next base: position 599,727 of record VZRS01009803.1, read on the forward strand.
AATCATAATTTAAAACAAAGAACTTGGTGGTAAATTGCAACCAGTGCAGTTACAGTAAAGCAAATAGCACAGGGACTAGTGCTTGTTGAAGACTGGTTCACCCAGCAGGGCACTACCAAGACTTCAAGGAAAGATTTAGGAAAACAGTTTTGTGTGGGCATGCAAAGAAGCCCCATTATACAGTTCTTCTTTAGAGTCGAGTTAGTCAGAGATGTTTTTCTGTTGTGTTAAAAAGTGCCATCGCATCCTTGAGTCCACACCAACCATGTTCAAATCTTGGAACATCTGCTGCAAAATCCCAGCTTAGGACTCAAGTTTTCCCTGATTTTTCAGATGTAATAACAATAATTTAAGAGGAAGAATAAACAGTTTGCTGCACTATACACATGGATGAAATGCACATATACAAAGGAAGTAACTCAGATCCCAGTGTGTCTTCAGAGAAATCAGTGCACAAATCCTTGTGGACTGACACATCCAAACAACTGACCAGTTTGCAGGAAGCACCAATAAATCAGAGACATCAGACACAAGTTAAAACAGAAAAGACACTCCCCTCGTACCCTTTCCAAATGTCCCAGCTTATTGGCAGCTGGAGTACAAAGAAAGAGGATGGAAAGCAAACAAAAAGAGGGTTCCATTTGGACCACAACCAATTATGTAGTGTTAAGAATGCCATGCCCTGAAAGCCTTCCTGAGACAGATGTGTCTGTCCAAAACAGTCGTAGGAAATCACACACACTTGGATGTGGTGGCATCAAACCATCCCTAGAAGCTCAGCAGTACCAGATCCTGGTACCAGCAAGTCACCCTTAGTAAAAAATTGATGCCAATCTCACGTGGCAAGATGGTGATCCTGCTCTAGAATTCCCAGAGCACAGCTGGGGGGATGTGGTGCAGATGACAGCTGATCCGACTGGTTTCATCAGCTGGCCTAAAGTACACCTGGCCTAAACCCAGCAATGACCAAGTTACAACAGCCACAGCTTCAATATATTCAAATATATTTGAACCTTCAGAGCTCTTACCAGAAGGCTGTCACATGCCATGGGATTGCAATATTTGTTACCCCTTACAAGGATCCCCAAAATATGAGTTCCCGTATCACCAAAGCACAGCGTCCATTCTTGCTCAGCCCTTCTCCTTCAGCTACAGGAATTCAGGACACTGGACCAAACCTGTTAGTTTTGCTGTCAGAGGGCCACAAGGTTTGTTACTCACATTCCTGGGTGTGGGTACAAGACTCACACATCAATATTTGTCTATGAGCACACAGGATTTGACAGGAAAACAGATTATGGAGATCCTGAAACACTGCCCACATCATCTGTCTGGCTCCAGCAGCATGGCAAGTGTTAAACCTAGGTGTTAGTTTACCCCTCATGAAATTGTCAGTGATGGAGATCCTAGCATCTGTCAACAGGCTGAACTAGTCCTAACTTGCTTTATAATTCAATATTAGGGGAGGTTTCCCAGTGTCTTACACTGTTTAAGTGTAAGTTAAGGACATTACAATTAAGGACATTAACTTCATGCCTTGTTTATTTTGGATACAGTGAACAGCTTAAACTCTTCCTCTGTTAGGTATTTCATGTATTCACATGTAGATGACTTTCCTTAAACCTTCTCTAGCCTCAACAATCCCAGCTTTTCTAGTCTTTCCTTGCAGTTCATGTTTCTTCCTCCTCAGAGTATCCTTGTATGGAGTGCACAGTCACCTGCTGTTTGGGATTTCCATGACAATTCCCATGGGTTTTGGCACACGGGAGCCACAGTCTCTCCAGGATACACCTGTTCACCCATAGCACAGGCTACTCGATACCTGCAGCATCCAGTTTCTCTCATGTATCAAACATCATCTGCCCTTGAGCTTCTGAATGCTTAAATAATTCACCCCGGACTCACCCCCAGCAGGAAGGGAAAGGTGTTTTCAGCTTCATCACATAATGACAGAATTGTTTGGATTGGAAGGGATCTTAAGGATCTTTCCACTAGACCAGGTTGCTCAGAGTCCCATCCAACCTGGCCTTGAACATTTCCAGGGATGGGGCATCTGAAACTTCTCTGGGCAACATCAGAGCTTCATCTGTGCATCAGAGTACTTACGACACCACTATAATTAAGAATTTCATGACCTCCTACCTTAGTCTTTCCAATCAAGTCACCTCTCCAAGCCCACGGGTTATTGGGAAAGGGGCACTTCATTGCAGAGGAGGCTGGGGAACGAGGGAGAGACAAACACAACCTCCTGTCCTCAGCCACCTCCACCAGCCTCTGGCTCTCCCAAAAACACTAGGATGGTCAAAGAAGAGCAAAACACCTTTGTGGTCTGACATTCCCTGAATCCCCATTGACCCTGTTGTCCAAGCAGTATCACTATGGCAGTAAGACCTATCAGTATCAAGAGACCCAAAAATACAACTTGTCCCCTGCTTTGGGCTCTAGCTGCTGCTGGCATCCATCTGTCCCTCTTTTCCTGTCCTCTTCCTTTTTTTCTACCCAGAGACCTTTTCCCTTCTCTCCCAGCCCCCAACAGACAGAGCTACCTCACTCAGCTGCTCCTTTGGAGCCTGCAAAGGGCCAAAGAATCCCACAAAGGCGATAAACTCAGACTGAAATTTTATCTTGTCGAGTACAGAGGACAGATGTTCTCTAGCATATCTCCGCTCAAGTAAATGGAGATATAAATGGAGACCCTATTGCACCTTCCAGTACCTAAAGGGGCTACTACTGAGCTGGAGACGGACTTTGGACAGGGGTATGGAGTAACAGGACAAGAGGAAATGGCTTCAGACTGAAAGAAGGTAGGCTGAGATCAGTTCAGGAAGAAATATCAGTGAGTTCTTGTCCAAAGCAGAAACCATCCTGCCAATCCCCAGATCATTATTTGATCCAAGGCTTCTGCTCCCTCTGGGCATACGGGGCTCACCTTGCAAATGGGAGCCTTTGAGCAGCTCTGCCCCACAGCTTCAGGGACCGCTGGGTCCCTGCTGAGGAACGAAGCACAAGGCATGCTCAAAGCACTTGACAAAAGGGGATGCTTGCATGGAGATGCAAAGGAAAGAATTGACAGGGAGAGGGAAGACCAAGAACAACTCATCAAATTTTAGGCTGCTTCACTCTTAAGCCAGTGACTCCTAAGAAGAGCCCATCTGCCTCTGTAGTTCTGCAAGATTCGTGTATTGCGATGCATTTACACTGTGCTGCTGCTGGCATCAGCAAACAGCCCAGTGGTAACTCCTAGAACAAGGCCAGGAGAAATCCCTCTTAGATGTGCCAAGTCCCACGTGAGAATGAGGAAAACAAAGACAGACACAAGGACAGTCGGAAGGGTGCTTCTCAGCTCAAAATGTGCTCATATCTCCAGGCACTCTGTTCTTCTATGTGTCCTTCCAAACAGGCATCACTCCTCCCCTTCCACCTCCGCATATTCTCCCTGGTTTCTGCCCTCAGATTCATCTCCACATTCTCAAGTAATTGTGTTCCATTTAACACTAGCTCCCTCCTTACCACTCAGCCACCCTTCAGGTTCTCCATGACCCTCTGTCCCATGGTTTCATCCTTCGTGGTTTCATCCTTTGTAACCAATTATCAGTCTGCTGTCACAACTGGGACAAGGCCATTCGAAGCCATAAAAACAGTATAACTCCCAAGGTCTGGCTGAATCTGCAGTGCCTCAGACCACATCAAACACTGACACATCTGAATTCACAAGCATCTGATCCTACGAAAGATAATATCCCAGTAACTGGGCCCAACAACCACCTAAGGGGCAAACAACACCCAAGCAAATGGCAGATGCAGAAGCCAAAAAAACAATTCAGTCCTTGGCAGGACTTAGCAAGAGGCTTCACAGTCCTTGCATCTAGATTTGAAGAACAGTTCTCTTAAAATTCAAAGATCGTCTGCAATTCCTGCCCATCTTTACCAGGCAAAGTTAAATGGGTAAAGGGAAACAGCAAACTTGCATCCATTCACTGGGAAAGCCACGGAAGCAAAGAGCAACCATCTAAACACACATCAGTAGGATGGCAAAGTTTAGGACTCCTTAACAAGTGAGGCATGAAAGCAGTAACATATGTTTTTCTGCTCCATAAACCTCGGGGACCTCAGGTTTTTCCATGGCAAACAGAGACTTTGTGTGCTCGCAGATAAGAGTCCCCATAATCGCAGGCAGTCAGACAGGGCTGCTGCCTTCCCACTGCTTGGCAGAGAGTGAGGAAAAGCATGGGAAATAGCCTGGGGGGATGAGAGAGAAAAGAGAAGGAGAGAAAGATCAGAACACATATTCAGCCACACAGCCTGAGCCCTGAAAGCACTGCAAAGAGGAATCTGCTTGAGACGCCAGTGCATAAGCAAGGATTAAAAACCTGTGTCTTTTTGGGTGCTGGGGCTGGATCATTCATATTCCAAGGAGCAAAGGTACAGCAGCCAAATTTGGCATTGCCCTATAGCTTTTTCCCTTGGGCCTCTAAAGTATTTCTATCCTTTCCCCTGCATCGAGGTCTCTCCCACACACTACCTTACAACGCAGGGGGTTGGTGAGGCACGGCCGGCGACGCGGCAGCAGCGGCGGCCGAGGTGCGGCCGGGGGTGAGGGTCAGGTCAGGCTGTCCAAGGAGAAACACCCGAGCAGCAGCAGCCCAGAGCCCTCGCAACACCGGGAAGCCCACGGCTGCGGAGCGGGCGAGGAGCGGGCGGAGCCGGGAGCACCGCGGCGGTTTCAAACCGGCCCGGGCAGCGCGAGCGGCCGGGGCCGGCGAACGGGGAGTGCGCGGGGCCAGCGCGGGGAGTGCGCGGGGAGGGCGCGGGGAGGGCGCGGGGATGNGCGCTGAGGCGCTCCAGCACAGGCAGCAGAGTCAGTTGCCTCGGATGCCTCGAGATGAGGCGACCAAGAGGGGACCTGACCTCTAAGTGTCTGCGGAGAGGGTGCCAAGAGGATGGAGCCAGGCTCTTCTCGAGAAACTGGTGTACAGGAAGCTCCATCTAAACAAGAGGGAGAACTTCTTTACTGTGCAGGTGACCGAGCACAGGAATAGGTTGCCCAGAGAGTCTCCCATTGGAGATACACAAGAACCACCCAGTCCTGTGCAATGTGCTCTAGGGTGACCCTGCTTGAGCCATGAGGTTGGACCAGAAGACCAACTGTGATCCCTTCCAGCCTGACCCGTTTTGATTCCGTGATTCCATGGTTGCAGGCTCTTTCCAGATTTTACAAATACATTTCCCACTTCACTGCAAGAAGAGATTTGGGGAAAAAAAATTACATGGGTAACAGGAGTCACATGAGGGACACAGAGATGGTCATTTCTCAGCCCCTGAGCATGGCCAGGGGCTCCTAAGAATCTTGATGGTGTAAAAAGACAGCAGAAAGGAGTGATGCCCACTCTGCCTGGTCCACTGTTTCCAAGGGGTTTGGAGAGAAGGTGAACCCCATGCCAGGACTAAGAGATTCCTCGAATCTGAGCTGAGCCTCTCCAGCATCTGCAGCTCCTTAGCCTGAAGATTCCTGCTACCACTCTTTGGGGCATCACTTCCTGGCCTTCCCCCTGGCACTCTTCCGCAGCATCACACCAACAGAACAAAGGAATAAAACCTCCTGCAAGCTGCCAGTTCATTACCATCACCATGAGCTGCACACAGATCTTGCCACTAGCCAGAAAAGGTCAACAAAGAGCATCCCTTAAACCTGCATTTCTGCCCTACAGTCTGCCCAAGGTTCTTGATCACAGTCTGGGATCCCTTTTATTTGACTATCATCTGCCTTCAGTTTCTTTCCAGGAAATGAATGAGGCATCACCCAGGAAATGAAAAAAAGGTCAAATAGATAGTTGCAATCTCCCTATGATAAAGAATATACTCTATATCCTCTCCCTGGCAGATGTTAATTACAGTTTATCAGTATGACCTTCAGCAGTTTCTTGATAAGCCCTGATCTGGGATCCCAGGGAGCGGTACAGCCTGGGACGAACACGTGCAAGGCATGTCTCATGCACTGGTTATCTGTTGGCTCTGAGGTGGAAGAACACAGCCCTTAGGAGGAAGAAACAACAGGGCTTAACATGGGAAACAACGAGCAGATGTGGATATAGAAGGGGAATAACAGCTCCTGCAGCGACTGCAGGGACAATACTTCTCCTTTCCATTTGCTGTAGTACACCTCTAACAGGCAGTGGCTGTGGCTTCCAAAGACATGGAGAGATTTCCACCAAGGTCCATGCCCTACATTGTGGAACATCCCACCACGTTTTGAACACACGAAAACAATCAAGCCCATTTCAAACAAATACTGCCAAAATCCTGTATCTATTACACAGGGACTTACCCCATCACAGAGGACATCCAGGAGGAGCTGTGCTGGGAATGGCTGGTGTGCCCTGCTCAGCCATAGGTGCCTCAGCTGTGGGTACATGCTTTAAGGAAAGATCATCTCAGGCATCCAATCAATTTTGTGGGGTCAATTTGAGAAGCCCTTGTGGAGCCCCCATGGCTAAGAATGAGTGATATGGGTTTGGAAACGCTGCTGCAGCCCCAGATGTCTAAACATACCCCTACATGGTGAAGCAAGCCTGACTCCAAGGTGAGAGCTATTCACCTGAAATAAAATCCAACATCAGCCATGAGAATTCAGCATAGAAAAGGCATCTTAATCCCTGGTTTTATTCCAGAGTGATCATCACAGGAAATAAAGCTGCAAAGTTGAAACACATTTTTGCACAAATCACATTTTTCCTCTCCCAAAACCCTCCCCCAGAACTGTTTACTGTCTCTATTTTTTCAAGGTACCTCTCTCAAGAGTCTCTCACGATCAGAGGACTGGAGCACCTCTCCTGCGAAGACAAGCTGAGAGAGCTGGGGCAGTTATTGACTTTAAACTGAAAGAGGATAGGTTTAGATTAGATATAAGGAAGAAATTCTTCACTGTGAGGGTGGTGAGGCACTGGTACAGTTTTCTCAGAGAAGTTGTGGCTGCTCCATCCCTGGAAGTGTCCAAGGTCAGGTTGGATGGGGCCCTGAGCAACCTGGTCTAGCAGAAGGTGTCCCTGCCCATGGTACAGGGTTTGGAATGAGATGATCTTAAGCTTCCTTCCAACCCAAACCATTTCATGATTCTATGTTCAAAGCATGTTTGTCCCCAGTGTGCAGTCCCCAGGGATGATTCATTATTCACAACCACTTGCAGAAACCTTGTTTAATCATACTTATCATCATTAGAAATTACAGCTGGTTTTCTTCATTTTCAAACCACTTTTCAGGCTGCATTAACAAATGTGTGCCCAAGAAATTATTGGCCAAGTCTCAGAGCATTTACAATGGGTTTTATACAAATGCTTTCAGCTTCACGTGGAAACAGGCAAGGGGAAATCATCATGTTTGTAAAAGGGTCTCAAAGTGCTACAATAGATTTTCCCTCTCATCTGCTAGGAGCAAAATGAGTGTTTTGAATAAAGCTGAATAGTTGCTTAAAAAAAAAAAAAAAAAAAAAAAAAAAAAAAAAAAAAAAAAAAAAAGAGGGGAAGAAAGATTTTTTTAAAAAAAGCTAAATATTTGCTTAAAAAAAAAAAAAAAAGAAAGAAAGAAAGAAAGAAAGAAAAAAAAGAGGTGGAGAAAGATTTTTTTACAATACCATGTCTTTGGCTGGACTCAGGCATAATCTGATCCAAGTGTTCTTGGGTACATAGGCACTTTCCCAGCATTGCAGAAATTAGCATGACTGACAGGTATCTTTGGCTCTGTTGGTGCCAGACCCCTCAGCAGAGTCTTTCCTCTGTTTTTCACTCTGATCAGCCTTCATACATCTCATTTATAAACCATTTTTCTTGGGTTATACAGCACCTCATCTCAGTCTTGTGCTCCCACCTCAAAAGGACAGCGCCCTTTAGGGAAGCTGGCATCCTTCCCCTTGGCAACACAGGTAAGGAGAGGCAGAAATTAGCCCCAAAAGGGATCAGGAACAGCTGCCTTCCATCTGTGATCACACAAAGACCTTCCATCCCCCAGCCAGATGCTGGTCCCAGGTGGCAGCAGTGAAATGTCCGTGTCCAGGTGTTACTTTGCTCACCCAAAGAGGGGATCGGGAGCATCACTGAGCTCCAGGTCAAGCCTGAAAATGGAGACTCAGCATGACCAGTTTGGGGTGAGATGCTGCTTCCCACACATCAGTGTGGTCAACAGGAGAAGGGAAGAGTTTTGTTCTCACTGTGCTTGTGGTCGTGCAGTGTCACCAGCAGCAATGTGTGCAGTCATGCTCAGCTCAGCCCCGTGCAGCACGTGGGCACAGCCCCAGGCTCTGCCTCTGGGTGGCCCACAGCTTTCTAAGAAGTCGCTCTCCCACCATTGAAAAGCCACTGTGGGGAGGCAAAAAGTGCTTCCACACCTCAAAGCCTGCCTGGGCGGGAGGAGGAGGAGGAATAAATCCCTTGGAAAAAAATAAAAAAGAGCTCAGAAAGGAGGGAAATATTTCTTTGAAGATATAAATCCTACTTTGTGCATTTCAGCATGCCCTGGCTTGGGTCCCTCTCTGCTCCTGGGAATGCCTAAGCAGCTCTTTGTGCCCTGCTGTTAAGGGGAGATGAGGAGATTGGGATGCAGTGTGGGGGACCCTCTCCAGCCCCACAGCCCCACCAAGGGCTGTGCATCACCACAAGCATCATCTCCGGGGGAAGACTTTGTCCCTGAGCCAAGAGGGGAGAAGAAAAGAGGTTTCCAGATTGCATACCTCGGCTCAGCAGCACTGCAGAGCACTATTCAGCCTGGACAAAGGACGGGGCCCCGGACAGCCACTGTGCTGAAGACCCCAAGCACTGGCCCACCCCCAGGCTGTGGGTGTTAAAGTTCAAGCCTTGGAGCCAAACATCCTGCAAGGAGGAGAGGAAAAGGGAGGAAAGGATGCTTTCTGTGTCACCAGACAGAAGTTTATCCATTTAGTTATTGACAGTATCCAAATGCAGAAGGGCTAGCCAGCTTTTGCACCATAAGAATGTGGTGCTGCTGTTCTCAGAGAAAAATCCTTTTTAGCTAATTAAACACTACCACAATTCAGCATAAGGCATCTCAGAAAATTCTGAACTCATTTCAGAGCAACAGGATATTCTGACACACAAATCCCCTGACCTAACCTTAAACCATGGATGCAGCGGAGCCAGCACCCAGAGCCTCAGTTTCCCAGTTCAGGGTTGTGCCAACAGTGCAACAAGATCAGCAGGTCAGGACTGTATAGCTCGTTTGATTTTCATCCACCTGCTGGTGTGAGACATGAGTTTGCTTAGCAGAGTGAAGAAGATTAGCACAGATAACCCATGTGCAGAGCCTCAATGGACCTCCTCAGGGCCAACGACACACAGCACAGTCAGATCTGCTGGATCAGCACCCAGCAGCGCTCACATCCCAGCATCCTGGGGGAAACGAGTGATTTATTCAGCTGTAGAGCTTGGGGTGGGTGTTTTTATTCCTCCTTTGGTCTTTCCTGGAAGATTGGTTAGAATCACAGAATCATTAGGGTTGGAAAAGCCCTCTAACATCAACTCCAACCATTAACCCCACACTGAAGTATGTCCCCAAGTGCCACACATACACATTTTTTCCAGGTGTCTTCACCACTTCCCTGGGCAGTCTGTTCCCGTGCTTGAGCACCCTTTCAGTGAAGAAACTTTTCCTTATACCTGATCTAAACCTCCCATGGTGCAACTTGAGGCCATTTTCTCTCCTCTTGTTACCTAGGAGAAGAGACAGATGCCCACCTGGCTACAGCCTCCTTTCAGGTAGTTGTAGAGAGTATTAAGGTGCCCCCTCAGTCTCCTTTTCTCAAGACTAAACATTCCCAGCTCCCTTAGCTGCTCCTCATCAGACCTGTGCTCCATCTCCTCTGTGTTCGAGCGGTCACCCTGATCACCCAGAACAGCCAGCAAAGAAAAATGGGCACAACTCAGCTCATGCAAGGGCAGGTGTTTAGACAGGCCAGATGAACGGCCTCACACACATCCAGAGTGCCAGGGCACAAGCCCAGCCCAAAAAGAAAGGGCATTCATCACTTAAACCCAGCAAGCCCTGCCAGTTCACCTTCAAAGAACTTCAGCATCCTGTCACAGAGAGGACAAGGCCACAACTGCCAGGGGGTGGTCATCCTGCTGCCATACAGAGGGACAGCCACAGAAATTCTGCATATGGGGTGACATGAAGCAGTCACAGGGATCACAGGTGGGCCCATGGATAGGACCACATGTAAGGCACCAACAGGCTGATTGAGGGCAGTAGTACTCAACCCTACAGTGCCTCATTCTCACAGAAGGGCCAAAAACTCACCCCTCCCCGTCTCCCCAAAGAGAGAGGAATACAGAACAGACCCAGCCTGGTAGCAGGTTGCCAACTGGCAGCAGGGAGGGAAGGAAGAGGTCACAGCAGCAAAGCACTAAGATGAAGGCTGGAAAATCTGAGGGATGGAGAAGATAAAAGAGTTGGCGTCATTCACCTGAATTTCTTGCAAGGATTGGGTCTTGCTCAACGAAAAACTTCTTAAAAGCTTTGCAGGGAAAGAGAGCACTTAGGACAGAGGCACCATGACCCCAGAGAACCTTTCTGACGCCTTTGAGGCATGAATCAATTAAAGCAATCACAGAGCAAAGGTTAATCAGTAGCAAGTACATCTTAAGAAATAAGTAGTCTTTTAAAAAGCAACTGCTTTTGCCAATTCCCCCCTCCCTGTTTTCTAAAGTGTCTTTTATTTCTCCAACTCTGGAGACCTTCCAAAGCAAGGTCAGTGATTAAGAGCAGCTGCCGAAAGGACCAGACTGAGTCGGTGGCGGCAGCCGGGGCTGCCGGAGCAGAGAGGACCGGACCCATAATTGTCACTGAGGCTGAGAGCTGTAAAAGTGTCTCAGGGATTGAAAACCTTCCAGGGGCTTCCAGCCTAATTGGAGCAGATGGAAGCTGGAGAAACAAGGAATAGCTCACAGTTGCATTGGAGAACAGAGGAAATTAAGCAGGAGAGTAAGGCAGGGACTGACTCTAAAGCGTTTCTGCACAGGCAGTGAGACTCCAGCGGGCCTATAGCGATGCTGCGAGCTGCTCCCAGCCCGTGCCTTGCTTGCAGATATGTGCTTCTTTCTTCTTGCACCCAACACTGGAGCTGACGTCAAAACAGCCGCCCTGGGCAGCAGCCACAGCTTCATTCACACATGTACTCATTCCCCCACCCAGCCCTGCCCTCCTTCCCTGCCTGCTGCTATTCTCGTGCTCCCTGCTGCTATTATAGCACACCACCATCACAGCCAACCTCTTCCCCCGTCACCTCTCCTTGCAAGTGTTGATGAAAGAAAAGAGCTGGCACACTGTGGTGGCCCCAAGAGCTTCCCTTGGCACCAGACCTGCAGAGGATGAGTCCCAAGACAGGGCTTCTCATCTCCCTCTTGCTACAGCATCATGTGCACTCACATAGACTACAGCTGCTCAGCCACAGGAAAGGACCCAGGCCATGAGCATGGAGAGTCCATCCTGACCCTGACAGCAGGTTTTTGTCGTGCTTAACACACCTTCTTCCCTGGAGACACCACAAAGACTGGCAAGGCAAACAATGACAGGGGAATAGGATCAATAGGAGACCAGGACATGGGCATGTTCATAAAATCAATGTATCACAGAATGGTTTGGGTTGAAAGGGACCTTCAAGATCAACTAGTTCCAAGCCTCTGCCATGGGCAGGGACATCTTCCTGTTCAAGCCTCTGAAATATCAGTTTCTACTTCCCTCCTCTTTTCCTGCAGAGGGAAAGAAATGCAGCAAGTGTCAATGTCCTGCTGGTGGGGAGAATAACTGGGAACATGACCAAAGATACCCTCTGTTTACTGGGTTTTTCTAAAATGCCAAGCCCTCAGCCACCAAAAAGCAGCCAGTGGTGAGTCCTGCTTGAATGCTGCTGGGAGAGCAGTGTCCAGCACATGAATAACAGGATGAGGACAAGATGTTGAAGAGGGGAGCACCTGCAGGCAGGTTGCTCAGCTCCCTCGCACTACGTGCCTGTAGCTGGAGCAGAGGGTGTAATGTGGAGCCAAACCTGTGCACCCTCAGGACTCATCCTGCCATGAGTGCCAGGGTGCATCACAGGTCATGTCTCCAAGCAGCTCTACCCACACCAGCTCTTTTCTTTCCCTTCAGTAAGATCTGTAACACAAAGGATCTTCTCCCAACCTTTTAGCCGATCTGCTCACCTAAAAGGCAGCCCTAGACCCTTTTGGGGTTTGCTGCACACCACAGAGATCTCTGGGGCAGTTCTACAGGCCAACACACAGGAGCTCACTCCAAGATGAGGTACAGACCTCTTCCTGCAAGATATCCTGAGACATGGAGTCAGGTTTGGACCAAAGCCAGGCTATTGCTGCACACGTGCATGGTGTTGCAGCCTACAGGGAACGACCGCTGCAGAGCTCCCTGCACCCTGTCCCCCATGCAAAGCCACCGAGCTGGGGCTCTGCTGATGGGCAGGATCTGCTCCACGCTGGAGCACGTGTGTCTCAGCTGATGGGTGGTAGCTTCTGAAAGTGTCTACACACAACCTGAAAGGTTTGCCTGAAGGAGGGCCTCCGGGCTTGCAGAGAAAAGAACGGTACATTGTCAAAGGGCCACAAACTTCTAGAAGAAAGAAACAAACCAACTTTCTCTTTTATTCTGGCTGATACTTTATCACACTCAGCAAAACTGTATGGAAACAACTTGCACAGAGGTACATTGTGAGCTGCAGGCAGCCTCACAACAAGCTGACACAACTAAATTTAAAGAACTGTGTTTCCATCACCAGAAATGATACATAAAGTTCAAAAGACACCATTTGCTCACCTTCTTGGTCCAATGTCATGGCATAAGGAAGTCCCAGGACTGGTCGTGAGAACAAGCTTTGTGTTTGTATTCTCCGCAAGGATTTCAAATTGCCCTGAAAATCTTGCACACCTTTTAAACATTTCAATAGTAAAGTTATAAAGGAAGTGACAGCTTTGGCTCCCTTCACATTCAGAACAATTTTTAATTACAATCCAGCTGCTCTCATGGTACATTGTGCCTTTTTTTGTTGTTGAATGCAGCTTAAAATCTTTCAGCACCTGTAGGAAATGATTTCTGCTCTCTCTTGTCCTTCCACCTGGTATCATCTCTCAGAACTTATTAGGGGAGATGCTACATAGTGAGGTCAGGATTCCCAGAGAAAGTGTAGAAGTGAAGACAAGGTGATGTACACCACGGGCTGGACCTCCAGCTAATCAAAGTTTGCACTCTGCAACTTAAAGTCATCCAGGTGCCAGTCCCCAGGTTCACATCAGCCGAGTGCCTGATTCTGAATTAAAATTCACTCTTTCCTAGAAGCGAAAATTCCCGTTTCATTGCCAGTTGTGGTTATGCCTACAAATAATGTGGAAGCATTTGGACAACAACAGCAGACTAAAGCCAGGGTCAAATCCTGTTTCAGCTGCAAACCGAGCTGCTCTCCAAACAGTTGCCCATCACAGCTCCCAGGGTGACTGCAGCATCAGGGCAGACGGTGGACTTGTAGTGCTGCTTCCAGCCTTTCTAACCAAGTCGTGATTATTTACAGCTGTTCCCAGATGTTACCCTTTCACGGGCTATTTGTTCCTGAGTCAACCTCCCCGTTCACACGCTAGGCAAGCTCAGGGGAAGAAAGAGAGAGGCTCCTTTCTCTCTTTTACTATGGAAACAGCCCTTTATCCCATGGACTGCGAATGCTCAGCCGCCGTTTCCCTCCCACCGCTGCCCCAGCCACAGCGACCCCATGAGCCACCCGCCGCTCACGCCTCATCCCGGCTCCCGTTTATCCGCTCAACAGGTCACAGCCAACTCATCCAGCACGGACCCTGGGGCAAGCAGGACTGCTGAGCACCTTCTCCTCCCCAGCAAACTACCAGAAAGCCCCCTGCTCACCATTCACCCGCTTCCCTCCCCTTTCGTTATCGTTTCTCCCTATCCTCCGGCTCTCTGGGCTTTGTTTCTCGCTGCAGCCCAGGCGGGAGCCGGGTCAATCGCTCGCTGCCGCATCCCAACCAACACTCCCAAAAATCCACAGATAACAAAGGAAAAGTGGAAAAAGCCTCGCTACCTCGGCGCTAACTTTCAAGGCAAGCAGGGAAGAGCAGGCAGGGGTGAAGTTGAGCAGGCAGGAGCATCTCTGGGAGTTAGCAGGGAGGAGGTAACTCACCGCGCCGTGACGCACATGGAGGGGTTATTTTTGCTTGCCGCTGCACTTGGGTTGCTGTGTCCTCCGCCTGTGACACTCCGGGACGCGAATGGTGGCACCGCTGTGTGACACCCGGTATTAGAGAGGCTGCTGGAGCCGTCCCTCCCACGGTAGGAGGGGCCATGAGAGGCTTAATAAATTCAGTCCCCAAGGCTAGAAAAATTAAAATCTCATCATGGGACGCAGCTAGCTGCTCATGGCATGGCTCTGGGAAACACCGGGGACTTGGGGACGAACCTGGGATTGATTCATTCATCCCTTGCCCACCCAGAACAGGAGAGGCTCGTACTCATATCCCACCTTGGCAGAATTAAGTGTCCAAAGGATGGGGTTTGAAGAAATATCCCAAAGGAAATTTGGGAAAGATGTGTCATCGTTGACCCTCAGAATTAAAACTCCCGAACCTCCTCCATGAAAATATTTTCCATGGCTGTAAGCCCCAGGCAGGAATCTCCTGCACCAGGTTTCTGAGCAACCCTGCATGCAAAACCGCTTATTTTACTTGGGTTTTTGCATGGTTTTGGGCTTTAATATCTAAATCCTATTAGAGTTATAACTTCCTTTGACGGGGGAGAGGGTACAGGTCAGTACAACAGAAGCAGGTTGTGTTTTGTAACCTCCAATGCACCCTGGACCTTCGGAGAGGCAAAATCCCATAATAAAGTTTCTCAGGATAGGAAGCTGCACAACCTCATGCAGCTCCTCCTGCTCCATAAAAGCTCTTCAGTGCATTGAAAGCTAAACAAACATCCCCTCCAGCCCTGGAGGGCTCTCTAAAACACCACTGGTGCAGTTTTTCCATTCCTGTAGTTTCTCACATTGGGATTTTTTCTTCTTAGATGAAAAGACAGATCAGGGGGTCCCTCAAAAGCAAAATCAGCAAACTGCCCTTGGGAACAAGAGACAGCAAGAACAGGCCAGAAAGGATGGTCCAGCAGATTTTGTGCAGTTCACATTAAAAAGAGAAACTTTTAGTTAGAAGATAAGCTACAGAGGTGACAGCCTGGTTCACTCCGAAACTTAACGATGAGCAGAAGGCACATAAGAGTTCCACTTTAAAACAGTCCTTACTTAGCACTTGGTCCTAAAATAACATCACTCCTCCTGTGGAATTGGGAGAATTGGAATTAAATGAATGCAGGAACCACAAGGCATGAAGGTAGAAGCAGCTAGTTTTATTGCTGGTGGTTTTCCAGCTTACATTTAGCTGGCTAGAGTAAAAATGCATGGGGCTGTGAGTGAGCCTCTAGAAAAATTAGTTGCTTTATGGTCTAATTCCTGGACATCTGATAAATAGGGCAGGAAAGGGTGAGATTAAGAAGACTGGTGGCACTAATGAGATTTAGGAAGCAGCAGCTATTCCAGGTACCCTGCAGTTTTAATCTCCTGAGTTGATCCACTGGATTTTTCTCCTTATGTATTTGGGCCATGTTGAGCCCAGATTCATCACGGGGCCCCACTGAGGTCCTGCAGGTCCATGGCCAGAGGAAGCATGGCATGGGGGTGGCCTGGAAGGCTTAAGGAGTAGTGGAGAACACAGAGAGCCAGAGCGCTTTGCTCTACCTTTGAAGACAGTAGATGGGTCGGCAATTCCCCAAAATAAGTTCTGAAGGGTCCTCACCATCATCCCTTTTCTGGCTGCCATTATTCCAGCTGCTGCATCTTTGTGGTGTGTATGAACCCCAAGGGTTACAGGAAGATAAGGGGAGAGGGTTGAGCAACGTCATCAGCCCAAAAAACCTCCTTACAGTGGACGTAAGAGCCTGAAAAATGATAAAGCACAACCATATTAATTAAAAGCACAACCATAGTCTTACCTCCTAACAAGCAAAAAAAAAAAACCCAAATATCTCTGTTCTCTGCCCTACAATATCACTGTGTTTTTGCTTTCTCTTGGGTCTAGAGATGCAAAGCCTTCAGCATCAGTTTGCTCTGCAAACATCTGGCAAAGGACTGATCAGCTGGGCAGATACTGCTCTGGCTTCAATATCTTCAGCCCAGAGTTCACCAGCTTATGTCAACCACAAAATCCTCACCCAGTGTCCCAGTCAATGCCCTAGACCTGCCAGAAATTAGGAATGAAGGCAAGCAAGGACCTGCTGGAGCCCTGCCACCACCACCAAGTCCACCCTTGGAGTTTACGAGTCCATAAAGGAAATGCCTGCGAGGGACCAGTGCTGTACAAACCCCCTCCAAGGATATCAGCAGGGTAGGTCAGCCCCAAACCCAGTGAGTTTTGCTTCTGTTTGTGTCAGGACAAGATAAAACCAGGGCAAAAATGGCACAAACAGGGAGTAGGGATGGTGTCCCTGCCCAGCTGCCAGCCGCCTCATGGAGTGTTTTGCTGGGAAACACTTATGTTCACACCCTCCTACCCTAAGCCCTCTCACAACACGCTGCCTTGGCAGCATGAGGGGTCAGCGTGTGTCCCCATCGTGTCCCCCATTCCACACAGCACATTTGCCCAAGGAACAGCTGCTGAACTTTCAGAGCAGGTAACAATGTCCCCACAAGATTTATGACAGAAATGGCACAGTTTATGGCAGTTCCAGGAATGATAAGGGAGGAGGGGGGAGAAGGAAGTCACCTGAACTGATCCAAGCTTCAGACCCACAGCCATGGGCAAGCAGCATCTGCTTTTGCAACAGGTAGTATCCCACCAAAAAGCAGAAACATCAGTCCCTGGAGGCACACAGGATGGGCTGAGGGGGAAGAAGGGGACCCTGGCCAGCCCCAAGCCCCATCACAAGACAGCTGAGACTCCTCCAGCCCCTCAATGCACAGCATGTCCAAGTATAAAGATGTTCACAGTCAGCTTCACATCAAGCCCCAGAGGATGAGGCTGCAGGGGAAGGGGGGTTGGGAGGTCCTCTTGCCATCTCCCGGTCTGAACCCTCTGACACACAAAAAGCAGGGAGAGCATCAGCACCCCTGCAAAGTGTTGGTGTGGAGAGACTCAGGGTAAAGCAGAGGCACAGTGCAAATGGTGAGCAACAGGTTTGGCAGGATGCTGGCAAGCCTCCATGGAAACCTGGGCCTGGCCCTGTGCCTGCATCCTGGGACACCTCCTTCACCAACACTTCTCAGGCTGCTTGGGTTGATCAGAGTTGTTTCCAAACGCACTTGCTCCCCAAGAAATGCTGCTGTCCCTCCCCAAGGATGGCAGCAGCTGTGGATAATGGTGCAAAGTCCAACCAGTTGTGCCCAAGACGTGGCAATTTGTTCTGGAGTGTGCAAGCCCCCAGACACAAAACTTACCCCAAGAGTCAAAATATAAACTCAAAAAAATCACCTCAGGCAGGCAGAATGGCCAGGCAAGTCTTCCCAAGTCCTGGGGTTCAGCAAGGGACTCTGAGCCTCGTTTCTGGGAAAGCCACATCCCTTGGGTGGGCAGCAAGGGAGACCAGGCAGATACTCCATGAGCCTGACCATGGGGAAGCAGCCCCCCAGCACAAATACAGGCTGTGTGGAGTGGATGGAGGGAGCTTTTACATCGTCCTCAAAGCAGCTGGCAGGGACAGACTCTGCCTCTCACAGCTGTTGCTGCAGCAGCTCCGCTGCCCGCTCTCCCACAGCAGGGCTGGCAGCTGCTGGAGCAGATACAGCCTTGTCTAAAGGGAGAAAAGGACAGTCCTCACTCTTCTTCCATATTTTGTGGCTGTCCTTTAAGAAATGGCATCATTTTGTCCTTTCCCAGCAGAAATCAGGGGATTGCAACACACCCAGGAGGATACAGCTTGAGGTACCCTGAGAGCCCAAGGGACTCCCAGAGGGGAAAATCGTGCAAGGACCAGTGAGGAAGAAGAGGGTGTGATAAAACATCCCTTGGCCAAATTTTATTGTGTCCAAGAAATGTAATGTGGCAAATGGTGAGAGGGGACTGTGACAGATCTCAGGAGTGAAGCACTTCAGAGTTGTCTCTTGAGCACACAGGCAGCTGTTCTGTGTTGCCTCCTCCTCCTCTTTGGTCGGTGTTCCTGGAGGTCCACGTTAGCCCTGCCCTGATGGTTCCTCCCTCCAGAGTGGTGGGGATATCCTGCTGCTCCTCAGTGGGGATGTCACAGCAAGATCCCCCACTATCCCAGGGTTACAAACCACTCTTCAGGGAACTGAGCAGCCAAAGAGCTTTGTGGGAACTCAGAGCTGATGTCCCATTTCAGGCTGGGAAATATGGTTCCCACCACTCAGGCTCTTAAAACTGTACTGTGCCCTGTGTCTCCCAGCCTGGGCCATGTTGCTCATGCTGCAGCTTTGTCACTGTGGAGCCTCTCAGGTGACACTTGTCACCACCAGGGTAAGTCCAGAGAACTCACTGGGTGCTTCTTATCTTTCACATGGTGGATGGCATGGGCAAAGAGACACAGGCTGGCCAGTGGGACCCACCATCAATGAGACCTCCCTTCCCCAGCACACCAGTGCCAGTGGTGACATTGCCTAAAGCTCCTGCATCCACTTGGGAGCACCCAACCCACTCTCCCTGGTGCAAGGGGAGACCTGAATGGGCTGGTGCCTGCTCTGGGGACACCACCATCTTTCTCTGCCCCAGCATTACCACTGATCTCATGCTGGTCCTTCCTGGGCTAGGACCCACCTAGTGGATTCTTCATGGTGCAAAAGAGATGGGACAATTTACAGCGTCGCTGGGTTGGGCTGTTCCCAAAGCCTGGGGGACTTCAGCATGACTACAAAACACAAAAGCTTTGCGTGAGAGGTGGGGTTAGAGGCTGATGTGGTTAGAAAATGTGAGGAACAGAAGAAAGTGGGCTCACCATTCATGCGGCCACGAGGCTGGGTGTGAAGACCCAATTCAGTTTTGTTATGCCTCAACAATGGTTGTCAGAGGCATGTGGAGGAGGGGTGCACATGTGCCACGTGCAGGAGGCAACTAGAAGAAGCCTGGTCTCTGGGGAGACTTTACCTGACAACACCCCTACACGAGGCAGCCAGTACGAGACACTGTGTTCTCCAGTCAGGTCTCCACCAATGGACGGCAAAGAAAGGTTGGACTGGGCCAATGGTCCCCTGTTAGCGGCCGGACTTTGGGAGGGGCCGGGGGGTATCAAAACCGACTGCGTTGCTGCTTGCTGGGGCTCACTGCTCCCGTTCGCTCCCTCCTTTGTCCCGGCCCCAGCCTGCCTTCTGGCTCTCCTGCCCTCGCTGGCTCACCCTGGCACCTGTCCTGCCTCCCTGTGCCCCTGACCGCCGCCTTGCCCTTCGCTCCGCGTCCTTGCCTGGGCTGCCTGCATCCAACCCTGCCGTGCCGATCCAGCGGGTCGCCGTGACTCTGTCCAGGGTCCTGCTCCTCCCGTCCTGCTCCCCACCCACCGCGTGTCCGCTGCCGTCGCCGCGGCAGCCGCGCCCCGGCTCCGGGAGCCGCGCAGGCTCGGTCAGAGCCAGCCCGGCCACGGGCAGGCAGCGTGTACATCCCTCTGTCACCTGGACACCGACAGCACTGCCCTGACTCGCTGGGGGTAACGCCCTCTTCTTCTCTCTGTCCCCTTTCTCTCCTCTCCCCCAGTCCTTTTCCATTTTCCTTTCTTCTTTTCTGTCTCCTCTAGCCGTCTTTTGCTCGGGCAACTCCCTTTCCTTCTCCTTTCTGTTATCAATAAACGGTTTTTCAGATACAACGTTTGCCTCGTTTGGCTTAATTTCGTTCCCGACTATCCATTTTTAAAAGAACTCTCCGCAGTTCCCCTCAGTGGAACGCGACACTGGGGAATGAAAAGGACTGGGACTGAAGGAGCAGTTTGCCCCCAGGTTCACTGCCCTCCTATGCCAGTCCAGACTCACTCCCCAGTCTGCCTTTGAGCATTTCAGCTCTCCACTGGTGAGAAAAGAGAGGACTCTTACCTGCCTGCCGCCCTCCAGGGCACAATCCAGGCACACCTGAGTCCTGGACACCATTACAGCTGCACACGCAGCCAGCAGGACCATGACCTTGACTGTCAGAAAAGCTGTCAGCCCCAAATTCATGCAGGTTAGTGGTTTTAGGGCGCAAGGTGTGGGATGAGGGGTGAGTCATGGTTCACTTCACCCCCGACTGCATTCACAGGAGGAGCCTCTGCCCAGCAGCCTCTCTCAACCCTGCCAGCCATCCTGACACAGTGTCCCTTCTCTTTTAGCAGGCTTAACCAATATGTCAGAGCAGACCTGGCCCACCAGAAAGTCCCACCAGACCTGGGGGAAGCACAAGGGTGTCGGTGAACATCCATGCTGGGATGGGAGCAGAGGGCTCACACATAACCCATGAACCCATGACCTGGGGGAACACATTTGCCTTTCAAGGCTGCTGCGACTTAAAAACGTGGGAGGAGCAAAGCTGGAGGTGGGGGGATCACAAGGGAACAGACACAGCGGGACACCAGATTCCACGTCAGGATGATCTCCTTATCCATGCCCGTGTGCCTCGGCTGCCTTCAGCGTGCATCCTCCAAAAGAAACATAAAAAGTTTCTTTCTAGGTTGCTCATAGAAAATGAACATGTAAGGAAAAGACTCTTCTGTGCAGCTGCCGGGAGAGGGCATCACAGCCCCAGGAATGAGGAAGGATCGCACAAGCCCAGCCAGCTCCCTGCTCACCGTGTTCAAGCTGCAGATCCTCCTCGAAGATGAGCCCGAGAACCAAAACTTGTGAGTCTTCTGGGTGCTGCTGGAAAATGAGGGACCCAGTCAAAGCATCCTCTGCATGAGGAGCTGCAGTGTTCCTGCAGCATGTGCTAAAGAACACCTCTTCGCTGTTGTACCTGCCCGTGTATTGCTTCTCCTATCACTTATTCCCCCATTTTGTTCCCAAATAAACAAATATCCTGAAGGCACACACGGAATAACTGCTCCCACTAGGATTTAGCTGCCAGTGTGCTGTGTCTGGCTCAGACCCGAAGCTGTGTTTTCCCCAAAGCTTTTTCCTGTCTTTCCTCTCCTGCTCTCCCTTCACAGATCAGCTGGTCTGACACAAGGCATTGTCACCTTGTGTCCATCTCCAGAATTATTTCTCTTCAAAACTCCATTATTTAACTCCAATTATTTAACCCCAAAACTATCAAGCTATCAAATAAGCCTTCAATAATAATTTGTTTTTAAAATTGATCGTGAATTTACCATCAAGGAAAGGTGCCTTGGGCTCTGAAGAGCCTTCATACAAGTTATACTTCACTGAAATTAACATCAACCGTTTCTTAAAGCCTTGACATCATTCATTGTCCAACATCTCCTATCCCCCATCAACTGCTGGGCAACTCAATCAAGTTCATCTCAAGGGAAGAAGCCTCCAAGACAGAAAGTTCTCCCCAGAAATCACAGATAATGGTAGCTAGTTAGAATACACTCTTCTCCCTCCATGGGGCAGGGGGTAGAGCCACCGGCACCAATCCAGTAGTATTTTTAGGGACATTTTGAGGGGGGGTGTACATTACCATGAGCAAAGTTCGCCTGGTATCCTGCTTTGTGAAGCTTTGCAGGAAGGGGGATGTTCAGGCTAGAGAAAAGACGATTCTGTGGAGACCTTGGAGCACCTTCTGTTACCTAAAGGGGTTACAAGAGAGCTGGAGAGGGACTTTGGTCAAGGGCACGGAATGACAGGACAATGGGAAATGGCTTCAAAATAAAAGAGAGAAGGTTTAGATTGGGTATTAGGAAGAAATTCTTCACTGTGAGGGTGGTGAGACACTGGCACAGGTCGTCCAGTGAAGCTGTGGATGTGCCATCCCTGGAAGTGTTCTAGGTCAGGCTGAATGGGGCTTTGAGTAACCTGGGTCTAGTGGAAGGTGTCCCTGCCCATGGCAGGAGCGTTGGAATTGGACGATCTTTGAGATCCTTCCAACCCAAGCCATTCTGTGATTCTCTGAAGGGGAGGTGGTGTTGGCCCAGCCAGATTTCTTTTCTCTAATGGAACAAGGGCATCCAACGTGGGATGCTACCACATCATGGCAAAGAGAATCACCCCAAATCCCTGCCAGTTTGGCTGCAATGCTCCTCTTGCTCAAACAATGGGGTCCCATCTTTGTGAAACACAACTTGATGGGTACCTCATCTGGTTTTCCTGAAAAAAGCTGACGGAAAGCAGTCTTCAGCTCCAGCGTCTGTTCTAGACAAAGGGGATTTTATGGAGTAACATTGATTTCCTTATTCTAGGTGGTCAAGTCCCCCATTCAAGGTGTTCTCTTTTCTCTCAGTGGGTTCTCTAAAACCTGGCTTAGCACCCAGCTGACTCACAGGAGCTTGGCAGAGCTTCTCACTGCTCCTCACCCCCATGTTCCACAGATGCTGACCTCAGAAAGTCCTCACAGCACTGGGTTGGGCTTCTCAGACTTCAGAGTAAAACATCCAGGTCAGATGATACCCAGGCAGTATGATGAACTCCTGTTCTTGTCATCAGCCTTATCCCAAATCCTGAAAGAAAAAGTGATGCTGGGAAGGTGGGTGCATAAACCCATCTCAAACCCACCCCTGATTTCCTCCTCCACACCAGGAGCCTCAGACACCAAACTTTATCTGGGGGAAAACAAACATCCAAGCTTCATCCTCTTCAAGCTGTGGTCTAGATCCTGCTTCCAGCCTGCTTTCCAGAGCATTAACTATGTCCAAACAAGTTAAAGTAAGTGGTGAAAGTCACACTTGCTGCAACAGCTTTTAGTGTAGTCATTTTGCTCAGTCAAATGAGATCTGATTAATCTAAAGTAAGTCAGAGAAACACAACCCCTCTTTCAAGCACCCCCATTCATTTCTACCATCACTGCAAGGGTCATTGAAACAGCAAGTCAAGCAGAACCAAATAATTAATCAAGGTTTCATTTAAGGTTTCAATTTTTATTTTTAAAATGGCTGAGCTGACCTGGCACATTAAACAAACCCAGCAGTACAGTACAGGAGAGTTATGCCAAGACAGCATGGAGAGAAATACATTATCCAGCAGATTTTAAAACTGCAACAGCCTCTGTATTTCCAGGTGGGACACGACACAAAAACATCTACCAACAGCAGAGAGCTGCAGTCAGGAATCAGTAGGTGCAGAGCAAAAAGCCTTCTTTACAAACACAAGACCAAAGTTGGGCGGCTGCTGACACAATCCCAAAGCAGAGCTGATCTCAAAAAGACACGACACTGATGCTGCAAGGCAGGAGGGAATGAGCTGCTTGTCATCCGCAGAAGCCTGTGTTAAATTCGTTTCTGCTGTTTCACACATTCAGGAAATCTGGCCTCTCTCTTCAGTTCCTTGGCACATCAAGGCCGTCTCCTCCGTTCTAGCTCCACTTTTCCTTTTCAGCTGAATTTTGTCATTTTTTGTGAACCTCCTGGATTAGCTCCAGCTCTTAGCACAGGCTGTGACTCAGAGCCAAATTGCTGCTCCAGTCTCCACTTTCAGCACCTTTTCCCTTCTCAGGCTCCTTTCTGCTCTCCTCCTTCAGACATGCTGCTGCCTTGAGATGCAGCAGGCTGCTGTGGCAATCCCTGAATTTCCTCAGCAACGGTGTAATTGAAGTTTTAACCTTTGCTTCATCCTACCCTTTGGACCAACTCTGTCTCTTTCCCACCACTCCCTGTAGGCTCCATTTTCGCAGGAAGTTTCTATCCAGCTCTCATCCTTACTGCAGTTTTGTTGCTGTTGGCCATTCCCTGTCAAAGTTGGCAGCTGCTTCTCTAAGCTCCCACCTTTGCCACCATAAGTTGTCATCAGCAACAAACCATGAGACTCCTACAGCATTCGTTACACATGTGCTCCATCCAGTCAGGCTTACAACCCCAAAATACATCTACAGGCTCTCTATTACAGCTGAAATAAGAAGCCATTAAAAAGTCTTACTGTTTTATGGGGGAAAGATGAGCAGATAATCAGTTCACCTTCAACAATTTTAACACTGAAGATGTTGTCATTCACCAGACAAATGGACTATGCAAGCTCTTAATTAGGAATGGGCTTCAAACAAGTATTATTCTTGGAAACTGGTCAGAGCCAGTTTTGCTGTCAGCCAAGAAGGGTGGGTTCTAAGAAAGCAAGCACCTAGTACAGACCATTGCAATCCTTTCTTGCACAGTACTCTGCTGCAAACGTGCCCTACTTACACCGACCGGCAGCATTTTGAGACAGATGGATTAGGATGCTAACAGAGATCTCAGCTAAGAAGAGCCAGACTTTTATACACCTCACAATCCTGACCAGGCAACATTCTCAGCACTTTTTCAAAACTAACCCCCTGAAAAGGGACATCAAGCTGGCAACAAAACACAGCAACCCCAGCTGCTTTGCAGAACAGTGGCTTTTGTGTCGATGTGGTGTTGTCTACCCACCAAACCTCTTCTCAAGCCTTAGCCAGATCGTTTAAGTCAAGTAAGTGTCTCCATGGAAACCTCCTTTCTCAAGGAGCCTCCTTTGCTGGAGAAATCCCTGCACCCCTTTTGTTTAAAAGGGGAAGGCAGTTTGGTAGGAGCACAATGCCTGCCTAGAGAAGTGCCTGTAGCAACTAATCACTCAGATTTATGTTCTTTAAAAACACGTCCACTCAATGAAGACATTTCAGGGATGGCTAAAGGTGTGCTACTGCTGCTGCAACCAGCCAGTTCTGCTGTGCCCTCCATCCCTGTCCTGGCTCTTCACTCTCAGCCTCACAGAATCTCCTGAGCTGGAAGGGATCTGCAAAGATCATTGAGTCCAACTCCTGGCCCTGAACAGGACAACTCCAAGAATCACACCATGTGCCTGAGAGTGTTGTCCAAATAACCTGTCTTCTTCCCATGTGGTCTCCTCTCACACACATATCCCTCTCACACACAACCTCTTGGACCCAAGTCAAATTGTTTACAAAACCTCTAAACCCTAAAAAACCCTAATAGCTAAAGTAATACAAATCAATGCCCATGCTTGAAACATAGGAAAAGTCTTACTGACGCTACCAATTGATACTCAAATAAGACAATCTCTGTGTTTATTAAGAAAAGAAGATTAGTTTTAGCCCCTTCCTCCACCAAGCCCTTTGTAAACTGTTGGATATGAAATTATTCCTGGTATAAGATTGCTTGAGATCCCTCAAAAAGGAAATCAATTTTCTGAAAAGACAGTCAAAACAACTGAATATTTAATGTTCTAATATGGAAGAGAGAACTTCAATATTCGCAGGCAAATTAATAATTAAGGGCTGTGATTAAAAATGGTTTCAACTCAGGCAAATCAGTTAATAAGAGAAAGTTAGGGGGAAAAAATCACCGAAGAAGCTGTTAAGTTGTAGTCACTTTCAAGTAACAGCAGGGACAAGATATTCTCAGAAAAATAAGCCCTGGAGGTTAAATTTTAAGTCAGAAAGTCACTGTTTAAGACCCCTCTGTAGACAGGAAGGTGCTGTAGACAGGAAGGGCTCTCCAAAAGCTAATGGAGATGCTGGTACCAGGCAACTCACACATGAAAGGAGAGGGGAGGAAACGATGCATTTCAGAACAACTAGAATGAAATAAATCCATTCTCCTAAGATTAAAAAAATTTGTAACTAGCTTAAAGATTTTCTGAGAACATAAAAACATGTGTCTGGCAACCAGAAAGCAGGTCCAGGCACACTGTAGCAATCATTGCCTTTTCCCACCCACCCGAGTGGGGACAAAACAGCCTGGGACAAGGTGACACACAGGCATGGGCACAGTCGTGCAGCCTTTCCCAGCAGAACGAAATGCTTTTGGCAACACCTCTCTCCAGCAGCCAACAGAAACCAGGCAGGACCGAGTCAATGTGGAAGTCGACGAGACAGAAGCACATTGTGAGAGGAGGGATCAACAGTCGCTGTTAATCCCTTTCCATTATGCAATAGAAGATCCAGAAGAGCGACTTAAAACACATAAAAATAACCTTTTCTGTCTTCTTTGGGGAAGTTTAGCAGGAATCTTGCTGTAGGAAAATAAGCTCCCGTGCATGCTCGCAGATAGGGCACACCTGCATTAAGGTTCTGATCTCAATGAGATGCAGAGAAGGGAGTGGGGAAGGGAATTAAAGAGAAGTGAGAGACATTAAACACACTGCGGATCAAACTGAACCCTGTGGCTGTCAGAAAAATAATCAATTGCCAAGTCTGCCAGTCAAATGAGATTTTAGATCAAGAAAGATCCAGCCACTAATTCTTCTCCTCCCACATATGCCATCCTGAGTCTTCCAGAGGAATACAAAGTCCTTTTCAAAGGGAATTATTCAAGCATAGTGGCCTTCCATTCCACAATTTCCACCTAAGCTCCAAGCACATGAGCTCATTAATAGATCATATCCCTTTCCAGGTTGGCAGCTCTACTGTTTTGCCCAAGGAATTCATCCTTGGATACAAACTTGGTGAAAGGAAACTTAATAGTACTGGGAGATGAAATATACATACATGAAGGGAGAGAGGCTGCAAATTTGGGCAATAGACTTCACCCCTCAGCCTTGCGTCAAACAGTGACCAACCTGGAGCACAAAGGATGGGAGAAGGCCCCTCAGAAGCAAAAGAACTCACAAACTACCTACACCCAGTAAAGCTGGTGTAAGAGCTGTCATGGACTGTGGAGCCAATTGGAAAAATATATTTAATTAAAGCCCAGGTGCAGGGAGGAAAGGGCGGAGCCAGCAGCAGGTCTCAGCAAGAAGGAATGAATTTCTGTCCAACAGAAAGACGAGAGGTTACTCCAGAATAGGTTTAAACTCACCCCATGTGTGACCAAAGCAGTACAGAGAAAGCAGCTCCCACAGTTATAATACACAATTTTTTATCAATTTTCTCTATGTGTAAAGTTATTCCCTTGAGGGCCGCTCGCTTTCCCAAAGGACTGCAGAAGAAGGGGTAAGAAACAAAGGTTATATTACTTCATTCAACACATTCAAGTACCTGGTGACCACAGGAGCAATGACAGACCTGTCTGGTGACAGTGAATTCTCCAGTTCTCCCCTAGCCCCAAGTTAAGAAATGCAGCAGTCACTTTATTAAAAATCAGTATACAGTTGAACATAAGCCCAGTGTTTACAACCAGTCCCTCTTCTAGTAGTTCCAGGTTTCCTATTGTTTTACAGACTATTGGCAACCCAAGGAATCAGTAGCATAAAGAAACTATAATTTCAAAAAATTCATGTCCCCACGTCTCCAAGGAGAAAGCAGCATCCATTATCAGTTTGTTTTCCATTGGACTTGCTCTAAGAAACAAGAGTTTTCAACATATTTTGCAGGCAAATCTTGTCTTTAGCATAGTAATTGCTTTGTTTGTTTATCACACAGGGCAGGGTCTCTAAAAAGCCTCACAGCGCTGATAAAATAGCCCTAGAAGAGCTCTCTGTCATTTTTTTCCTGCGATTTATTTCCTAGAACAACAAAAAAAATATTTGAGATTTGTTTAACTAGTAGAGTTGCCACTAAAGGGGAAAGGGAAGGGGGGAGTAGAGGGCAGTTCACACAATTTGGCAAAGAGATTATCCATGAATGAAGTTCTCCAATGGCTGCAGGAAGCACACAGAGGCTTTGTCTACGCTTCCTCGAAGCATCCAGCAGTGCTGCAGGAGGGATGCACCTTCACCCCCTCGTTCCCCTCTCCGCCGACAGCTGTTCACATTGCTGCTGCCTGCTTCCTTCCCTCCTCGAGTCATCCAGAGCACAGAGCAGCCTCTGTGGTGTAATAGCAGCTTGGCAGAAGCAGGCAAAGTGCAGCCAGCAAAAGATTTAATTTATTAAGATAAACACGGTCTAAGGCTCCACATTATTTTTAAAAACAAACACCGTAAGAAATACGAAAACAAACTGGCTTCGCTACGTGGAGGTCAGGTTCAGGCGCTCTCACAAAGATCTTCTCACCCATACAAAATGTTCTTCCCCTCTCGTCCCCACCACAAGGATGGAAGGACAGCTCATCAGGTAAGATCAGCCATGTCCCTGCTGTGTGCCCTTCCCTGTACAGTGAAGGATGCCTCTGCCACCCTTCAGGGCAAGTCAAAGGTGTCACAACACCCCTGCGAGGAAGGAGCAGAAGGGGAGAAGGGCAAGTAGTTCAGTCTCTGAAATGAACATCTGAAAGTCTTGACATGATGACTGTGTTGACTTCACCACTCTAGTGGTTGTTCTTGGCTGCCTCTTTAGCTGCAATAATCAGAGGAGTGAGACTGGATAGAGGCTTTGCAATTTTCAAGAACTGGTGCTAGGACAAAACAAAAGGAAAAATGGTTAGATTTTTTCAGAACATGCCCCAGAAGTGGCTATTCTAAACATTTTCACCTAAACCCATATGAAATCTAAGAACCTACTCCAGTATCTGAACATGTGAAACCCGAGGATCTGTTACTACCACAAAATTCTGGGGATTGCCTGAAGTGATGAAGAGATTTGCACCCCACACATGCTAAATTACTATAACATTTATTACTATTATACTATATACTATAGTATATATTACTAAATAACATTTAATTGCTAATTAAGTGTTTATGCATGTTCAAGATCAAGCAAAACTCAGCGAATTCCCCTGAGGAATTATAAAGTTGCAATATCTATAGTGAAATCCAGTGTGATGACAGGTGTAGTGCAATGAACCTGTGTGATTCAGACACAAGGCACGGGGCTCTGTGCAGGAATCACCTCTCGTTTCCCTGTTCCCCGTTGTTACAGGTCTAGAGAAAGCATTGCCTTGGCCTTCTACCAGATATCAGAAATTTGCAAAGCAGCTGAAATTTAGGAGAGCAGCACAGAGCTTGCAACACAGCACCATTCAGTCTCCTGCATTGGTGCTCTTCTTTAATTAAAACAGTATTGATTATCAAAACAGCTCTCGGAGAGTGAAGGGCAAGTCCACAAGCTATTCTGAAAACAAAAAGCGACAATAATCCACAAGACTTCTGAGCATCAGAAGGGATCAATCACCCAAGGCAGCATACTTCAGAGATGGAAAAAAGTAAGAAGTAAAAATTTAGAGGCCACAAGGTAGTTAAGAACAGGCTGAAACGTTACAGTCAGAATGTTCTCCTGCTCCAAGGAACAGGACATAACTTCTTTCTGATATTTTACGACTGAAAAGTCCAGAAGAAAAAGTGATCTTTCAACTAGTGCCATTCTGTCAGACATTTATGCTTCATTATAGTCTCAGAAGGCAGCAACATCCAAGTCTGAGCCCACTACACAAATTAGTGGAGAGAGAGGAAAACAAAAAATGGAAACTGTCTGATACTTAACGTCTGAGTGTTCCTGATCACAGATTTATTTTACAAAGACTTATATATTCCACCCTCATGGTGGCAAATTTGACAGAAAGAACACACAAACCACTCCTCTCATCCATGCTGGTAAAAATCCTGGCAGCTTGGTCCTCAACTTTCACCATGAGTTCAGACTAAGACATCAGTTTTTCAGTGAAACATCTGATTGTAGGGTGGTGAGGCACTGGCACAAGTTGCCAAGAGAAACTGTGGCTGCCCTGTCCCTGGAATTGTTCAAGTCCAGGTTGGATGGGGCTTTGAGCAGCCTGGTCTAGTGGAAGGTCTCCCTGCCCATGGCAGGGGAAGTGGAACCAGAGGATCCTTAAGGTCCCTTCCAACCCAAGCCATTCTATAATTAAGATATCTCACAAGCTTTGTTTCATCATCTCTGTAAGGAGTAGTATCAGGCAAAATGTGGTAACACTGAACTGCTCCAGTTAATGGAAGCCATGCACATTTCAAAGAGCTTTGTGATCCTTCCTCCAGAAAGGAGACAGCCAGAATATCTGATAGCTAGAAGCCTTCCTGCTGTCCAAACTGGAACAAGCATGACAAGGCTGTGACAAGACATACCAGCCATGTGAAGAAACCACAGGAATCGGGGGGCTCAGCGTTTGGCAGGCCTGGGACCTATCTATTATTTGAGGCTGGGCACAGAAACGCTGCACAGCTGCTGCCAGTAGCCAGTACAGCATGGAAAGGGAGCAGTCTGCTGTCACTTTATTATAGATTTCTGTTTGGGGGCTGTGGTTTTCGGTTGCTTATTTCCCCTGAGAGGTTACCTTAGCTGTGCTTGTGCCTTCAGCTGATGCAGTATTTAAGACCTCAAACAAGACCTTGCCCTAAGCCTGGCCTCACTCAGGATTGTGTGATTACATTGTTCCAGCCTTGTTCCCCATCACCTACCTGCAGCAGCTCTTTTGCAGAACCTCTCTTTTCCACGTCCATTTCAAGACAGCGATTTAAGAAGTCTCGGAATATGGGTGAAAGCTTTTCTGGATTCTGCAGTTCTGGAGTCCCGTTAGTAGCAATGAGATACAGAGCCTGAGACAAAAACAAGCACCCAGGAAACAGGAGGTTATGAAGATAAGATTCCATCTCTGGATTAGAGACACCCATTTCTCCTCACCCTCCCCACAGTTGAATGGGGAGGAAAAAACCCCACCTAATCAGGGTCACTAATCAATGCCTACATTTCAGCAAACAGAATAGCTGCCAGCCCTATTTTTTGTGGATGAGATCCAATCCTTTATTGTTCTACCCTCATAATCTGGGTTTGGATCCTGCAGCCCTCTCAAGGGGTTACAAGGACAAAAACAACATTCCAGACCCTGTTTACACAGGGAAGTTAACTGGCATGACTCTACCATTACTCCTGTAATGACTATATCCTCATGGGAAGGTAACCCTGACTAAATAGATTTTTTTCTGTTGGTACTCTGCCTGAGTGCACAAGGCCTAAAACATCAACACGATAAAGATGCAGTTGGCTCTTTACAAAAGATGTCCAGCAGACCCTTAACATCCTGCAGAAAAAAAAGCAGTTTTGCTACTGCCTGGGGATGAAGCATTCACATGTACCCTCCTCTGAGAATCAAGAGACTCAAAATTCATCCATTTCAGAATT
Source organism: Ifrita kowaldi (assembly GCA_013398055.1). Lineage (NCBI taxonomy): Eukaryota > Metazoa > Chordata > Aves > Passeriformes > Cinclosomatidae > Ifrita > Ifrita kowaldi. The sequence continues at coordinate 630,761 of VZRS01009803.1, forward strand.
TCATGTGAGAAACTTCCTGGATGAATTTTCAAAAGAAACAGAAATCTGTCAGAGACTTGTTAATATACAGGCCTTTTGAACATATCACTCAACACTTCCCATGGGAGCAGTCTAATAGACTGGTAATTGGCATAAATTGTGTTAAATGAGGCCAAAGTATTGTTACTTTAACTCAACGCCGTTTTATTCCTTATAGTCTTCTTGGCTGCTGCATTTCTCTCCCAAAAATCACTTCCATAGCAAGAGATGGAATAAAAATTTAAACAGAATTTTTCTAGATCCCTCCAACCCGTGTAACTGGGGAAAAAGCCATAAACCTGGCTTATATTAAGAGCAGTGATGTCCCTGCATGCTGACAGCACATCTCCTTTGGTTAATAATTAAACAAAGCAAAGACATCAGGAGGCTTAAGCCCTGTCTAAAGGCTTATTATGCTTCTAATTTTACTTGGAGCGTGCAAGGAGGAACAATTTGCCAGTAGGAAAAAGGTCCTACTAGAATAGAATTGAATAGAATCACAGAAACATAGAATGCTTTGGGTTGAAAGGGACCTTAAAGATCACATAAGTCCAGTACTCCTGCCATGGGCAGGGAACCTTCCACTATGCCATGCTCAGAGGAGAATTCTCTCATTCACAGGGTAGAAAGTTTGAAGACATGATTGCTTTGTTGCCATCAGGTAGAACTTCTGCCTCTATTAGCATCCCAGAAAGTGGGAAATGATGAGTGTGCATGATCTAATTCCTAGAAGAACCCACACCTCTGCTACCCAGAGCAAACTATGGGTTTTAACTAAGACTATCTCAGTCTTCTCACTAGGACATCTAAGAAGACCACAGAATCATTTGAATTAGATGGGGCTGGAGGTGATGAAACCGCACCAGAGGATTTACATGAGCTCAGTTTCATCAGCAGCTCAGTCAAGAGCTGAGGAGAAAAGCACTCGCTTACTCTCAGAGGGTTCTCATTGAGGTAGGGGGGCTCTCCTTCGATCATCTCAATGGCCATGATCCCCAAAGACCAGATATCCACTTTGGGCCCATATGCCTTCCTTGTCACCACTTCAGGTGCCATCCAGTACGGGGTGCCCACCATGGTGCTGCGTTTGCTCTGCTCAGGAGTGATCTGGGCACAGAAGCCGAAGTCAGCTGGAAAAATTAAAACAGGGTGGAGGGGAAAGAGAGAGACAAAGGAATCAGCAAGTTTCTCCAAAAACAACCCTTACTGACACCAGAGCTACAGTACACTTTACCCTGCTGCACTGTCTGGTGTGCTGCTGCTGCAACTGTGACAGGAGGAGTGGTTTTGTGTCTAATACAGAGGACGATGTTTAGAGCCAAGTTTCTAAACCTGACTCTCTGAGGCCATGAGGATTCTAGAGCTGCTTTCACTTGTCTGTGTGAAAGATGGGGATCAGGAAATAACCACACACAGGACTTGAGACACTCAGCTGTGTTGCAGCATTACACAGCTGTAACACACTCTGTAATACATGGTCTAAAGACCATTCCTGGGTATGTGCAAACAGGACTTAATGCGCAGTCTGATCTAGATACACCGCCCAGACCACACGCTGTACTGTCTGGTGATTTTCAGTCCAAGGGGTATTACTTCCCCTGTAGACATATCATTCCTCAAACAGCATCTATTTTATGGAGCAAAGAGTGTTCAGAATAAATTCAAAGTACCTAAATTTATATTGATTACTTTCTTTGAACAGAGAGAAAGATGGAGGGCCTTCACACAAAGATTGCTGAGCCCTATGTCTTATTTGTATTTGGCTCACCAAAAGAAAACTAAATCTGTTCTTGTGAGCCCAGCAGAATCAACACAGCAAGATGCACCGCCCATCCTGACCCCCTATGGCATTGCAGGTCTAATTTTAGGCAGAATGATGAAAATTAAACTGATTCCTAGCTGAGTTTTCATCAAGGGTAAATACCAGGAAAGGACATATGGCTCATAAACAGGGCAAATTTCCAGCAAAGCCAATAAGCAGCTCAGATCCAGAAGGTTACTGCATCACATCCACAGGGATTTCTCTAACTTTAAACTACAGCCCAGCACCAGCACACCGTGCTCAAAGAAGTTATTCCATAAGAACAGAGCATTTTGGCCCCCATCAGTTATTCAGTGCTAAAACTCCTGAGATCTGGCTCCACCAAAGTGCAGCTTTAGTTTAAAAAGCAATTATGTGCAAAAAAACCCCACCTTCTTACTCAGCATATCTACACTCTGAATTTTGAGTCATATCTGCTGTCACTGCCGACAAAAATAGATTTATTTATGCCTATTGGGTGCTAGCCAACAGAACTGAGAGGAAGAAAAAGGGAGCACCATTCTGTTAAAGCCATAGGTGGAAGATAATAATTCACTGGTTTCCAGGCTTATCTCTGCATGGACAATGACAAGCACAGCAGCTACCTTAGCACCCAAGGGGCAGAACAGTCTCAAGGTTTTCATTACTGGTGATTCCACAAGGAGGAAACAACATTTAGACTCCAGTCTGGGTTGGCATTGTAAGATTAAATGATTTCTAGTCACACGGTTTTCAATTCTCCCTCCACTTCTCCTGCCCCTTGAGTACCTGCAGCATTTTCCAGCATTTTCATTGTTCATAAATAATGACTTTTAGCCTTACACCTTCCAACCCAACTTTCTAGACTGAAGTAGCATTAAAATACTGTTATTTTAGTTCACATAAACAGATGGCCCAAAGCTAAACGAAGCCCAAGCCTCACTTCAAGTCTGGTATCCCTTCACAAGGATTTGTGTTTGCCAATCTCCATTAAAACAAATGCCACAGAAATATCTGTAGTAGCATTTCTACAGCCTGTTCATCATGACAGCATCAAACACCTCAAACTACCATCTCCCTAAAATGCCTGGCCCAGAGCAGATAACTGGCATGGGTTGATAAGTCATCAGCAGTAAAGTTCCCTGCATACTTAGTTTGACAGAGCCATCCATTCCCAGCAGGATGTTGTCGCTCTTGATGTCTCTGTGAATAACTTGGTTTGAATGGAGGAATTCCAGGGCTTGGAGACACTGAAAAATAATTGAGATATTCTTACTGTGCATGAAATGATTCACCAGTCACAATTAGCCAACTAAAGGACTCAGACTGTGCATTTTTGGTAGTAAGTGCGTGGTGTCTTAGGGTTTTTCATATACTCAGTATGTGCAGGGCTACAGAGAAATGTCACACTGGGATCAGCAGGTCTTAGGAGGACAAGTTAGTCCCAAATGTCTTGAAGAACAGACAAAATCAAGAGGATCCCAACCCCATTTCCCACTCTAGTTCCTCCCTCTGGGGTGAAACATGAGGTTTGCATTAGAATTGATTGCTGCATCCTCACAGGTGAAATCCATTCTCTAAAAGAATGGCTGTCACGTTACAGAAGCTGGAGCCATTCCCATGGAGTCAGTGACAGATGGTGGGAAGTCCATGTCCCATTCCCAAGCAGAGCTCCCTCCGAGTGCGAGTGCTGCTTTACCTCCCGGCACACAGCGGCGATTTGTCCCTCGTCCATGCAGGTCTCCGTCACGACATCGGTGAGGGAGCCTCCTGCCAAGTACTCCATCACCACCCAGAGCTCTTCTCCTACAAGGTAACTGAAGAGCCCAAACCAGATTTTAAAAACAGAATGCACAGGGCTTTAAAGTTGTCTTAGAAGCACTAAAAACAAGAGCTGCATTTAACAGTATTAGGGAGCCACAAAATTCTGGTACTTCCTGTACATGGGAGGATCTGATCACAACCTGAATGACCAAAGAGAAGGGTGAGAGCAGAAAGTTGAGGAGAGGTGTAGTGGGAGAGCTGGCTACAAGTTTCCTGTCCATAAAGGCAAGGCTGCATTTTTCTGCCATGGAAAAGATGCAGACCAAGATGGAGACCTGACCTTACAACTGCTCCTGCTGCTGGGAGAGAAGGAAAGAATCAAAGATGGGATCCAAGCATGCAACCCAGACATCTGGCACACAGCAATGGCTTCTGAGGGCTCTTGCACTGGAAGAGGTGGCTGGGGGCTGTTTCACTACTCCTGGAATCCTGCTGTCCTTAGCAACTGCTTGCTTTTCCTTGGCCCAGGGACAGTTCTGGGTGACACAAAAGATGGCTACCCACAATCAATCACGAACGAGCACTTCTTTTTTAAGCATCCTGCATTTGAAAAATCACCTCAGTCTTTTCCACATCATCAAACTAATCTGTGACTTTGTCTGAAAATTTCAGAACCATTCATAAGGTCAAAGGAGTACACCTTGCTGGATGAAACAGCAATTTTAAAGATTTAAAATAGAAAAAGAAATGCCAAAAAGGCAGGTCTTTTCTAAAAAAAGGCCCACAGGAAGATAGGGAGGAGACAGCTGAGATGAGAGTGGCTTTTCTCAGTCATTTGGGATATTCCTCTCTGCTGAGGGTGTGTGTACCCATGTCTAAAAGTAGAAGACGGGAGATGAAGACTTCAGTATTAACTCATTAAAAACGAACAAACAAAACAAAACAAAACAAAACCAAAACAAAACAAAAAAAAAAAAGCCCAAACCACCAACCATTTCTGCCCCTTTTTGGACCCATCAACACACACTACCACGACAGATACAGCAGGATGACACATTCCTGAAGGAAGGAATCATCAGTTTGAAAACCCAGCTTTTCAGCCTCTTCTCTCGTTTTTCAAGTGAGTGGACAGATGAGTCAAAAGTGAGAGGGCAGAGAACCTAATTAAAAGCATCATTTGGCATTAGAATTCATTAAGGATGCATTTGCTTCGCTTTAAAACACTGATCCTATTGAGGAATTAATTTGCCAGGATAGGTACTAGGGAGCAATTAGGTAGAAAGCAACAGTAAGGGAGAAAGAAACTATTAAGCTTGGCACGGAAAGTAGACAGAGATGAGTGAGACATCACAGCAGTGAGCAAGGTGTGATATTTACCCCCAAAGAACACACTGACAACACCAAGCTGATGAAAAAAATCCCCCTAAATAGTAACAGTGGTCTGGATGACAGTAGTGTTACAGTTATGGACAGCTTTTAATTCCAGGGACAAGGTGGGTATCCTGGTATGCTGGTGCTGAAGACTATGTAGGGAGGTGCAATCTGGAGATTCTGACAACATACAAAGCCCCAGGGCACGGGGCTGTGCTCCCGCAGCACAGAGGTCTCAAATTCCACTATGGAACAGAAGCTCATGCACTGGCTTTTTTTTTCCCCAGCAAAAGCAGTACCCCCTGCAGAGCAGCCCCTCTGAGGGAGAGAGGACCAGCAGGACTGCTTTTAGAAGCACTCCTGCTAACTCTGTGGGTCATTTACCTTCTGTTGGGCTCTGAAAGCCCAACTCCATCCACACTCTTCCTTCCTGCCCTATGCTATAGCTACTTCTTCACTTCTGCCAAATCAGGCTCTCTGCAGATTTTATCAGCACCCTCTCAACAAATCACCCACCATGGACATCACAAGGCTTCTCTTCACTGCCAGTAGCACTCTCTGCAGCCCAAATCCACTTGACTGTAAGAATGGGGGCAGAATGGGCTCTTTGCATGACAATCTCAGGTTCCACATGCTGGGAGCAAGCTGGTGTATCTCTGCAGCCAAAACAGATGGAGCGAGCCAAGAACCACACTGTGAACCAAAGCTGAGCCATGAGCAGCCACAGACATGTGCCAAGACCCCGGCAACTCTGTAATTGATAGATTTGACATAACACACAGGGAGGTGGAATTAACAGTGGCTCCCTGCCAGCTGCCACCAAAGGAATGTCATTTCAGGGTGGTACTGTCTCAGGGATCTTTCCACTCTCTTGCCAGTCTTAGTCACAGAGCTGCCCACTGAAGGCATGACTCAAACCCACTCTCTCAGCAGTTCTAGAGACACCACCAGGAAGTCTGTACACCTACGTGCTGCTCTGATGCAACATCAGGCACAGCATGGTGTCACACCTTGTCACCCACTGTCACCTTCCAAAACAGGCTGGCAGTAAATAAAACCTGATGAAAATGTTTGAGGAAGAAAAGGATGGTCTACAGCTTTCTCTTAATCTATCTGCAAGAGCAGGTAATGTCTGATCCTGTAAGGTATCCCTCAGCTTCCACTTAAGATACTTTAGGAAGTTGTCCACCAAGCCCTCTCTATCACAAATACACATATTTTATTGATAAATTTGATGAAATTTGGAGTTGCCCTGAAGTGCAAGTTCATTCATTACAGAATTTTGCACCAGTAACATGCCTCCAACGTGCAAACGTGAATGTAGCCTGGAAAGAAACCAGTGTGTTCTTGTAGCATGACTGTCTTACACGTTCAGCTTTATTCATTAACCATCCATCCCTACTGCAGTTTAGGGCTGGGGTAACAGAGGCTACCACTTATTTGTGGGGTTTATTAAGTTAAGGAGTTCTTCAGAACAAAACTAAAGGGCAGGAGTTTGCTTTGCCTAGCACTGGGCATCTGATGCCTGTGTTTAGATGGCTGAGTTTAGAAGCAGGGCTCTGAGGGCCTCTTTCATGCAGCAGAAAGCAACTGGCACCTCCAGCAGGTAACTCAGCACAAGTGGCTATTTGTCTGTACAGAAGACTGGTGTCACTGTCTTCAGAGCCAGATGCTTCTAAATCCAGCTCCCAAGTACAGCTGAATTAGGCCATGTCACTATCTTAAATATCACAGCACACCTTTGTGCAACGCTGGCCACGAAGACTGCAGCAGAAAAGCTGCTTAACCACAAGCAAGTAGGCCGTGCAGCTGTGAGAGGACAAAGCATGGGAAACTCTTGCATAAGGGCAGGAGCTGAGGCAAAGAGAAGAGAGAGAGCTGGTTCATGCCAATGACTATCTAGATTGCAGCTCCCATCAGGGACTCAGAAGGGGAGACACTGTAACAGAACCACAAAGCAGAAACCAGGCCCCGCAGTGATCAGCACATCCTTCCTCCACCTCCTTCAGCAGGAGGCAGAAGCCAGCAAGTGGCATCCAATGTCAGCTTAATTCAGCACTTGGGAAGCACAGGCAGATTAGGCCAAGCAGGAGGGACACAGCTGCCCAGCAACAGGATCCTGCAGTTACAGAGCTGAAGTGGCACAATAGGCACAAGAACCCCCATGTTCATCCCAGTTGCTGTTCTGTCCACATGCAGCACTCAAACAAAAGCTAATCCCTCTGAAAAACATTAGTGAAAGTGGAGGACAAAAGCAGCAGCTTTTGTTGCTGAAAGTTTGAACAAGACAGCAGGATGTGGAGCTATCCTGCAGCTGGGATGCACTGGCTAGATGAGGCAAGTGCATGTACACGGTGATGCTCTCTAATAGGAAGAGCCTGTCTCTCAGTTTTGTCAAAACAAAGCCTCTAATCAGCCAGGGGAAAATAACAGTTCCAGCCCAGATGCAGTTCTTGACCACTTGTTTCATTTTACACTGGTAACATTCTTCTGCTCCCTCTAAGAAGAGGGTGTGTGCCCAGCATCAGTTTCCTGCACACACACCTCTTGCACAAAAATGTCAGGAGCAGACTTTCTGTCCACTCAACAAAGTAGCTCTTTACAGCTATGCATGGGACACAGCACCACAAAATTCAGCAACATAACTGTTGCAGTTGATAAGTACCAAGTTGATAAGTACTTTTTTGGCTAAGACATTGAAAGCCCGCTAACTAAACCTATTAAAGAAATAGCTGATTAGATTTTGACATACATGCAGAGCAAAAAAAGTGTGCAAATCCCCTCTCAAATTTCCAAAAGAGATTCTAGGCTACATCCCTTCACGGTATCTTCCAAAAAAACCCAAGCTGCCAAGATTAAGGCCTCCAGCTCACCCTATCCAAGCAGTCTTCGCCCTACAATATGGCAAACCTGTGGTTCATCAGAACTGCTACATTCAGATGTTGAGTGCAGCAGACTGAAAATCTTGCTGCAGCTCAAATGGAACTAGCTCTGTTTTTAAACAGGTGAGTGACACAGGCTTGACACAAAGCAGCAGTGTGATGCTGATGGTGAATTCAAGGCAGCATGCAATGCTTTTGCCTGTTGGGCTTTCAGCAACATAGAATTACAGAATGCTTTGGGTTCAAAGGGACCTCAAAGACCATCTAGTTCCAAACCCCTGCCATGGGCAGGGACACCTTCCTGTACACCAGGCTGCTCAGAGTCCCACCCAAGATGGCTTTGAACACTGCCAGGGCAGCCACAGCTTCTCTGGGCAGCCTGTGCCAGTGCCTCACCACCCTCACAGTACAGAATGTCTTCAGTATACCTAACCTAAATCTACCCCCTTTTATCTGAAAACTGTTCCCTCTTGTTCTATCATAATCTGCCTTAAAAGTCACTCTCCCTCTTTTTAAAAGCCCCCTTTAAGTACTGGAAGGCTGTGTTGAGGTCTCACCAGAGCTCCTGTTATGTGTCATATGTCATTCACCCTCATTACTGTTGTGCTACTGTGGAAAAGCCTCAGGGGACAGTCACAGGGACAAGACTACATCTAACCCTGGAAGGAGTCTGCTCCTCTGGCAGCAGAACACCAGCATTGCTCAGTGGAAAAGAAAAGAAAAGAAGAGGAAATCAAATAGAAATAATACATTTCAAACTGTTTCTATTTCTCCTTTAGTAACAGGAAGGAAACAAGCAGGAAGTTTGTTGTGTCAAATTTGGCAAAGGAGAGGGACAAAAAATGGAGTCCTGACAGGACCTTTGTTGCCAGCATCTCTAAAGAGAGCCTAGACATCCCATAAACACTGGTTCAGATACCTGTTTCTCCTTNAAGAAGAGGAAGTCAAATAGAAATAATACATTTCAAACTGTTTCTATTTCTCCTTTAGTAACAGGAAGGAAACAAGCAGGAAGTTTGTTGTGTCAAATTTGGCAAAGGAGAGGGACAAAAAATGGAGTCCTGACAGGACCTTTGTTGCCAGCATCTCTAAAGAGAGCCTAGACATCCCATAAACACTGGTTCAGATACCTGTTTCTCCTTGTTCTGGAGAGATACCGCCAGGCCACCCACACTCCCACAATGCCACATGCATTAAGCAATGCAAGGTTGTCCCACACTTGCATTAAACTGAGCCAGGACCCATTAAGACACCGACAAGAAAATGTTTTCCAGTGTCCCTTTGTGAGCCCTTCAAATACTGACATACCTGTCCAAGTAGTTGACGATGTTGGAGTTTTTGTTTTCCCTCATCACAAGGATTTCATTAATAATCAGTTCTTTTTTGGGCTGCTGCTGCAAATTCATCTGTTTGATTGCAACCTGCAGTGAAAAGAGATCAAGTAAAGCATCACTGCAGGAGTCCCCCAGAAACTTGCCAGTACCAGTCGATTTAGTCCCACATTCACAAGAGGGAGGACGAAAACCTTTTCATCATGAGGTCACTTTTTCATCATTAGCTACTGAATCCTACTACCATTCCATAACTCTGCAAGTTCCTGCAGCCAGTCCATTTCCACACATGCTGGATGATGCTTAATGACAAAAAGAACAAGGGGAATTGCCATTTTCATACTGGACCTTCATGTCACAGTTGGATAGCTGACTCCATCTACAGCTTCTTGGTAACAAGGAGGAGATCCCCTTACTCTGGCATGGACTGATATGTCAAAAAGTTTTTATTTCTGAAAGGATTCTTATTAACTTTATATTTAATTGGATGTTTCTGAAAATTTTTTGGTGTTTTTTTCCCTGCTCCCATGCAAATTTCTGCTTCTAGAAATCTAAAGTAGGGTGGGCAAATAACACAACCATGCTTAGTACTTCAAGGTAGTAACTCTATTTCTTTTGTCACAACAAGACCTGGGGGAGAGAAGCACCAGTGTTTAGATAAAAGGCTGAAAATAAATGAATTGCAGCCAGCTCTATGTCCAGTCACGCCTGAAGGGCAACAGGGATGGATTTGTCAGCTGCAGCCCTTTGGTTTAGTAGCTTTCTTCCTGTTTTAGGATACCTGCTCTGCATGTATATATGCAAAGAGCAGGAAGGTTACAGCATGTTCTTAACTCTTGTATTCAAGTTTCCACACTACCAGTACTTCGTGAGAGCACCTGGCCCTCAGAGGAGCCTCCAAATCAGTAAACCTACTCAGCACAGCTGGAGGCAAAAATAACTCATAGATGTCACAACTCAACTGCCTTTGGTACAATATTTAGGCAAAGGGAATGAAGTGAAACTACACCTTTGCAAAACTGCTACGTGCAGAGAAGGAGGCCTGGGTGAATGGACCAGAGCCAGCAACTACAGTAACTCACAAAAACAAGGATTCAAAGAAACAAGCCACAGAGTGCCAATATAGATGGATACAATTAGCATTTTGATAGTATAGCAGGGAAGACTACAGAAAAATCCCAACACATGAGAAGACAAGAGCAGACAGACATGCTGGTTTTCCACAGTACTCACAAGGCTGCCAAACAGTACTTAAAGAACAGAAAAACAAAAACCTCATGCTGCTCTTTGTACAAGACCAAAGAGAAGAATGAAAGATGAAGAAGAGAGGGAAGGCATTTTATGCAGATAAAGAAATTCCCAGTGTTTCCCTGCACGGAGCTCCTGAGTTCAGTGCACTTCACAGAGAGGAACAAACAACAGCATGACAAAGTTACAGTGATCCCAAATGCAGATTTAAAAATCCAGGGCCTGGTCACACTAGTGTAACAGGAATGATTTAAAAGTCTGTTGTAATACAAGAGTTCAAATTTTCACATGGGAGTCACCCAAGGGGTCCAGGAAGAAAGCAGAAAACCATCAAAGGACTTCCTCCTCCTATAAAATTTTTCATTGCTTCAAAATAAATACAAGAACTCTTCCTTAAAGGCTGCAATTAAACCGTATTAATTCTTCAGGAACTGAAAAAGGGGGTGAAGGAATTTCAGCAAAAACCACAGTTATGAAATTTACTGGTGAATAACTCCTTACATTGCACAATGCAAAGTAGACACGCATTGTTGCAGACTTCCATAAATGAATTCTGAATAACACATGCACTTTAATCTTTTTAAAAATCCTCCATCTAGAAATAAAGGTTTCCACAGATGCTGCATATCCATCACTACTAGTTTATTATGCCAGCAGTAAGCATGCCACTTTTCAATATTTGAGGGGAAAAAAGAAAAGAGGGGCATTCCTTGTCTCACAATTCAAGGGCAGAAAGTAAGTAGGCAAAGGGTGGGACAGGAACTATTTCCATGCAAGTTAAGTAGTATAAGTGTAGGAAGAAAAGGAGCAGAGGGCAAATGAGAGTTTGTATGGACACAGGCAGAAATCTTGGGGAAGAAGAGAGAAACTTTTACTGAGGAGCTGCCCAGTCCAAACATTTGCTTCTAGCTTTTGCAATCACAGAAAGAACCTTTATAAGTATGGAATTATTCAGGAATCAAAACTTGGGAAGTCATTTTTTCCAGTTCTCTCCTCAGACCACTCAACCATGTCTCATTAGTAAGTAAATAAAGACCTCATTAAAAATAAGATGCCATGAATCCCTGAAAGACAGTATTTTGTAGCATCAGCTTGAACTTTTAGGACACAATCCAAAATCCACTGCTGTGGTACTCTGGCAGCACTTACCTCCTGTCCTGTAGCTACATCTATTGCTGTGTAAACTGTACCTGAGGCTCTAAACAAAACAGAGAAAATAAAAAAAAAATCATTTCTTAGTGTCTCAAAGGAAAAGTGAGATCTTAACACACGCCCCTTCCCACTTGTCTCTCTGAAGTGCTCTCAGAACCATTCCTTTGCAGGCAATAATTCCAGTGGTAAACAGCATCTCAAGTATTTCTGAGACAAGGCTGTTGTTGGAGCAGAAGCCAGAGAACTTATGGGCAAAAAAGCTCCTAATAAGGGACACTATGGTCATCCAAACCCTTCTTGCTGCTAAACCAGCGAACTGTAGGACTGTGAGTTTATCCCACTTCAAGAGGCAAGACTGCACTACCCTGCCTTGCAGAATGCCCAACATGATAACAGAGCAACAGGATCAGCTAAAGTAAACCAGTGTGGCATTGGTAGTGAGGAAAACAGGAGTTTGAGCACATGGAGCTGACTGCAGATCTGTTTTGCCTCAGTACAGTCTCTCCTACAACCTCTACTTTCCCCCTACCCTGCTTAGAGGGGCACAGCACATGCCTTGAGAAGAGCTGATTCAGAAGCAAATCTGTAATTTGAAGATGGTCTTGCAGTTCTTTCCCTGCTTGTAGCTGTATTTATAAACCTGATCATCTAATGGCATAATTCTTTATACTACAACACAATTGCACAAAAACCTGTCCCAGTTCCTCTCACTTTGCCAGGGACAGAACAGTTGGAGGGGATGTGGAACCCAGCAAAACAAACAAAAACAAAAAAAGAAGAAAACAAATAAACAACCAAACAAAATAAACTTTCCAAAGTATCCCCAACAGCTTTTCCAGCAAGCTTGCTTAGCCTGGTTTCAGTGAATTCTTCTTAGCATAAGGAAATGAAAGGTTTAAGACAGAGAAGAAGCATATACTAACCCCTGTCCAATCTTCTCAAAATTCGTGTACTTCTTTTTTGGATCACCCACACTCACGATACTTCCTACAAAAAACAAAAAACAAGAGGATTTTCTTCAAGTCCTTTTTTCATACAGCTACAAGAACTAGCTATAAGAACAGCTCCATTGGCCACAGCAGGCTCTCTCTGCCTCATGAACCACTCATCAGAAATCCAGAGGCACATGGACACCAAGGAAGCCCTCAGTTATTTACACACATATCAGCTGCAGCACTCCCCTCTATCAGGACCTTCCCTTCAGAAATGATGGGACACAGACATTAAGAACATTTAACCTTCACTAGCAGTCATTACTAGGCATAGGATGGGGGTACACAGGCCTAACACATGGAAAAACAATTATTTGTTGGAAAGCTGCTACTTAAAGTCAGTATGAGCTTCAGTACCCTGGATGATCTAAGATGTCCCTGCACTGCAATGTCTCTGAATTTGGAGGCTGGGCTCTCAATCATGGAGCCAACAGTCTTTTACAAAACTAGCCCAAGATTCCTCTACACCATGACAGCTTGCAGCAGAAAAAAAAAGTATTTATGACGTTTTCATACCAGCACAACCACAGCCATTTACTGACCCAGTGGCTGGGGTGCAAGACTCAGGAGAGAAAGTGGAGAGGCCCTTTAGAGCCAAACCTCCCCTGGCCCGTCCTGGGCAACGCTCAGCTGCTTTTCTAGGAACCTGACAGTCAGCACAGGTTTAGCAGCAGTTACCAGCATCCCTCTGGTTTTCGAAAGCAACCTGAGACCATCTCAGCTCTTTCTCCCAAAACATGGCTATTTAGTCTAAAGAAAGTCTATCACTGCATCCCTCAAAGGGAAAAGCACTTTGCCTGGTGTTCCACAGCATGTGGCTGCAGACTTTAACTGATATTGGCAACTCCCCCGCGGCAGGCAGGAATTACACCCTTTCTAGGGCAGAGGAACCAGACCCAGCAATTTCTAGAGCTCAGCTGGTAGCCAGTCCCCTCTCTAACAGCACCAGGGTGGCTCATAGGATCAAGGGATGCAGAGCTGCATCCGAGTTGGTGTTTGCAAGTCACTGAAGCTGCCGACATATGGTGCTGCTTTCACAGGGTCTGGGGCTGAGCCTTAACAGATCTATATTGGCAAAGAAACTGCTCACGGTCATTAAGCCAAGAAATCCAGTAGCAAGCAGAGCAAGAGCAGGCTATTTTCAGACACCATTGGAGAGAAGCCAGACCCAGAGAGTTTAGGACAGACAGAGGCAGAAGTAGGGAATATGGCCCATGTTTGGAGAGGAGGGCAGGGAGAGAAATCTGGCTTTAAAACCCACTCTAAAATTACAGAAGCAATGCTGTCTGCCCTGAGGACTGGTATTTCTGGACAAATATTCATAAATTTTCCCTCAAAGCCTAACACAGGCTACAAGCTCAGACTGCAAATGTTTCCCCAAGGCAAGGACTGGACAGAATGCTGTGGTGACAAGAGGCATTTGCCAGTTTTGCCCTGTTTAATGCTCTTAACTCTAAAATAGGGGGAGGTTTCCTAACTCTCAAATAGTCAGGTGAGGATTCATTAATGTTTACACCAGTGCTGTGTTTATGCTGAGAGGTAGAGATTGAGCAGCCTCCTTTTAACCTTTGCACGCATTTAGTGCATCTTTAGTATGTGTAAATATATTTTTGCTGTACAGTTTTAATCATTTCATTTACATGTCAAACTAAAATGTCAAAAGGCTGCTTGTCTGCACAAGTACAGCTCCATTGCCTCCAGTGGAAAGACATTTTTACTTAGATTACGACTAAAGATTAAAACTTTGTAACATTTTTCTGACTAGCCCACATAGAGAAGTTGACACCTGGAGCCAGCAAGGTGTCAGAAGGTACATCTGCTTCCCAGCACTCCTAAAAGTAGCACTTGCACTTCTCTTCATGACTGAAGTGGGTGTATTTGTATGAGAGTAGCACTTTCTTTTCCTGCCACAGCTGCTGCTTGCCCTACCTGGTTACAAAAATGTCTTGACTCCTTAATGGTACAGAGATCCTGCTAATTGAGTGAGTGAAGTTGATGTTTTGAAACAATAGGTGTGAATTTTCCAACAGCAAGCAGTTCCAGTTCATAAGCCATCACGTCAATTTAGGCTTTATCTAGAGAAATCAGTTACTCAGGTACCATTTCAATATTTTAAATTTTTTTTAAAGTTATATCCTCAGATGAAGTCTTCATGTAGCTACTAGACTCTTATTCCTAAAATACTGACAAATATCTACTCAAACCAAGGAGGTCAGCCTTACCATAGAGGTGCTAACACAATTTAACTCAACTGACAAGCAAGGAAAGGATGTAATTAATACAGGATTAGTAGTTCAAAGAATTAGGAATGCTCTACTCTAATAAAACCTGGCCCAGGCTCAGGGTAGCAATCAATTGCATGAAAGAGTTGGTTCAGCTGCTGGATATGCCACAGCAGCTTTGTGGCAAAAACCACGAAGCAGCAGAGGAGCACTTTCACTGAAGGTAGGAACTGTTAAAGACACGAGGACACAACTGGGAGACTTGATGAATTTTTCTCAGAAAAAACCCACCAATTTGACTACCCACAAAATGTTAAAGCACTTAAAAATAACCAAGTCACTTTACACCATGATAGTGTGGAAGGCAAACTTGGGGATGCATTAATTTTCTCTCCATCTTTTAGACACCTTATGTCTAACATTGCAATATAATCATTTGTGCTTCAGAGCTACAGAATAAGATGTGGAACAATCTCAGACTTCATAGCTAAATAGATGTTATTTGTGCAGGGCTTGTTTTGCAGAGCCTGAGGATTTATAACTCCCTGGGGACTTCAGCCAGTATCACAGGTGCTCAGCTTACATTCAAGCTCACCCCTTACATCTGCCCCCAGCATTGTGTTGTGACTGTGTGCCCATGTCTTCAGTAAGGGATCTCAACATGGGAAAACATTTCAGCTTATTGACATTCTGAGAAACCAACACAGCAGGACCTGGAATTTAACTTTTTTAAAGAGCAAGGACATACTTAATTTTTCCAGTATCTCTTCATCTGACATTTTTGGCTTTTTCTTTTGCTTCTCCGTGTTCCTGACCAGCATGTCGGGTGCTGTTGTGCTGTTTTCCGAGGGAGACGAAATAGGAGAGGTGGCCACGTCTCTGGTAGGAGGAGGAAGAGGGTCTATCACAGAGCGGGTGTATATCTAATTTTGTTGAGAAAAAACACACAAGTCAGGTGAAGATTTAAACACTTCTATTCATCTTGTTATTATTGTTATTGTTCTTCTTGTTGTCAGGGATGCACTTCTATAGCTACTTTGTTAGCAACTAACGCCACTAATCAAGGATTAGTGATTAATCATTAATCGTGCCCCCCACATCCAGGCAGGTGACAATACTAAGGTACTCTGCCAGAAGGAATGGCTCCCACTGCGTCCCTCCTGCTCCCAAGAAGGGCTCAGCACCATGCCATGCAGAGGGACAAAGAGTCACAGTCAAGGCCTGACTGTGATTGCATCAGTGCGGGCTGAACAAAGAATTTCTGCTCACAGATTTGGTGTGTTCAGGCCGCGGAGCTATCACAGGGGGTGGAGCTGCATCATCTTCATCATCCTCATCTTCAGACACTGAGGGCACTGCAGGGGTCTCAGAGACAGCCTTCACATTCTGCATGGAGTTGCACACACAGCAAAAATCAAAACCCAATCGCATGTTGTAAACAAAATCACAAGCACTGGATTAAGCTCCTCACAGAGATTGCACTGAAGCAAGTGGAGAAAAACAATAATCAGAACAGGCTGGTGAGTTACAGTGTCTGAAAAATTCAAAGCCCCAGGTTCCTGGGTCTTCATGGGAAATGGATGTGCAGTCCAGCACTGCCTGACACAGCTGTTCAGACAGAGCTCCTCATCTGCCTGACTGACAGCAACCCTCTTCCCAAGGACCTGAGCAGACCCGGGCTCCCTCACTGCTTCCCCAACACCCACACAGCTGACCAGCAAGTTTTGGGACACCTAAGTTTGAAAATATCTGTCCCTGTTTATACTGTCTCTTAGGGTTTTTTGCTTGCTTCAAACCCTGACCATTCAGTATGAAGATTTCAGACTTTAACTGCTAGAATTTGCATCAAACGCTTAATGTTTTCTCCAAAAGTTAGGAAGTCAAGTTAACATTGCCTCTGGTATTGTGATTGAGAACTAATTAATTAATGTGAGATTTTGGAAGCAGAATCTGGTAAAATCTTTTCAAATCTCTTTTAAAATCACTTCCTAACATAAAATTTTATGGAGAAATAGGAACGATTATTTTTTTAAAGAACAGTTTTATAAGTGGATAAAAAATTATCTGTAATTTTCTGCAATACTGTGACTAGGAATGAAAGTAACTTTTAAACTTATACATTTGAAACTGGATTTGAAATTCATTACATTCTTTACACTATAAACATTTCAGAATAAACTTGGTGAGGTCCTCAACCCATTAGACCAGTTCTGTTTGTGCATCATCACCTCCCTGAGAGTGGCAGGGGGAAAAGTATTAAAGTCCTCAGAAAGAGGGGGAAAGCAACACAGTATTTCACTGAGCCTAAAGTACTTGAAGTCATCATCATCTTGACAAATAATTGTCAAAATGCACTTGACACAACACAAAAGCCTAGACTGTTAAAAGCAACAAGGAAAAACTACGTACTGGGAGTTTCCTGACTATCCCCCAAAATTAAAGGTTACCCAATGCCCTCCCTCAGGCTATCTCAGTACACCGGTAACTACTGCTTTGTTCAGACTTTACTTAAAAATCCAACCTCAGATACTGAAACTTCTGAGGACTAACACACAATGACATGTAATAATGAACAATGGCAGAAATATTTTCCTTTTCTTTTTACAGAGTCCTAAATGATCAGATCTGAATAAGCTGCCTTTGGAAGGGGACAGAACAAGCCAATTCTAGGTAATGACATGGCCATGAGAAAACAAGAGATGAGGGTATTGTGGGGTTTTATGAACCATCTTCAACTGAAAGTTTTATTTCTTCCATCTCACAGGAGCACATAGAAATTTATCACATCTCCTAACAAAGCAAATAGGAGTGGTGCCTGTCCTGGTAAGGACTGAGTAAAGGTCAAGCAGAGAGGAGGAGAACCTTTTATTTCCTGTTCTGCTAGAGATTAGTCTGGTTAATCAACATTAGCTTTGGCAAATCAGACCTTGCAGGTTAGTAAATAAACTTTGTAATATCACAGATGTTTATAGAGACATAAAACCTGACAGCAGAGTGGTTATCAAATTCTAGGTATAGGAAAAGATCAACTTCTATGAAAACAGAGCTATTTCTATTAATTAATTCACTAATTTCCATTCACTAAAGATCCTACTTCTGTCCACTTTACTCCTCACCAGTTGACAAAAAAAAGTGAAAGGAGCATGCCTGTTTTTATAAACATGTATTCACTACACAAATATATATAGTTCAGATTTTAAAACACTAAGCAAACTACAAGTTTACATGTAATTAACCGGTTTTTTGCAAGTTTTTCTAATGCCCAAACTCCAGACAGAATGTGAGTGTAAGGCTTACCAATGTATTAGATGAATTGTAATCCTCTGCTGATTTATCTGAAAGACAGATAACAATGCCACTATAAATGAGTTATAAAGGCAGCAGCAGTGGGGAGAGGAGCAAGGGACAAGCTGTCTTTAGAAAAGGCAGGAAAAAAGGCTGCTCCCAAACTTAGCTTCCTAACTCCAGCTTCCCAGAACCAGCTAAACCCTGGCAGATATAGGAACAGAGGGTAAATATATGCAGGCAAATGCAGGGATCACAAATCCCTGCTGCAGGAGGGTGGAATCGCCCAGAGCAAAACCTGAATGAATACGGTCCTCCATCCACATACACAAAATATTATCAATGGACAAAGTCACCAGCAGAGGCACTGCAGCTGGCTCCCTCCTGCATGATGTTCAGTCTCAGCCACCTCAGCTTCCTGCAAGAGCACAGAGGACCCCACAAGTCAACTGGTGGGGTCTATCCAGGCACTAATGGGGAAGATTTGTGCTTTTACCCCTGCTTGGAGCCTTCCTAATTAGTACCAGATCTGGTGACATGGTTCTATCCCCTTAAAAGAACCAAAGTAGGGGTTAATATTTAGAAAGGGAAGGAGTGGCAGTTGAAAGGGAGGAGTGGTGGTTGCAGATGTCCTTCAGAGGGCAGATAATCCATAGAAAGAGGCACAAAACCTTGAGAGTTTTTACTTTTAGAGGAACCCAGCCAGGAATTTTCAAGCACCCAGGCAGCTGAGGCATATTCCTCAATCATGGCACATGGGAGCAGAGAGACTCTCACCCCAAGTACACAAAAAGCAACATCCACATCTACCCTGCAAACTGAAACTGGTGCAAAATTTAGCTGCCTGTTTTCTCCAGGGATTTTCATCACTGGGAACCCAGCCCCAGCAGTCTGGGATCTGCTTTCCAGATGCTGGCTGTGAGCATCAGAAAAAGTATGTGTTTGGGAGGCTTAGCCTCTTTTGCAGCTATGCTGGGCGTCAGGATTAACAGAATGGAGAAACTAATGGAGAGTTGGACAACGCAGCCACATGAGACCATCACCATGTACCTGTGAAACTCATGTACTTCTGGCTGTTGGAGATCTTCTTGGAGTTGTAAAACTCCAACACGTCCAGCACTGCCTGGGGATTCTTCTTCTGTTCTGATTTGGTGATGTTGGAAGTCTGCAGCAGACGTGCCCATTGCTCTGGCATTCCCTGTGGGAAGAGGCATCTTGTTAACACACACTTGGCCTAATGTGGTTCACAAAACATAAGCCCACTGTCACAGTTTTGCCCCAGCTTTTGGAGTTACAGAGTATTGTGAGGGAAACAGGGAGAAAAGGGGACTGGAGAGGAGAGGAAAGAGAAAGGGAGTGTGAACGTGCGCCTCCCTGGCCACTGCCTGTGTTACAAATCACACTTGGGCATGTAAATGTCACTCTGCTCTTGGGTCTCTGGGTGACCCCCATGTCCTCTGCAGACCAAAATTCAAAAACCAGAAAGGAGAAGACCCAATTGCTGCAGTTCAGGAAAAGCCTCAAGAAAAAACCAAAACAAAACGAAACACAAAATCCTTTATGCACAGGTATACACATACTTGTATATACTCAACAAGGACTACAGAAGTAACAAACACTGCATAGCCTCCAGCACAATGGACATGCAACACACACTTGGGTCTTCTGGTAGCACTAGAGTTCTTTGGTAACAGCAGTGTGGTGCCCATTGTAACTAGAGCTGGGAAAGCAGAGGTGTTAACTTCACATCTCAAGCCCAGAATTTCATTATAGGGACATCATTTCAGCCAGAAAATAAACACACCTGGAGAATAGCCAGACTTGTGCCTTTCCTCACCAGCAGGGATAACAGTTTGTATGGACAAAGTGGCAGAGATGGGGATCCATTAGCAATGAAGTTATCCTCCCTGCTCAACAGGACGGCTGGATACACCCCTCAGGAAATGCCCCACTGATGCCTTGAAGTCCTAAGGCATCACCACTAGCACATGTAGGGTAATCTGGGCAATTCTAGAGGCTGCCATGCAAAACACAGCTGTACACATGATTCAGGGTAGGGGAATAAAGTCCCTGAAAAAGCAGCATATTACAGACAGGTAGAGACACCTTGCTCACAAACAACTTCCGCTGCTAGGAAATACTATCTCATAACCAAAGTAAGAACAAAAATACGATGATGATGAAATACAACTCTGCCTTTACAGTATTTTGCATGTCAATAAATGAAAAAACCCACAACACATAAAAGCATCTGACATTTAGCCTTAGGGCAGCACATACATATTCTGTCCTAAGTAGCTGTAGACAGCTGTGTGCCTCCCACAGGAAAACTCCCAGATCCCCACTTGGGGGACACAGACTATGCTGTAGACCTATTTCAGCTCTAGAAGAGGAAGGGAGGGGAAGAGAAGGGAAGGGAGGAGAGATATACCATGTTTAGCTGATCACAACAGCCAAAAAACAGGAAAGGAAAAGTTTGCTGGCAGCCTGATCTCCTGGGATGTGCCAAGTTTGACAGTCTTTCAGCACGGATTAGTGGGTAACCTCTGCAGATGTGTTTCAAATGAGATCAAACTAGATGATGGTAATAGCCCTTCCAGCATTAATATATAAAAGATTAATGGACCTTGGCTCCTCCTAGCAATAAGCCAAACCACACAGTTCTCTTTTCCTCCAGATTCACTTACTGTGAATTCTCCTGTGACTGCATCAAACCCCACATGAATGGTGTGTTCAAAGTCTGAAGGGAGGGAGATCTCTGGCCGCTCTTTCTCTTTCTTCTTATTGGCTGCAAGAGACAAAAACAACAACAATTTAAAAGTCCATACATGCATCAAGAATTAAAATCTCCTCAATAGCTTCTAATTCACCTACACAATCACCCCCCCACTTTTGCTAGTCATAGGATTTCAATCTGGAGCAGAGAAACAGCAAGTTTAAAAACTTTGTTTCCTCACTTAAGAGCAGCTACAGAGAGTGGACAACAAAAATACCTGTGATACAGGACAAGCGTTAAGAGAAAGAAACTGATATTTTCAGTATGTAAAGTACCAACTAGTATGTCTAGACTCAACAGCATGAGAGCTATTTACCTAAAATATTCACTCAAACTTACACAGGTCAGAGTCAAAAGCTCTACAGTGGCAGTAAGTGGAAGCCAGTCAGTTTTGAATGAACACATTTTTTTATTTGTTGTTTTAAGCAACTTAAAAAAAAAAAGTGCTTTTAAATATACACTTGCCTCTCATACAAAGCCAGGGACAAAATTAACTACAAATACTGCTTAGAAATTGCTTCCTTCATCCTATTTCCTCAAAAGTTTATGAAGAAACCTAAGTATAATGTGGGCTTCTGCTACAAAATCTTATGAGCAAAAGCGCTTCTATTTTTGTTTGCTCACAAAATGAACTAAAGGTGGTTTTAATAACCAGCTTTGAAGACATGAGCAAGACAGCAGAATCTGGCAGGTGAGGAGCAGAAGTCATAAAGAAACAGGGAAGAAAATACATCAAAGCAGATGCACCCTGCAAATTTTAAACTGAGGTCTTCAAACAAGATTATCATTATGCATTGGATTAAGTTCATCCATATTCATTATGTATTAAGGGCTCCACCTTCCTTTTAGTATTTGTTGTATTCAAGAAAATGAGATTAGTTTAAGGAAGAACCACATTGTAGTCAGCTTTGCTGCTGCTTGCAGTTATAAAATCAGTGGAGCCAGGAGAAGGTGAGCAAACCACTCACGTTTGCCAGCTGCTCCCCTTTTTCATCCAAAGCCAAACAGGATTTGTTTTGTGGCTGACATTCCCCAGTGCACTTTTGGCAACACAGATGCCAAACCCCAGGTATTTCAGAAGCCTGCAAGGCTAACACTCAGTGAAGCAATTCTTTAAGACACTGCTGTGGTTGGTTGTGTAGAGAGGCTCAGGGCTGGCCCCAAAGGACTGAATCCCATTTCCTTCAGTGCCAGCTCTGGCACTGTTCTCTGCATCATTACAGAGCTACAGTTGTACAGAGCAATTTTGGAGAAAGAAAAGGATCAGATGCTCCTTTTGGGACACGAAGATGGAACAGATTGTTTTTGATCCCTCTTTCAAACAAAGGGGATGGGGGAAGCTGAGTCGCAGAGGAGCGACAGAGTTGCCAAGGGGAAAAGAGCCATGCTGGAGGAGCCATCCCTGAGAAGGGAGCGAGGAGGAGACAGGAGCAGCTGCTGGTTAGCAGATGGTGAGCATCTGCAGCACAGAGGCCTGCTGCATGCACCAGCAGTGGATGAGAAGCAAGAGGCAAAGAGGTGCAGGGAGTGCCATCAGAGGCACCATATTCCACAGGTCTGCCTACAGCATCAGTCCACTCTTCCAAGCTAAAGGCTAAGATGCCATCTCAGCCTAGAAGCCCATTGCTCAGGTGAGGAAGAAGAGGACATCTCTACCAGCACCGCTGTGCAGGAGCTCCTCACGGACAATGAACACCCACACACGGTCCAGGGCAGCTGCCACAGCAGAGTTGAACATACTCCTAAAAAAGCTTAAGGGCCTTACGTCGTTGTCCAGGAGTCTTAGGTGTTTTTTTATTTCTACATTCAGGCAGATCTGACAGATCTAGAAGCCTAAATATTATTAAACCATTAATAACACAATTGCCTTTGTAAGCAGATATTTATGTCACAGCAGGTGGTATAAGGGAAAAAGAACTAAAGAGATAGGCACTCCAATCTTGCTGAACACTTACTGTCCCTTTAAAGCGATTGCATTATCCTTGCAATGAGCTAAAAAGACTTGAAGAATCTTAATTTAAAAAAAAAAATTAAAAGAGAAATAATATAATATATTTAAGACAACCTACCTACCACCACCAAAGGCTTCATTCCCACCAATACCTCACCACCTTCTCATTCATAACCTCCCATGTTCAACACTGTTACAAGAGCCTCCCACAAATTTTCCTTATGATGCTCTGGCACCTTGAGCTGCAACTGTGAAGCATGATGTCTGACCATGCAGTGAGCCATCCTGGAGCACATTGAGATGAGAAAGGTCTTGACCACTGCAAACATGGAGTAAAGTGCTCCCAGTCACCATGGGAAGGGCTCCTGGTTGCTGCACACTGTCACCTTGTGGGTAAAACCTTGCCTCTGTTCGAAGCTGCAGCTGAGCTCAGCAAAGCTCAGAGGAGCTAAATGTGCCCCATTCAAGCCAGACTGATATCCTCAATTAGTCACTGATGAGTCCCCTGAGCCCAGGAAAGCTCAAAATGTTCCCAAGTCCTGCTGAAAGCAACAAGTCACACAAGCTCTGCTCTGAGTCCTTTGGGCAGGACCTACCCAGTATTAAGCCAACAGGTTTTTTAAACCCTGGGTTTGTAGTTTAAGCTGGGACAGAGGAAATCAGGACTACAAATTACATCCTAAATTGTGCAGGCAGAGCATGACACCTTCAGAGCCACCTGGCAAGGGGTATAGCTCAATGCAAGTGTGCAAACATGCATGGGTCCCTGGATTTATGCCCCACGTGTCCCTTACACAACACCTCTGCTCATGCACAGGGGTAGCACCGATTTGCTCAAAATTACTTTCCTCTAACTGAATGGAAACCAACTTCTCTTTTAATTCAGCCAAACTAGCAAATAACACCCAAATTATTTCAGGCACAAACCAAAGGGAAGTGTCTGAACACTGAAGAATTTCCCTGCATTTAAGCAGCATGAAGCACTAGGAATTTAGCTGTCATCATGAGACTAGAGCAACTTTTCTAAGATGGAAAGCAACCAATTTGAAGTGAAGGTGACAGTGTCAGAGGAATTTTTTGCTTGACAGGAATTAGAGGACAGAAGCAACCATTTTTGTTTGGGCAGGTGTATGGCAACAGAAGGCTCTGCTGGGCTTGGCTAAACAAAAATCTCTCACGTCTCGAAGCATCTGCCATGTTGGCCAATCTTCAGTAAACATAGGCATCTTCAGCTCAGTTGCAGTCTGTCTGCTGATTTTACCCAAAACATTCATTTTTCTCCTCGTTCGTAGCTCTCCTTCATAATCCAATTCAAACTAGCATTTCAGGTTCTACTTCTTCTACTCTTTTACAAGTTTCAGGTGATTTCTTTGATCTCTGAAACAGCTGATCCTACAGATTTAAAAACTCCTCTCCCTTAAGTAAGCCAGCACAAAAATCTTGCAGCTTTTTTAGGATTCATATTCACAATGGCAAGTTCCAACTGAGATCCAGCAGACTTTTAACATTGAGTTCACAGGTTTCTGGATTGCAGGTTCAAAAACCCACGTTTGCAACCCAAAGTTGCCAAAAGTATCAGATAAGAATAATAATCATCATCATTATCTTCATCATCATCAATGCCACAGTATTTTATAGAAAATGATCCACCACCTTGCTTATTTAAATTAGCGAAGCTATCATTTCAATTAGCTTTTTCACTAATAAAAATTAGGAGGCAGCCTCCCTCCTGAAGTCCAGGATGTTGAAGATACCTAGTCTTGACTTTAGTTGCCCAGTGCTTAGATACCATTGCAATACAGAAAACAGCTGATGTATTAAGAGGAAGTCCAAAAAAATAGGTCAGATATAAAAAGAAACCAGCACATACTAGGGGATGGAGAGATTTTTTTCTTTCTTGAATCACTTCAAAAGATTCATGAGAGAGAGGTTTTCTAAAATATCCTCATCCTAAAAATTAGAATTTCATGTACAGTTCACAGCTCCTATCTCTTTTTCCATCTGTTGCAGTCCCTTGAACATGAAAAAATTCCTTCAGTTCACAAGAAGTATGCAAGAATTTTCAGGGACAGATTGTTCTTAAAAGCAAGCAGACAATGTCTGACCCAGACATTAGAACAGAGTAAATGGCCACGAGGTAAAATATGACAGGTCTAGTAGGAGATTGCACGTTAGTCTTTTATATCTCAAATTATTTGCTGCTTAAAACAACAAAACAAGCAAAAGACCTCCCTCTTCTCTCTACCAAAGGAATTGCCAATGCCAGCTTTACTGGTCAACTTGTAATTGCCACAAAAATTTACGATTTTCAAGCCCTTTATGGACAAGTCAGGCTAGGAAGTAGCAGAGCTAGTCCCACAGTTAGTCCCAGTTTTCAGGAACACTGTTCTCATAATTTATGGGAAAGGCAAAATAAATTTTAAAAAAACCTACAAGAAAGGGGGCCTAAAAGAGACCCGCAGAGGGATTTTAGTAAGGGCATGGAGTGATAAGATAAGAGGGAATGGATTCAAAACAACAGAGGACAGATTTAGATTAGGTATTAGGAAGAAATTCAACACTCTGAGGGTGTTGAGGCACTGGAACAGGTTGCCCTGAGAAGCTCTGGATGCCCCATCCCTGGAAGTGTTCAAGGCCAGTTTGGATAGGGCTCTAAGCAACCTGGTCTGGTGGAAGATATCCCTGCCTTTAACAGGAGAATTGGAACAAGATGATCCCTAAAGTCCCTTCCAACCCAAATAATCCTAGGATTCTATGATCTTATGAAAATAAAGTGAGATGGATTAAATGTGACAGGATTAATCATTAGAAAAAAACATATCTACGGGCTGTACCTTATGTACCCTGAAACAACCAAGACAGATGTGCAGGAAACAAACACACAAGGTTTTCTAAAACCTCAACCATCATTAAGCATCAAGTGCTTGACTATGTTCAAGCAGAGCAACGTTCAGACAGAAGGTTTATTAAAAGAGATGAAATACTGTACTTTTATCTCCTGGCAAAATAGATCGGTAAAATCTATCCTTCCTCTTCTTTTCTTCAGGATTGGGAGGCAGAGGTTTTGAGCCATGGTTTAAAGTCCCAGGATCTTTGCTTCCCGATCCAATCATAGTGCTGGTATTTCTCATTGGAGGAGCAGGTGGTTTGTCTTCTGTTTCAACTCCATTGTTAGACATCTTCAGTTGGGGAGGCCGTTACTGGGAATTGGAAAACAAAACAGATTAGAAGCCCTATTTATTTATTTATTTAGTGTAGACTAGAATCACACACTATCAAGTAAATCATTAGCAGGTATTTGCAGACAGACCTGCAGCCTCAGTCCAACCACTAACCCAGCACTGCTGTGTTCACCACAAACTATATGCCCATATGCCCAAATGCCACATCCACGGGCTTTTTGAACACTTCCAGGGATAGTGATAGCAAGACAAACCCAGCACAACAAATTCTACTCAAGCTCTGAATTTTTTTTCTGTTAATAAGACTGTGTTCAAGCATTTGAGTTACTGATCACTGAGAAAAGCCTGTTTCAGGATACAACCAATTCTCAAGCAAACCATGGAGCTGATGTGCAGGGTGGAAAGGTAAATATGAGGTAGCAAAGAGTGGGGATGCATGAGAGGAGCCAACAAGTTGCTGAGTTTGTAATACCTCTCAGATCCCTGCTAGTTCTCCTAAAAACTGTCAAAAGGTTTGCATCAGTCTCCAGCACAGCACGATACAGAGACTGAAGTTTGTATTCAAAGAGTTTTGATGCAGCCGCTCAGGCTCCTTTGCTAAGAAGCTGCTGAGTGGGTTCAGAGGCAGACGTGGCCAGGCAGCCCTGAGCTGTACCCACGTCACCTCAGATGCAGTGCCACAGCCCTCGACTGTGCCAAGCCAGCCCTGGCCTTTCTGCAGTAACGGCACACTTCAGGAGCAACTCCCAACTGCCAGGAAGTTGATTGCATTTTGTTCTGTTGGGAGGGTCAAACAAAACTAGATCCCCAACACACACTGAAATCCATAAGTAAATAATCCCTGCTGTGCAGATTTAAAGACGGAAGCTTGGGAACAGGGTAATAGATTATTCTGCAACGACTAACTTGTTCCACCCAAATGAGATCAGCATTGCTCCGGACACAGCCTGGCTGCAGCAAGATCCTTCTGGAACCTGGAATTCATCTGCACTATGTTTTCGTAAGTAAGTTGGGAGTTAACTGCTGAATAAAGACCAAAGCGGGAACAGTTTCTGTTTGGGTGGAAAAAGCAATTCAACAGCTTCACCAATTTCACAGGCAGTAAGGGCAGATGTTTCACTCAGGGAGAATTACAAGGTGGCAGAAAGTCAGAAGCTGTTTGCTGCCTGCAAGTGAGAAGTCTAGTTACAAAGCTGAGATCACTGCTGACTGCCAGGGAGCCGCTTTCCATGGGCTGGACTCAGTGTGACACTGACTCACACTCCAGACAGATGCCACCACCATACCACAGTCCTATGGCCACACAGCACCCAGCCAGCCTCCAAAGTCTTCTTCAGCCAAGCTACTGATCCTCAGTGTAACTGGCAAGGTTCAGACCCAGAGCAGCCTGCTCTTGCTGCTGTGGGGAACTAAGGCAGGCAACCACTGCCCACAGAAGTCACTCGGCAGCAGTGCGCCAGATTTTGCCAAGAGCAGAGTTTCCCTGTGGCCTACCAAGCCATGGCTGGCCTGCAGCTCTACCTTCTCCTCCACTTGATTGATTCCCAGTTTCTTCACACTTGCCTTTAAATGGGAGGGTTGGCAGTGCTGTACAGCCTGTAGTGCTTTGGGCAAGTCTTCACACACAGGGAATCTTGTAAAAGGACTGACCCCAGCCCCATTTTCCTTCCAAAACAGCTGTGCAATGGAATATTAAATGACAGACTAGCACTTGGGGATTGATTTTAATGGTGGGAGAGCTTTGGCATTTGGGAGGGGTGGGGGGAAATTAGCTGTGCACTTGTCTGGGCGTGTCCTCGCATGTGCCCTGTGCATGTCCCACCATTCATGCTTCAGCCTCATGCCATTCTCGGGTATAAAACAGAACAGAACTAAGTGACAGCTGGAGTGCCAGCCGTGAAGTGGTTGGTGCAAATGAATAGTCTCCCTGCCTAAGCAGTGGAAAAAAGTCCAAGCTAAAACCCAACTGACAATTTTGGCAGCCACTGCTGCGCATGTACCTTGCGAAACACGAAGATGCTGAGGCCGTCCTGATGGGCTTTGCACATCACAGCGTCAGTGGCTGGAACTGAACTGGCACACCTAAACCATTTGAAACAACATAAGCAGCAGTGTCCCATAAGAGATGCATTGTCTGCATTGATCTTATTTAACTACGAGAAAGCAAATGCCAGGAAGGTGCTAGGAATATACTGCAAACAGGGAAGCAGAAGGAAAAGGAATGTTAGCAGCTCTGTGCCTGCCAAACAGACCTCCCCAGGAGTGGCACCACACTTGCTGCTCTAACATCCTCGTTTACCCCCACGGGGGTTTGAATAAAGGTGCATCCAAAGATTCCCCCACCATCCAGACTTCCTGGAGCTGCAGGCATGGCTGGGTTGGAGACTGACTCACTTCTGGGTCCCTCTCCCACTGAGCAGAGAGGTCACTAAGTGAGAATTGGTGCTTCTTACCTGCTGTCAAAGGCACAAAACTAAGCAAAGGACAGAGTAAAGTTTACTAAGTTGAGGAATGGATGCAACAACAGACTGAAACAGAACAGTATGTGGCTCCAGGCTGGAGAAAAAGAAATGAGAAGAGCAATTAAAAAAAACCCCAGATTACAGGCAGAGGCTGGCCTAGTGCTGGGGGAAAGAAAAAACATAAGCAAAAAACCCCAAACAAAGACTTTAAGAAAAATCTCTGGATGTCAAGCATCCTCCCGCTCAGTTCCACCAATGCAAAACCCCAGGGACGTCTGCTCTCAGTTTCTTCAATATAAGAAAGTTTTTCAAAATCCCTCAGTCAGAAAGGATAGTGCACAAGTGAATTACTGTTTTACCTCAGGGACAGAAACTGGCAGTACAAGCTCTTGTTTATCTTGCATGATTCCCTGAATGAGCAAGTAACTGCTGAGAAGTTACATACTTTTACAAACAATATTGTTTCACACCTATTTGATAACTGCAACTTTGCTGTAGGCAAAGCCTGTAGTACACCCTCTCATTTTCCCTCCATCACTCAAGCTCCCAGACCCTTCTCTTCATCAAAGTCTTACGTTTGGAGTTACATGAGCTGTTTGGAGATGGCGGAGTGAGAGAAATCCACTGATCCACAAAACTAAGAGCCTGATTCCACAGAAGTTATCCCCTGTAATAGCAGCACTAGAGAGTTTCCAAAAGCCTTGCGCCACTATATAAAGGGGAAACCAAAAACCTGCTTAAGTGAATCCTCCCACTGCAATACAGAGGTCAAATGCAACATCATTATACTTGCAACTTCCACTGGCTTCAAAGCAGGCAGATGAAACCCTGTCTTGACAGAATTAGACCCCCAAGTCAGAGCTGAGAGCCCAGAGCCATGCCAAGTGGTTACAGAGGTAGCCATCTCCCTCACTGCAGCCCAGCTGGCTGTGCAAATTCTCTTCTTCCTAAAATAACCTCCTGCCAATTCACATGTAAGCAGGCTTTAAACAAACCCCCTCATGTAGGCGCTGCTCAGACTCAGAGCACCAGGCAATCGCTTCCCCAGCCGGCAGAACATCAGCGCTGGGCCGCTGAAATGAGTCACTCTGCTCGGCACAGTCCTTTCCAACAGGAATGCAAAGCATCACTGCACTGAGTTATTTCCTTCTTCACACCCGCACGACTCTGCCTTGAGAAATCCATCTTAGGTTTCCACTGTGTGATTAAGTGAACAGTGGAAGCAATGAAACCGCACATGAACTTTTCAACCAGAGTCAGATGAGGGAATACGTTTTAGCTGCAGACACAATTATTCTCAACTACTGTATCTATTAGAACACCAGCACTCAAACCAAACCCCGTAGACACCACTAGGAAGGCACAGCCGTGATGTAGGACTATTGTTTCTGCAGACATTTGGGAGTACTGGAAGTTCAAGTTGTTTCAGCACACAGTAATCATGAAAAGTTTTATTACATACTGCAATCTATGACTGCTGTATTCAAGTTATGGTTGCCTTCAATGCACCCCTGGCCCTCCCCATCAACTTTTGCAGCCCTTTAGCTACATATCATTGTCCCAGCCTCAACAGAGTCCAACAGCAAACCTGACAAACTCTCCTTTTACACCTACAAAACACTCCTGCAGACAGGAAAGAGACAGACAGAAGACAGAACAAGCAGAAGTACTGAACAGAAGACAGCACCCGCAGGTGCCAAGAGCGGCATCCAAGAGCTCAGAGTACATTCACACATGCAAAGATCCATGCAGGTCTGCTGATCTTTGTTAAGAAGATACAACACAAAAGACAATCACAGAATCATTAAGGTTGAAAAAGACCTCTAAGATCATCAAGTCTGAGCATTAACCCAGCACCGTCTTAACCACTAAATCACACTCTCAAGCGCCACATCTACATGCCTTGTGAATCATGCAGTTTATGTCTAAACTACAGGCATAAACTGTAGTACAGGCACAGCCTCCTGAGACATTCGCCTAGTACACAGGGACCCAGAGGTAGGTGGGACATTCTGACCCTACTGTAGCACACACACAAGCAGAAAAAAAGACAGAACAAAGACCCTTTATGTATGTCATTTTTCCTTCCACTTAAGTACATCATTTCAAACCTGCTGCTCCACACTGAACTCTAAGTTCTATCAAGCTGCTTGTGTTCTCTTTACATTCCTTAGCAAGACAGACAGATGACTGATTGCTAAAACAGAAAGCAATTAAAAAGTCAGAAAGGCTGAAACCTACGCTACAGTAGATGCCATACAGATAACTACATCCAATGCATACTAATTGCAGGAGTCAACATGAAAACTCATAAAAGAGCCATCTATAATTCATGCAGTCTGGCAAGAGAGTAGCTGTAAGTTACTCACTACAACTTACAGATAAATAAACTATATTAAACAAGAAGGGGAGGAGGAAGATGCTCAGCAACTGCTCTTCCCTCTCTGCCTACTACCAGAAGGAAATCTCACATTTTTCCAAAACGCTAGTATACTGTTGTTGGCAGGGTGAGGAAAAGGTGTCTTGCCCACAAAAAAAGAGAGAGAGATTTCTTAACCTTTAATTGAGTTGATCCTGATCAGAACAAGTGTTTTACCTCTGCACCAGTATCCCTGCATCCTCCCACCCCATGGCTAGAAATTGCTTGTGCACACACACTGTTGAAATCTCCTCCTTCTCCCTCGCACTGCCCTGGTGAGAAAGAGCACAGGCTGTGCCCTGCTCTGCTCAAACACATTGCAAGCTACAGATTCCCTCCCTGTGTGTCACGCTTCCATGCAAATCCCAGCAGAAAAAGTAACATCAGACTTTACCAGCTGGGTTTCGACACAGGATGAAAAGACAGCCATTCGTTTTTTATTACTTTACGTGGGACTAAGTCTCAAACACCAGTCTCGCACCGAAGGAAAGGCACCCCACGCGTTCCACCTGAAAAAGAGGCAAGAGGTGTCCTCTTCCTCCACCCGTCAGCAGATGGACCTGGAACACATGCTGTCACAAAAAAGGCAGCTGCAACACACACACCCCGAGGGAGGACAGACTGATCACCGCATTTAGAGGTGATTAAAAAAACCCTCAGAAACTGTAGCATGGAGCTGTCTCCCCAACCAGTTACTGCACATCTGAGCTCTTTGCAAGTGTGCCAATTAAACCAAAAAAGCCAAGGACCGGCAAAGCACCAGCACAGACCCGGCATTTACATGTGAACTACAACAAAAACAAAACAAAACTAAAAACAAACAAACAACAATAAAAACCCCAGCAAACAAAACAACAGGTTTGCATGAAGTTCAAATAAATAATTACAAAACAGCAGTGTTTGCTGATGTCTTTTTAGAACTTACCTGTTAGACCCCTGCAGGTGCTGCCAACACCTAAAGATGCAGATGAAATCACTAAATTAAATGAAAGAATAATCACTCAACATCAGTATACACGTAGAAGAGAATGCATCCACTGCTACAGCACGGATGGGTGGGTGGGTGTGAGGAGGGGGAAGGGAGATACTCCCATGGCAGATGGCCAACTACCAGTTGCAGTCTTGCTCCACTGCCAGCATTATTTCCATAGTGCCAGACATAAAGGATGACTGACCACTCACAACTCAACAGGAAAAGCTGGACAATTCCATGGCTTGGAATTTTAAAAGCCTAAAGTCTGGATGGTCCGCTCTAAAAAAGCCTTTAATTCAACCCCAACAGTCTGGGTTAAATGCAAGACCTGCCAGGTGGGATTCCCCAGCCCAGATTTTGCAGGAGGACATGGACATCACTGCAGCGGGCAGGAGAGCTGCAGAATCTCTCCCTGGGCAGATATCCATGCTAACCCATCCTACTGCACAGATACGCTTCTAAAGAAGAACAGACTAATTATAACCACTCGATTCCTAGCAACAGAGTTCTCCTTTCATTCAAGCTAAGGAAGCTTCCTTTCTGTTTTGTTAGAAAGAATCGAGGCCCAGTGTTCACCGGCTTCCACAGTGTGGGCCCATGCATGACCACTGCGACGGTAACCCAGGCACACGGAGGGTTTCAGAAGCGCTGAGGCAGGTCAAGCCCTTTCCACCACATTAGGCTTGAATCCAAAGCCACAGAGAGGCAATGCCAGCTTAAATTGCCGTGTTTAGACTTGGCTTCAGCTGTTGCAGAAATAACTGGCAGTGTCAAACAATAACCATTTCTCAATCAACGCCAGCTATGCCCAAGTACCTGGAACACATGATGAACTGCCCTTACTTGTGCTCCAGTACTCAAGCTTAGAGAACTGCAGAGGTCAGCTCTGGCTGATCCCATCCCTGCACAGCGGCCCCCTCATTTTGACCGAGCATTTATCCACTTCTAACAGTGCTTTTAAACAGCCCTAGAAAAATAAATTGCATCTATATTCAAGGAGGAAAAAAAAAAATTAAAATCCAAGCTGAGACAGAAAGAACCAAGAGTATCATTTTTAAAAGCTCTCAGCCCACAAATCACCCTCCTTGTTTCCTCATCTCCAGAAGTGCTGCCTCCCCTCCCCCAGCTACATGCCTGAACAAGCAAGCTCGCTGTTGCAGATGTCAGGACAGGCTCCCTTTTCCAGCACAGCACAGAGCAGCCTTGGCTCCGGTTCTGCTTTTGCTCACAGGAGGGCAGGGCTTCAACCACACAAGTCAAAGTAGTCGCTGGAGTCGGACCTTGCTAAGCAGAGTGGGAAAAATAAAGGCCTCTTATGTTAAAGCATACCCCAAAGCCCATCTAAGGAGGTTTCCTGGAGGAAATCTGTGTTCCAGAGGAAATGACTAGATGCAGCATAAAGAGAATATATTAATGCACACAGTTAAACCCACCCCCACTACTCTGTGCCTAAATTACTTGGCTCACAGTCCTGACTACACATTAGCAGCAACAGCAACTGAGAGCAGCCGAATCATTAATCATTCTTCCATTCAGAAGTTTCCAGTCCTGAAGGTGGACACAGAGCACAGGGCTCAGAATTAAGCCCTGCTATCCCCTAACGTGGAATAATTCACCGTACAACGTATTCACACTTTAAATACATGTACACATTTGCAAAACCTGCACCTTTTTAAATGGAAAGATCTGTCATTTAGCGATGGGGGTGGAGGTAAAAAATATATAAGAAAATGAGAACATTGTCAGATCAAGTCAACAACATGCCATAGGCACAGAGGATGCTGTGATGCAGTGGTTAGCAAAAAGCCACAGTATGTAAATAGATGAAAGTTTAATTAATCTGTAAAAGCTGAGTTTTCTCTGAGGTGAAGAAACACCAAGACAGAGAACTGCAAGAAGGAAACCAATGTTCTTAAGAGCAAAACTCATTCAACTCCTTTGTGGCTGGGAAAGTAAAGAGCAAGAAGACAACCCAATTATCGTTAGTGAATGAAACCATCCAAGACCCTCAATTAGACTGAGGGGAAAATGCCACAACAGTTCAGTGCTAATTGGAAATGCAAACATTTATCATCAGAGTAGTGCTTGCTCCTGTGTATAGCTCCATTGTGTTCACTGCAGCTAATGACAGGAGGAAGCCCAGTGCTCCATAGCATTTATGTAATGACTGGCAAAGCTGTCACGTTCCCTTAATTGCTAGCCAGGATTTTCATACTGGCAGTAGTTTTCAATTAAATAAAATCACAAAGATTGGTTCAGTTTCATGTTGCTTTGTTAAAAGTTTTGGTTTTTCAAAGCTGGGGAAGGAAGGAGAATGAACAGTTCTCCAAAGACAGGATAAGCTCTGCAGCAATTATGAGGTTTTTGTAGACAAACTGAATTTAGAGACAAGGAAAGCACCATCAAATACCCAGCACTGCAAGAGCTAATTTAATATCAGTAAAAACAAGCGATTTGAGAGCTGCACATAAATCTGCTTCAGGTTTGCAATGATTACTCCTTCATGTGTGATACATGAAATGCTCTAAGAGCAGTTCACTTACAAGGCAAAATGAAAAAGCCTAAGGTGGCTTAAGGTTTCTCCCCTAATTAAACTTTCACAGTAGAATCTTCTTCGCTGCAAGAACATCTGCTCTGTGTTTATAATTATATGTTATCTAGCAAAACTCCCTATTCTACCTGCTTTATGATTCCAGAACATACAGGAGGAGCCATAGTGGGAGGGGATCACGTCCCTAGACTTCCTTACTTGTACCAAATGCACTGCAGAGCATTAACTAGTCCATTAAGAATCATCACTGTTTAATTTAATGAGCAGCAGTTTGTTTTTAGGAAGCACCATCAAGCCTTTTATCACATCATTTACTCAGATTCCAATCATACTTACTGTATGTCAGTAGAGAAAAGAAAGCTCTATAGGACTGGCACAAAGGAACTGCTGTTTCTGCAATATATTGCAACCAAGTCTGCATTAGTGCTCAGTTAAATAAAGCCCATGAGCCAAGTGAACTATTTTTACTCCACTGAACAAAAGGAAATACAACAACATCACTTATTACAGTGGCAGGCCAATTTTAAGGCACTATGTAATTAGGAGTAGGAGTTAATTGCAAGACTAGATATAGCAGGCAAGGTTTTCCTCAACATCTTTGAACAAGGTTTTTCTGGGGCATGGATCTTCTTACCCTCTGTTCTTGCTACAGTCATCTAAGCAACTTTAAGTAGGATGCATGGATCTTCACTGCTACCTATTTAAAACTCGTTCTTTCTCAAGAAGCAGCAACACTACAGCCATAAAACCCAACCCAGAGGAGACTGACTGAGCTCCCATTCACAGCCCTGTCAGCATCTGAAGCAAGTGACTTGCTTATTTCCATCCAGTTCCCAGTGGACAAGCATCTACATCATACAATTAACAACAATATGAACTGCAAATTCAGCAGAATTGGGATTTCACTGATGGATGGATTGCCAGTATGCATGTTTTATTCATCTCAAGACTGCTTTGTCAGGTTGTTGTACGTCCTCTGTGTACTTAAAATGCTAAAAATCATTTTATGGTCATTACTAGGCAGACAAGAAGCTCTATAGACAATGTTGTACCTTTGCTAAGCGGTAGCCAAAACTCACCAGATTTCCAAAATGAAGACAATGACCAAAGACAGATGCTCTAGAAGTTGTATGAGTTAAGGCATTTTGCTCATTACAGTACTCCCTCCCACTGCTCTAAGTCATCTTGCTCAAGTCCTACAGCTACTTCCTGCTAAGGTCACCAGCATAAGAATTAGCCTCCCTAGGAGAGCACAGCGTGCAGTAAGTCCAGGTGCAGTTTTCTGATCATCCTTCCCTAATTTCAACAGCTAAGATTCAAGGATGTTCACAGCACGCTGTCACTGAGATATGGTACTTACCCACAACCCCAAAGCTTCCTCAGTGTTCAGGCACACAAACCCAGCACCCACCTCAGGTTACCTGTCCACACTCCCTCTCTCCCATCCAAGGCAAGAGAGTATAAAATGATACTTCAAATTCTGTAACTAGCACACCATAATTTCACCCCTCACCTTTACAGTAACAGCTCTGTTTGCTAAAAAAACTCAAGATACAAACAGGGCAGCCTGTTCTGGAGACAGCTACTGCACAGCTCTCAAGAAATCCCAGGTTTGGTCCCAGAGCACACCCAGGAGGAAGGCAGGGGGGTGCACTTCCCAAACCAATTTTTCCCCCTTCACTTTATGCCGTTTACACTCGTCTCATGTAAGTGCTGCCTTCCTCTTTGCTAACAATAACATTCATGAACACATTGTGGCACAACCTGCACTAACTCCACCTTTCTTGTTCTTACAATCCTCGCAGAGGGATCCAGTGAGGTAAAATACACTTGTGTGGGAAAGGAGATCCTTCAAATCAAGACACAACAGAGCATGACCTGATGGCTTAAGTGAACTGTCTCCTTTGCAAGTATGAGGTTGCGTCTTCCACTCTTTCCACTTGTTTCTTTTGGCCCAAGTTTTCACAGAATCATAGAAAAGGCTTTAATTCCAGCCCCCCTGCCACGTGCAGCAATTCCTCCCAGGTTGCTCAGGGCCCATCCAACTTTTTGTTCCATTCCTGGTTATTCTTGTACTGCTGGTATTTGCAGGTGCTGATTCACAGCCTCCCAACGTACACACGTTTGGCTGCTTTTATTTTTAAGAAAAGGCTCTTCAGGCTGGAAATAACTCTTGTTTTCCTGTGAACACTCGTCAATGTACATCTAGTTTTATCTGAGGAGCTTAAATATTCTACTTTGATAAAAGCTTCAAAGTTTTGTCAGTCTCTGTTGTTCTATTAAAATGTTATAAAACAGACACCTAAACTTGTGGCCAGCTACTTTGTAAGGTCCCTTTTAGCTTTAAAAATAGAAGTTGGATTTGAGCCTAATATATATTCTTTAAACTTCCAACATGGTTTGGATTTACATCCCCTACAGGTGAAATTTCCCCAAAGGGTTTCAATTCGTAAAGATAATTAAAAACCTGTAAAAAAATAATGCTTTATTTCTGACAAAATTTAACCAAGATATCTTAAATAGAAGTAGCCAAATCCCAAATAATGACTTTTTTTAATGGGCTCTCAAAAAGTAGTCCTAAGAAAATAAGCCCATAATTCTGTCATTTTAGTATCTTATGTTGTCAGCAGACAGCTTCCATTTGAGACCTGAGATGATGTATTGTCTCCAACTCCTGCTCCACTGGCTCCTAACCTTTTCCTCCCCATGGAGCATCAGCATCAGTACTCTGGGTCTCTGCCTGGAGATTCGTTAACAGCTTTTTCCTCTCAAAGGCTGAGATTATTGGCATTTTTCTCTGACACATTTCTAGCCATTTAAAATTATTTCTCTGTCAGGACAGAGAAATAAATACATACCAAAAAAAATAACAATTCATCATTCTCTCTGTCAAGACATCACAGGTAAAGCGAAGACCTAAGTTTTGGCTGATGCCTTTAAAGACCATTTTCTATCTTGCATGCCGGTAAATCATTTACATAGCATTCCACACCCTCTTTTAATGTCAGTATCCCAAGGCAGAGGGTGAATTAGAATATTGGTATCTTTAATTTAGGAGGCAATTACACAAACAATAACAAACCAGAGCTGTATGTATGCTCAAAACAATCTAGTTAGAATTCTATTTTAATTAAAAATCAGTCAAATAACCTCATTATGCCAAGAATTGCTTTAGGCATGGTTCCAATCCAGCACATCTTTTTATTTAGTATTTTAGTTCCACACAGAGAAAGTGATTGAAATAACACTGTAGACTACCAGAATGGTCCTTTCTGTACAGCAAGTTCCTCTTCCAGTTAGAGAGCTTGGGAAGATACAGAAATAAATGTTCCAATGTCAGTCAGCCACTTGGTAAGACACTTAATAACAGAAACAAAAAGAAACCTGCTAAAATAAAAGCAGCCTACATCTCAGGCAGAGTAAGGGGATTCTCCACCTCTGCTCTGCTCTGGTGAGACCCCACCTGGAGTGCTGCATCCAGCTCTGGGGACCTCTGCTTAAGAGGGATGTGGACCTGCTGGAGCAAAACTAGAAGAGACCAGAAAGATGCTCAGAGGGCCAGAGCACCTCTGCTAAGAGAGCTGGGATTGTTCAGCCTGGAGAAGGGAAGGCTCCACAGAGATTTTAGAGCACCTTCCAGTACCTAAAGGGGAGTGATTAGAGCTGGAGAGGGAGTTTGTACAAGGACACGGAGTGATAGGACAAGGGGGAATGGCCTTAAGACGGAGGGCAGGTTTAGGTTAGATACTCGGAAGAAATTCTTTCCTGTGAGGGTGGTGAGGCACTGAAACAGGCTGCCCAAGAAGCCGTGGATACCACATCCCTGGAAGTCTTCAAGGCCAGGTTGGATGGGGCTTTGAGCAACCTGGCACAGTGGAAGGCAGTCCCCATAGCAAGGGATTGAAACTGCATGATCTTTAGGGTCCCTTCCAACACAAATCATTCTAGGTAGTCTATGAAATCCAGCTTTCTCAGTCTTCATACCACTACCTGCAAACTTCACCTCAAAATGCACTGATTTCCTCATATTTCCCCCTTCTGCCTCCTTTGTCAAAAAGTAACACGCACCTCTGCTACAGCTGCACAATTTACACTGTTTTGTTTTTAAAAACAGAGAAAAGAAGTATTTCCAACACCATTTTTCATTTCCAGATTTGCTCTCACACGGTCTGTGAGTCCCTGCTGGCATAACAAGCATTTCATCCACAGCAAAGACCAGCAGCACGGCTGCCAGAGCCAGTTACCTGCCTGCATCACTGAACTGGGGAAGGGGGCAGAAGGAGCAGGGCAGAGGCTTGTCCTACAGAAGAGAGTGTGGTAGTATAAACATGTATATCCACACACATTTATGTGTGTATGTAACTTGCACCACCCAAGCTAACTCACTTATTTTGTTTACTCCCAGACAAGGAACATGCATTATGTGATATGACCATTTATAAAACATAGTTATCCTCAAGTGACAAAGTACTAAAAAGAAAAGCAGTTGTAGAAAGTTAGAAAGTACGACAGACATCTAAATTAATGTAATTTGGTATTGCACACTGCCCACTCACTTCTGTAAGTATTCATACACTGGATCTTGTTTCTACTAACTGGAATCTATATTAAATTATAAAATAAATAAAATATTCCCCAGAGACATATAAACAAGGTTGTTGCCCAGATCCATGTTATCCTCATGCACATCAACCACTACCACTCCCAATACAGAAATATACGTGGGAATTAAACAAGAAAAGAAAACAAAGACATTTCTTGAGGCCATTTCCTCTTCCAAGACACTTCTGGGAGGGAGGGTCCAGTAGCTTAGCAAAGGTTAGCCTCACCAACTCCCTCCAGGCTCGTGCTGAAGAAAGAAGAAATTCAAGGTCTTGCAGTTCCAGAAGTAGAAATCCTCCTTTACAGACATTTTATTCTACCAGGTCAACACACAGAAGAGAGTGGTGGGTCCCCAGACATCATCTTCGCCACTTCTTATCCTGCTGAGCCTTCCAGTCTGCCAAACTCAACCTTCCAATGCCTCTGGCTTCTTGAGAAGTAGAGAAGCTCCTGAACCACCTGGACTATTGTCACATTATTTATTTTTAGCATTTGAGTGTAGAAGTCCAAGGAACTGGTGGGGTAGAACCAGATTTTGCTCATCTTGGTGTTTTGTACTAAGACTAAACTTCATCTGTGAAGCCCTCTTGCCTCTCCAAATATCATTGGGAAATAAGGTAGGGTGGTTTTGGGGTGGTGAATGTGTACATGATTATGGAGAACTGGGAAGATTTTCCTTATTACAGGCTTTCCACAGCCTTAACCTTTGAGAAAGTCTGCCTGAAGAGACAAAAATGCACTTCTTGCTGCCAGGACAGCGGGGTAGACCCAGAGCAACCTCCATGGATGTGTAACAGTGGTGGGCAAATGACCTTTGCACTCCAAAACAAAATCATTACAAAGCAGCAAGGTCTTAGACTTGACACATTTTTACAGGACAGTCAGGAAGCCAGAGCAACTTAGCTCTGCATGCCTGCAGGATTAAACACAGCCATCCAACACCATGCCAGGGTCCTGCAGGATCAGGATCACTACTGGGCTGCAGCCTGGGGGTCACTAGAGCCAAAGCCCATTCCACCTACACACACAAACCCGGCATGAGTCTGCAGGACCGTATGGCAAGAGCCACTCTGAAGACAGAATCAGGCAGCCATGTGAGTAGCAAGCTGACAGGAGA
Source organism: Ifrita kowaldi (assembly GCA_013398055.1). Classification (NCBI taxonomy): domain Eukaryota; kingdom Metazoa; phylum Chordata; class Aves; order Passeriformes; family Cinclosomatidae; genus Ifrita; species Ifrita kowaldi. The sequence goes on from VZRS01009803.1 coordinate 670,839, forward strand.
GGTAATATTTGCTTTGCCTTTTCTGTATCATTAGTGCTGGTGCTAATTACGACAGCCAACAGCCGCAGTCACTCTGATGGGAGGGCTGCACAGAAGTGACACAGCTGTCAACTCCATTCAAAGAACCAAATCCTTAAAAGTTCGTTGTTTTGGGGACAGAACAGAATCCATACAGCAAGATGCACAGGACTGCAGCTTTTTTAGGGCAGAAAGCTTCAGAGAGCAAGTACAGCTGACGCAGACGTTAAAAAACTAAGCGTGTTTGCCTGTTTCTCAGGGGGATTTAAACAGCAGGTGAGTGGGGCTGGTCTGTGGGACACGACCCTTTTTTATTTCAGCTATTTAGATGCAAATTGTTCCCCCTCCCTCCCCCTCTCAACACCATCTGTTAGCCCAGAGGTTTAGACTGTGCCTAGGATGTAGTTTTTGGGGGAGGGAGATATAGATAAAGCACTGAGAGAATTTCAGTTGATGCCTCTATTTCCTCTAGGGCACAGTTTTAGAGAGAAAAAGCAAAAGCACTTTGCAATACTATAAAATAAAAATAGGATTTTTCTCTCATTCTACTGCACTTTTTTTTACTGACCCCATGGATTCCCTACCCTAGAAAGCATTCCTTGTTCAGCTTTTGGCCAACAAGCCACATTATATAGTGACATTTATAGCAGGTTGCTATGGTGTTAGCAAAGGGCACGAGCTGGTATTGCATGAAGTATCAGAGATCCAAGGAATTAAAGTCCTAAATAATAATAATGAAGTCCTTTACTACAAGGCACAGTATTTAATGTTCTTTTAGGGCTAGTGAAGCTGCCTCAACTCTGTCTGACTTTCCCAAGTGAACAGCAATGTACTTTCAAGAACTGTTGAGAGATTTGATTCATTAAACACTTCACCCAAGGCTCTCAATTCTTCGTAAAGGAAAGATTATAGGTGACAGCAGAGAGTCCACTTCCAGTAAGCTCAAAGATGATACAGCATTGGGAGTGGTGGCTGACAGACCAGATGGGTGTGCTGCCACTCAGAGGGATGTGGGCAGTCTGGAGAAATGGGCCAACACCAACCTTTGCAGTTCAGCAAAGGAAGATGCAAAGCCCTGCTGCTCAGCAGCACATGGGAGTGTTGGGAGCCAATGGGCAGAAAGGAAGTAGAAAAAGCAGAGAAAAACCTGAGATTCCTGGTGGACGTCAAGTTGACCGTGAGCCTCCAAAGCAACAGCATCTGGGCTGCAATGGAAAAACAACTGCCAGCAAGTCTAAGGAGGGGATCCTTCCCCTCTGCTCAGGGCTGGTGAGACAAATCTGGAGTGCTGCGACAAGTGCCTCCCTCCCCAGTACAACAGAGACAGGGACATACTGGTGCAAGTCTAGCAAAGGTCCACAAAGATGATTAAGGGACTGGAGTATCTGGTATATGAGAGGAGAGGCTGAAGGAGCTGGGACTCTTCAGCCTGCAGAAGAACAAGTTCAGAGGGGACTTATCAATGTGCATAAGTACCTGATGGAGGTGTAAAGAAGATGGAACCAGGCTCCTCTTGGTGGTATCCAGCAACAGGACAAGAGTCAATGGCCACAAACTGAAATACAGGAAATTCCATTTAAATGTAAGAACAAACCCCACAACAAAACTACGGGTTTTTTGCTGCGTGGGGATGAGGGGAGACGGACACGAAACCACAGAACCCAGAAAAACACAGACTGCTCAGAAAAGTAATGGGAATTTCCATCCTTGGGCATGCTCAAAACTCCACTGGATGCTCCCCTGAGCAAACCGTTACAGTTGCCACCACTTTAGGTGGGGAATTGGACTAGACTATGCACAGAGGTTCCTGCCAACCTGCAATTCTGCAATTACAAGCCACACAAACTGACAGGGAGGCTTTAAAAGAGAGAGATACACAAGGTCATTCAAACTACTTGTCTGAAGCACGTCTTTACTCCTCAGTATCCAAGGCCCCAGTTTAGCAAAGAAGACAAATTTAAAGAGATTGTGACAACCCTGAGCAGAAAATCAGCAGAAGAGTTGGGATCAGTATCACAACACCCTCATTATGTGGAGACTGTGGAGTACAGTCTCAGTACTTGAGAGATGCCAGCTCTTGTCCCAGTTCTCACAGACCTTATTTGTGATCTTGGAGGCACAACAGGGGGAGAAAACACTTCTTGTCTGCTCTGCCCTCCTCCCATCAGTCAGTCACCTCTTTAAAGGAAAGGCAATTCAGGTAGTTACAGTGCACACAGCATGAGAAGAATCCCTTCCAGGTGCTTCTGAAACTTCAGTTAGCACAAGAAACGCATTCTCAGCAAGAAAAAAAAAAAGAAAAAGAAAAGAAAAAGAGAGCTGTGTATGCAATCCTGATGGGAAACTCAGAGGTAAAGGGGAACATGGAAGGATTTGAAAATCCTTCTTCCCCCCTTGGAGTTCCAGTGATGGGACAGAAGAGCCCTCCTGAGCTTGAAATATGAATAGGCAGTGACCATCTAAGGAGAAATGGAGAAGGAAGACAATACAGTGTGGGCTTTGGAACCTCAGCTGCAGCTGAGCAAGTGCTTGGGGTGCCCTTGCACAATATTTTAGGCTGACACCAAGTTGGGTTCAGTCAGACTTTAGTGGTGATGTTCCACTGACATGAAGGAAAAAATCTCTTCAGCTGGAAAGACCTTCTGCCAGACAAGGTTTGCACAGCAACATTTTCTGAAGGGACTTGGGCCTTTTTCTTTTCTTACTGTTGGGATATTGTTTGATTTTCTTAAGCGTTGCCAACACAAACACAACATCTTCTCTCTTGCACAGAGAGAAGCCAGAACAACAAATTATCTCAATTACTTGGTGACAGTCAAGAACTTCAGGTACCTACTTTCAGACAATTAACTTCTAAAATACATTTAATTCAATTTTGGTGGAAAGCAATATACTGGCAAAAGTTGCAGGCATTTCATAGAAACATTCTCCTAAAAAAAAAAAAATCAATTATCTGAGCAAACAGCGTTTCGATAAATTTGTGCTGATACTTTGAGAGAATTTAAAGTTTTCTTTTCAAAATACAGGGGATTATATTTTCTCCATTTATTAAAAGTAGGGTTTTCAGTATTTCCTCTACAGAATGAGAGTCTTCTTCATGCACTGCCTCTAAATCACCAGGTAATTTTTGTTTCCAGATCTCTGGCATTTCACCAGCACTACGAAGACCTTAAAGAACAGTTACTGGAAATGTTTTTGGTTAACCAACTTCTTGTTCACAAATCTCAGTACATGTACAAACTTTAGGGGCTGCAATCCTGCAGTTTGATCTCTAATACAAGATACAGCATCAAGTCTCAGTCTCCTTGACTTTTAAAAGACAGAAGGGTCATCTGTGATAGCTGAGGGGTACTTGGCCTTAATGGCAGCAAGCCACCCACTGAAAACAGTGGGAGTTTAGCCCGAATTAGGATTTCAGGATTTATCCCTGTAACACCTCCCACACAGTACTACCTGACAGCTTCTGAAAACTGGCAAAATGTGAGGGACATGCCAACACCATCCCAGATGAGGTTTCCAAGGGTGTGTTTTGTAACAATTGAATTCAACCAACACCAGTCTGCATATGCACATATTCTCCCAGCTCCAAGGGGGTTTAGCATGCTGATTTCGAAAGCACAGTGGCTAAAAACACCTCTCTGATACCTACTCAGTGCCAAACAAATCACACTTTTAAAGGAGAAAAAAAAACAAACCAAACCAGCAAGCCAAAGCAGTTGCATCCAGGATATCACTTCACTTGTACCCCACCTTCAGATGCTTTTCTAGAACTTCATTCCAGCACCACCACCCAAATCCTCATCTTTTCCCACCCATTACCTCCAGAACTGCTCTAAAAGAGCTACTGCCATCCCCAACTCAGCCTAGGACAACGTGGATGGGTTTACAGCCCAGAGGCACAGAGGTCTGAGAGGCCAATTTCTGCCCACACAGTGCCTTCGAACCCAAACCTAGTGGCATTGATGCTCAGGAAACCAGTTTACCACTGGCTGATGATCTTTCCCATCCCTGTCCCACTCTTAACTAAGCAAATACTGACCAGGTAAGTGCCAGAGCTGAGCATTTCCCCTGAGGGAAACATGTCTGTGAGCCCTGTTCAACCCAACCTGGCCTCGATCCTGTGGGGAGCTGAGTAACAACCAGCTCACGTATTCCAGGGGCCAAAGGCTTCGTACAGTATTGCTGCTCTGAATGGGGGGCCTGGGTCCTGCCCAAAATGAAGCCACTGGTTTTACAGACAACAGCATAGGGTCTGTAGCATCTAATTCTCAGAAAGATCCTTTATTTGGATCCCTGGAGGCGGCAGGGGTTTGCACAAGACAGGGTCAACACCTACGGTGCAAGTCAGATTGTATCCCTGCAAATAATCAGTGCAGCAACTGGGATACAATAGGTAAGACAAGCAGCCTCTTCAGGTATCACAGCAGCTCCCTGACAACAACCAACAGAAAATAACCCAAACAAATGATAAAAACAAAGTTTAAAAGACAGTCAAGGACAGTGGATCTTTCAGAGACTGAAACATGGCTTACTTTGGAGCAAGAGCACAGCTAAGCAGACACACTGCTGAAGAGACAAGACGGGTTCCACTCTAAAAGCAGCAATTAGTTATCAAATGACAGAAGACTTCCACAGGTTATTTGATATGCTTGCATTTTCCCCTGAAACTAGTCATTTTTAAGAGGATCCAAATGCAGGAGAAGGAAAGAAGCCTGACTCAAAGAAAAAAAAAAAACAAAAAACACTGAACCAAATAGCAAAAAAAAAAAAAATCCTGCAGTTGTCATGTTTATGACATACATTCTCTAGACAGGAAATCTTCGGAGCAGTAAAAGCCTCCGTGCCCTTCACTTCACAAACCCTTGATATCATAATCACATTTTTAAAATATTGCCTTCTTGAATGATGCAGATTAAAAGGCATAAGTAATTCTCTAACATACTATCAAAAACCACACAGCAGCACGAAACAGCGTTTTATCGCATGCAAGGCCATTAAACTATTACTTACAGTGCAATAAATAGTATCCACACAGATACCACTGTCACTGCTGAGCAGAAAACCTAGGAAATTCCTCATCCCTGGCCCCTGGGGTTTGAGTGAGAGAAGTTGAACTACTCCTGCTTGGAGCAGGGTTTTTTCTTGCAGAAACACTGCAGTATCTCAGCTAACACAGCAATTGTCCTGCAATTGTCATGCACACTTTATAGTCATTGAAACAAAAGGGACCTTTCACTTCAAAAGTAATTTTTAAGGCAAAAACAGAGGAAAGCATTTCAAATGATGCCTGTGAAAGGACGAGGAGAGGAGATGGTGCATATATATGGGTCAGTAAAGCACTCAGGAAACAACTGTGGCAGGGGATGGTCATGGGAGACCAGGGTTCATTTGCCACACCAAAAGTGGGTTTATTTTCACAGAGCTAATGCGCTTGTCAACCACTCAGACAGAGCCCCAAACAAGAAGGCAGTCTGACAAGACAGAACAAGACACCCAGCTGGCTCCACAGTCTAGACAAAAACTTGCTTCTCTGAAGCTTTTATATTTTCCCTTCCTCTTCCAGAGTTAAAATTGGAATGGTATCAGTTCCTTTCCCAAATGGAAAGCCCTCTGAGAGCAAACCAGACTTTGAAGCTTTCCAGCAACTACACAGATCAGGCCGCCAGAGCTTGCTGCTTAAGTGTCTGTGTTCAGGGCATCCGCAGGGTAGTCTTGGGATCAGAGCAGAGCTACAGTTGGATGCTCTCCAGAGGTATTTTAGGAGAACAGAATCAAATTGCCACACAAACGTAATTGCCAAGTTTCCGTCTACTGTTTCAGCAATTTGCTTGACACGTTTAATTTCAGAGGAGAGAGTGGTAGAGTAATATCTTGGTTTTATTAATATGTCCAAATTCCCTAACACAGCATTCGTATCTTTGGTATGGTGCAGGATTCTTCCAAGTTCTGCTTCTGATAACAAAAATCATTACAAATTCTTCATGCCACCTGGAAAAAATGCTTGGATAGACGGAGGTTAGGGCAGTCAGTGAGAAAGGTGCAAAGCAATATTCTTAAATTACCTATTCCCCTCAAAATCTACAAATCTGGAGCAGAGAATTTTGCTCCTTTGCTTTCTCTTCAGAAGTCCATCCAGAAAGCCAACCTTCAAGACACCTGTTGAATATCTGGTCACTTCTTTACCTGACGCTTTCAATTCTTGTGGCCCACACAGAGCTAACTCATCTGGGAAAAAAGATTTCCCTGGCTTCTACTCCACAGTATTTAAGAGAGTTCAAATTCTGGACCCTTTTGAAAAGGCTGTCCAAGATCGGCATGTTTCTATGCTCCCAACACCAATTCATTATCCATCCAGCTCTTGCCCATTGCACCTCTCTATTTCCAAGTTTACAGACACCTCACAGCATCCCAGAGAATACATCGAGATCACCTGAATGCATCAATATGCATTTGGATCATCTGTTAAACCCACAAGGCATCCACTGTCAGAACATCCATTAAGAGCAGAGTCTGTGTATGACTTCTTCTTCACCATTTCTTTTTTAAAATATTTCAGTCCCAATTCCCATAGAACCAGAATGTCACCTACAGAGGACTGTTTGCCTTCAGAGCTACATGAGAATTCAGGTTTTCAAGTAAAGCTGAGCTATCAAAAAAACAAGTTGCTTATACATCTAGTTTCCATTATAGAGCAGATAGTACCATATTGGTTATTAGACTCTGCACATACGAACGGCGCTTTTTCAAGATTTCACAGCAAAGAAGTGAGTAAAGTTCTAATCTAGAAAGTGACAAGAGAATTAAAGAGATTACAGACCTCTAAGCAAATTACGAGAGCCATGTCATTCTGTAACACTGTTCACAAGAATTGAAGAACCTTCAGAAGCCTGTCACTTCGATTATTAATTTTTTAAACATGAAGGGGCTGTATCCCAACAATGAATTTCAAGCCTAAGAGCATTTTGATCTGAAGATGATTGACTATAGCAAAAAAGTCAAGCTAAAGAGTGTAGGAAGTGGCTTCAGACCTTTTAAGCAGGTATATGATTTCAAGCACCAGTTTGATGATTAGGTTGAGCATCCCCAGGCACAGGAAGCACCAACTCTAAGCCAAAGAAAGTGTCAGTCCCAGTTGACAGTCACATAGAGGCAACAAAAATCCATTTTTTTCTCTCCAGCTCCCTGAAGTTCTCTCCTTTCTTGAATCCTTGGAGAAGGACATTTGCTCTGCTCTATTCCACTTTACATGGGATTCCATGTAAGTAGAAAATCCACCTTTCCCGTTACTTTTTGGCACAATCTTCACACAGGAAGATAGATTTTAAAGAGAGCTTGAGCTTGTAAGAACTGTACCTTCCTACTCTACAAGTGAGACAAAGTGCTCCAAAGTTGTATTCTGTGTAATAACAGAAATTAAGATTTTACCAATTTCCTCAGAGCTCTGCAGAGCCCATGAAAAACCATTTAAGTTTTCAAGTCACAAATACCACTGACCCCATCAGCCTCACAGACTCAAGAGTGGTTTTACAAAGAGTGGGTCACACTTCTGCGGGCAATCTCCAAGCCCTGAGCAAGAACATTGCTGGCCAGAGCTGTGACAACGCTAAAGTGACAGGCAGCACTTGAGCACCATCTGGCCAACAGTTACTGTTCACAGACTCCATGAGAACTCCACTAGAGATATTAGAGGAAGTATTTTTGCAGAAATCCACTCGCAGGCACAAAGGCGGAGAAAGAAATGGCACAGAGCTCTCAAGCACGGCTTCGCTTGCTCTTGTAGGAATGAGAGAAACCCACAGCAGCACAGACTTCAGCCTAAGCACGAGCCACTCATGAACACTGCGGTCTTTCAGTACCCAAATATTGCCTACAAGAAATCTGGAGGGGATCTGTTTACAAGGGCATGTAGTGATAAGATGAGAGGAAAAGGCTTCAAACTGACAGAAGGCAGGTTTAGATTTGATATTAGGAAGAAATTTTCTACTGTGAGAGTGGTGAGGCACTGGTACAGGTTGCCCAGAGAGGCTGTGGATGCCCCATCCCTGGGAGTCTTCAAGGCCAGGTTGGATGGGGCTTTGAGCAACCTGGTCTAGTGGAAGGTGTCCCTGCCCATGGCAGGGGGTTGGAATGAGATGATCTTTAAGGTCCCGTCCCACCCAGGCCATTCTAGGATAGATACCCTGGCTCCAGGCAGCTTGACACGGTTAAGCTGTGACACTGCCCATGCTCCAAATACACCTCCAATGGCAGTGAAGACTGAGCTACAGAGACAAGCACAAAGCCAGGTGACAAAAATTTCAACATGATAACACAGTTTCAACAGACATTCAAGCACAGCCCCAGTTTCCTCTAAAAATGAAAGGCTTCAGTGAGATAACTCAAGCAATTAAACCTACACAATGCCTTGAGTCACTTGCTGGGTCACGATCCAGCTGATTCCAAGAATCTGTATGCAGGCTGCTTACCCAGAAATTAACCTACTGCCTCAGAAAGTGTTGCTTAATTTAGAAGAGTGATTACTTACAGCACCTGCTGCTAGCCTCGCAGCCCCATACGCCAGCTTCTCCAAAATTAATGCTAAGTCCTCTAAAATTATTTACATAAGTAATTAAGGAAAGAACTAAAAAAACAGTGCTAAATGTAAAACATAACAATCAGCTGGGTTAGCAGCAGCAATTGAAACTGTAATTTCCAAAGTAAATAGTGTGAGTTAAGGCAGTTTGAGCTGAAGTTGCAGTCAGTCCTTGTGACAGACTCCCTTCCTCAGCCAGGAATAAACAGCAAACACTGCACAGGAGACACACACCAAATTGTGTATGTGCATGACAAAATCAGCTCAGGAGCAGCCCCACACAGCACGAGAACCTTTGCAAAAGAGGTGTCCTGGCTTTAAAGCCACATTACCTGTCGGCTTTAAATGTAAAGCCAAACCCACAATAGCCTTGTCATGCAAGCAAAGAGCCTCTAGCAGTAGCTGAGGACTGAAGTCAGCAGGCAATGGGGAGAGGAAAAGAAGGGAAGAAAGGAGGACCAAGGAACAGGCTTCATTCTCAAGTCTTAGTCCTTCTCTAGAAGTTTCTGTTCATATCTACAGATAGAGACTCAAAATAAGTACACAGGCCCTAACGGGATGCATCCAGGAATGCCAAGGGAGCTGGCAGATGCCACTGTGAGGCCAGGCTCAGTAGTTTTTGATCAATCATGGCAACTGGCAGAAGGGCCCAAAGACTGGAGGGAAGCAAATGTCAATCCTGGTGTTCCAGAAGACCCAGGGAACCACAGGGGGGCCTACAGGAACCTCATGAAGTTCAACAAGGAGAAACACAAAGTCCTGCACTCAGGGAGGAACAGCCACAGGCACCTACATATGCTGGAGGTAGGTGGAAAACACTCTGGCAGCAAAGGACCTGGGGGTCCCGGTGGTCACCAAACTGAGCATGAGCCAGCAGTGGGTCCTTATAGCCACGAAGGCAAATGGTATCCTGGGCTGCATTAGGCCAAGTATTGCCACCAGGTTCGAGGCAGATGATCCTTCCCCTCTCCTCAGCACTGGTGAGGCCACACCTGGAATGCTGGGTACAGTTCTGGGTTTTCCTGTATGAGAGACACACAGACCAGAGAGCTCAGCAAAGGGCCACAAAGATGCTGAGGGGAGCATCTCTTCAATGATGGAAGGTTGACAGAGCTGAGAATGTTCAGCTGAGAGAAGAGCAGGCTCAGGGAATCTCATCCATGTCTATAAATCCCTGTGGGGAGGGTGCAAAGCAGACAGAGCCAGGCTCTTGTCAGTGATGCCCAGTGCGAAGGCCAGAGGCCATGGGCACAAACTGAAACACAGAGGGCCCCTCTGAACACCAGGAAACACTTTTTTACTGTGAGGGTGACCAAGCACTGACACAGGCTGGCCAGAAAGGTGGTGGAGTCTCCATCCTTGGAGGTACTCCAATGCTCTCTAGGCACTGTCCTGGGCAACTACCTGAGGGTGGCCTTGCTTGATTACAGCAGGTTGGGCCAGATGACCTCTGGAGTTCCCTTCCAAACTCAACGAGTTTGTGATTCTGTGAAGGTATGTACCTAAAGGTGTACAGGCATCAAGAAGAGCCCTTCCAAGAGGCAATGCAAACCTTTACCTTAATTTTAACTACTGAATGCATATTTTTATTCTTGAAAAACAATGCTTGTTTTATGCTTGAAAAACAATGACATTTCAGTAATGGTAGCTGAGATGCTCCATGCTTCCTGCTAGGAGAAGGGGTTCAGAATTAAACACGTAACCCTTTACCACACTGGTCTGCCTCAGAGAAGAGTCAGCCCACTCGCTTGTGTGCATACAAACTGGAAGCAATTCACATTTGGGGGCTTATTTCTGTTCCTAATCAAGACAGAGGCTATTTGCAAAAATTCAGCTGGGATCTTACAACCCACTTCATGCACTCAGAAGGACTTTTTCAGCAGCTTGAAAACATCCAACAGTCTATGCCTGCTTCCTCCCTTGACCCATATATATCAAACTCTAAAAGCCACAAGCGGCCTATACAGAAAAGTTTGCCTTTTAGGAGACGGAACAAAGAACATAACATTCCTGTCTGAGTGCAACAAAAACAGTTTGAACAAGATTTCAAAAGGTCACAGTCATTGCAGCCTCCCAGAACTAGAGGCACCCAGTTGCAATTCAAGCTACACAGCTCATCTCTTTCAAGCCCAAAAGCTTGGCTAAGTTTGCAGGTCTTTTGGGGACACTAAGCAAAGTACTGGAGTGCCTCAGCTCCAGACACCGGCTGTCTCAGAAGCCAAAGCAAGCAAAGTAAAACTCAAAGTACTGAGGTTTAGGAGAGCTGTGTGGGCAAAATCTGACTTCACCCATTGCTTTGCAGCTGTGTAGCAAGCACAGAAAGCATTACACTTCATATTATTCCTTAGGGTGTTCTTATTTCCTTGCTTATGGTTTATGTATTGAAGCATCTTCTAATCTGTACAGCTCTCCAAAAGAACCCTCTATCTGCTGTTTCACTGTACAATGAATTAATGAAGGTTTGATATAAATAACTAGCCTGAAATTATTTTGGAAGGGAAAAAGCACAAGAGTTTCTGCAGAAAAGGATACAACTCCTCCTTCCCCCACCCCCTTGGCCAACTTTGCCTATACAAAAGGCTCATACAATTTCAGGACCCTTTTCTAAATGTTAGGCACTGCACAGAAAACCATTTATGCATAAAACACTACTCAGTGATAAAATGTTACTAATGTGGGTAAAAGAACAACTTCTGCCAGGTAATACAGAATACCTGAAAGTGCTCAGGAGCTCCACCACCCTTCTATAAACTGAGGACATAGATGAAGTGAGTTGAGAAAGGTCACACAAGTTTACAACAGAGAAGAAACACATCTTCCAGGCTTCTGTCCTATTCTGGTTCTGCACCTACAACTCTCCAACCCCCTGCTAATTTTGCAAGTGACTCTGGAGCAAGGCATGGAATGGGGATCTGCTGCTGGAACAGGCTGCCAGGCAGAAGCTGCTGGGGCTGGTACCACTCTCAGAATGGAAACAGCTCAGAGAACAAGAGGAATTGGCAGCAGTTTGCCATCCTTATCCATCTTCTGTGCAACTTTCCTGATCAGAGACACTGGCACTGCTCACTCTCTTTTGCCTTTCCACTTGAGTGAGCCTCACAGATTTGTTCCTGGTTTAAACTATCAAGTGATTACAACACTTCACCCTACTCCCTATAGGGCACAGGTTGCATAAAGCAGAGGTTTGGATCACTGCTCCTGGCACAGCTCATAGTGTTCTTGTTCCGACCACCTATGCCAGGAATGGGATGTTCATGTCACAGAATTATATAGAACCATTAAGGTTGGAAAAGACCTTTAAGATCATCAAGTCCAACCATCAACCCAGCACCATCACCACCACATTAAACCATGTCCTCAGGTGCCATATCCACACATGTTCTGAACACTTCCAGGGATGGTGACTCCACCACTTCATTAGGCAGTCTGTTCCAATGATTTACAATGTTCATTTGACCAAAAAGTTCCTAACATTTAATCTAAACCTCCCCTGGCATATCTTGGGGCCATTTCCTCTTGTTCTGTTAAGATGAAGGAAATGTTCAGGCCTTTTTCTCTGGAAGACCTTTCACCATCAGACATTTCTCTACAGCTTCTGCAGTCTGAGGTGCTTAAAGTCCTCAGCACATCCCCTCAGACTGACATTGACCTTGCTCCCCACTTCCCTCACCTCACATCAGGATGAATCTGTTGACCTCCACTCAAAGCACATGCTCCAACCTATGAACTCACCCCAAAGCAAAGCACATCCAAGTTGTGACATGACCATCACATTCCTTTCTGTCTAAAGTGCACTCATTTATGTTGCTCTGCTGAACAGCTGAAGGACATCTATTCCCACAGGCTTATCTTTGCCCCACCTTCTTGCTCATCTCTTTCCTCCTCCCCCAGGAGACGGGTGGCAGATGCCCACCTGGGGCTGCAAAGCCCCAGCATCACCAGTTACTTCCCATCCATTTTAACTCCTAAACACTTTTCAGATTGATGGCGTGAACTGCCACTTCAATAAAACATTAAGAGCTGAGCGTCAAAACCCTCCTTTGATTCATGTAAGATTCTGATAAGAGAAGCCAAATTTCTAGACACTCTCTAGAGACAGCTCTTGGGGCAGAAGCAGAAATAGAACAAAACCAACACTGTCCTCACGCAGTGGCATCATGCCAAACCACTCTAGGCTTTTGGCATAAGAAAAAAAATGCCAGCCACTACTAGATTCAGTAGGAATCAAGCTGTGCAGTCTATCAGCAGTTCAGCTTCAACTACACCAAGGTTCTGATAACAGCAGTAAAACTACCCCCAGTGTGAGAGACTTTCTGAAAGGGATGCTCGCTTCAGTCACCACAAACAAGGTGCTAACGACATGCGAGGTTTGAGTCATGAACTTCATTAGCCTCTTTACAGAGTTTGTGGTTTGTTTTTCATATTTCTCTTTGTGCACAGTGAAAGACGTTCTCTTTTATTTGTATGCCCCACTTCCAGTACAATTCCAGCAACAGCTGTGTTTTAACACCTTTATCATTTCTTTTTTCTTAACAGGAAAACAAACAAAAGGCCACGCACACACCCTGGATTTTCCCTCCTTAGTGCTACAGAAACATTTTACTCATCTGCTCCCTGTCCCTCTCAGGTTTTACAACTTAAAACAAAATTTAGCCAACAGCATTTGTTTGTGACTTCCAGTGCCATTTGTTTTCTTTCTCAAAGATTCAGAGAACCACCTCGACCCAATCCCATTAGTACTGCTATTAAATTAGCAACTCAGCTGGCTGGTAGGGACCACATTTCGATCACAACAGGCACCCCTGTTCCAAGGAGATGGGTGAACCAAGTGTTGCAATACAATGCCCTGGCAATGGGCACAGTGGCAGAAGTAGTCTGAGCCAGCATCAGGACATGGCTGAAAGGGCTTGGAAGCAGATTCACACCCCATTTAGCCAATCCCACTAGAGGGACAACAACCCCAGGCAGAGCTGCAACACCCACCCCAGTATCTGCCCGGAACCACAAATTAGTGGCCCAAAATAAAAGCTTCGAGGAGGCAGTGCCTCTGCATTGGTTCAACTCCTCTGGCTGTCAACCAGCTTGGAGCAAGTCCCACAAGTAGAGAAAATCTAAGAGACTGGAATCAGGCCTCTCATCGGTGAGGCAACCGATTTCACTGGCCTTTTCATCAATCCCTCAGGGCTGTTTTCACTCTCTCATGAGAATCTGGGATATAGTTATGTAAAACAGATTCCTCACCCTTAATTAAAATAAAGTTCACATGCACACCCTGCTGAAGGCAGCATTAAAAAAAATTACTTCTATGAGGAATAAGTCACTTATAATTAAAAAAAAAAAAAATCTCATTGTGCACACAAGGGAGTGTCAAACACTTGCCAGCCACCTGGATAATTGCTTCCTATGAAAAACTCCAGAGGAGAGCCCTGGGGAAAGGAAGGGTCATGCAGAGACTCTTGCAAAGGCAAGAGTCTTGCAAAGTACAAGTGGGATTTGCCCTGCACAGGTGAGTGCCTGAAAGCCTGTCACAAAATTCTACCTGTTCTGAGACTACAGTCACCAATTCTCCACTGCACTACTATAGTCTTTCACCTATTTTAAAATCAAAGCCCGTGGTGTTTAACCGAAAGTTCCCTAGCTGTAAAAGCATGAGAACTGATGGTTCATATTAGCTTTACCTGCTGACTTTATGATTTAAACCTGTGTTCCTTCCCTTCTTCCCATATGGAATAGCCTCAACTACTTTAGCTTCTTCTCGGAAGGTAGCCCATTTCTTTGCCCTTTCAGCTGCCTTTCTGCAATGCCACTGTGCTCTGCAAGAGATATGGAGACCAGAACTGCACATCACCCACAAGATATGGGTGCATCGAGCATTTATACCAAAGCCAAATGGTGTCATTCATCACTTTCCCCATGAGGATCATGGCTTTTTTGGTTGCTGCTGCAGTGATGTTTCCTTCTCCATCATAAAATGCGAAATCGTCCCAAATTTTTTACTTCCTATTATTCATGTGGCCTTCAAACCATAAAAAAGCCTTTCCTCCAAACTTATAGGAACTTAAGATGTTGACAGAAGTTTTCTGAAAATCCAAACATATTATATCCACTTTAACCTTTTCTTACTGACACCCCACAGAACTTCATGGGGTAGGGCAGGAGGATTTTCATTTTCAGAAGCCACACTGACATTCCCAGCAGTTAATGTTTCTCTATGTATTCAGAGATCCTTCCCATTCCTGGTAGCATGACTGTCTGTTGTGCTGCTCCCAGGATCCCCTCTAGAGCCCTTTTTATAGTTGGGAATCACACTGGCAGCTCCCCAGTCCTCTGGCACAGCGGCCGTCTGTAGTGATAAATTATACAGCTTGGCCAGCAGTTCTGCAGTTTTACATTCAAGCTCCTCAAGACTCTTGAATGCCATCCAGCTCCAGTGACTTATTATTTGGTCTAATTTTTCCTTTTGTAATTATCTCAAATTAGTTTATCAATCTATTGGCTACAAGAAGTGCACTTGACACAGGAACATCCCCAACACCTCCAGCAGTTAAGACTCAATATTCTTTGCTAATGCTTTTTCATCTTCAAGTAGCTTTTATACATCTTTGACATCAAGCACTACCCAGGATACCCAAACCTTATTGGATTATATCCTCATGTATATAATGTTTATGTCCTAGTGGATATAATAAGTGATGTCCTAACATCTCAGGAGAGCAGGCCCAAGACAGACTGTTTCACCTACCTGCTGCCCCCCTCCTACCAACATGTGCCCTGGAGCAGCAGCTGTCACCCCGCTTTTCCCTCCTGGGGAAAGTTTCAGATACCACAAGAGATCAGTGAGATTAACTGTGTCACCATGGCAGCCAGCTGTAAGGCAGGGTGGAGATCCAAGCACTCACAATCCAAGTTTGGGACAGGAGCTATCAAGGCCTAAAGTGGAGTTTTCTAAAGCTCCTGCCCAGGAAGGCCAGTACAAATGGAAACTAGCTTTTGTGTGATGTGATGACATTTATACATGCCAGCCAATCTCAGGTGCAAACAACTGCAGATTTTAGTGGTTTACCCTGACTGAAGTACTAAAGCAGGTACCTCCCTTGCAGCGAAAAGAAGTGTTTCTGTTCCTCACCAGCACGTCCCTGTAACACTTACAAGGTTCAACGAAAATGCTCCTTTTGGAAGAGGCTGTGTGTGAAGCTACCTGCCTGCACAGGCACTCGCAGAGTAGAAACTCAGCTTCCTTCTTCCACACGCTCCATTCCTTGGCATTTATACCCTTCAGAAGCCCATAGCAGTCCTGCCCTCCTACTCATTTTATAAAAACTACACAAGTATATAGCTTTTATCTTCCTCTTGCGTCAATCCCTCCAACCCCAAAGTCACTTCTGTTGCTTTCCTTCAACATCCTTCTGTTTATCTACTAGAAAGTAACAAAGATCAAAGGCACCATTACATCACAATAAAAAAATCCCCCCACCCTTCACACTGATTAGCAACATCAGACCCAATTTTCAGAAAGATATTTAAGAGTTTTTTAAAATACTTTACCAGCTTAGGTGCCAAATCCCAACAGTTTCCGAGGGAATCAAGCGCCCACGCGCTTTCTGGATTCCCACTAGATGCCTACCCACATCTTTTAGTATGTAACCACATTAAACACTACTTTTGTTCTCAAGGTTAGGCACTCAAGTGCTGCTAAGACAGTCCCTGAATGTTCCCACTGAAACACACAGGCTACTGAGAAAGTTCTGTCTCCTGGTTAGGGAGAAGAAAAAGAAAAAAAGGAAAATAAAAAGAAGAAGGGGGAAAAAAGAAGAGTAAAAGAAAAAAAAAAGAAAGAAAAAACCCTCTGCAACACTTGGGTTTGTTCTTTCATGCCAGGCAGATCTTACCAAATACCTGCTGCACAGTTCCTGCCAGATGAAAGCTTTGTTTTCAGCTTGGCTATGAATTCTGAGGCACAGATGTTGCTGAAGTCTTTCTGTACATATTGCAGGGTATTCAGAGATAAAATTACATTATGCTATATCAGAAATGTGTTTTCCTACTCCTCCTGTGCCTGCTGCTTCTCTGTTTGCCCTTTACACCTATATGACAGAACTAAGCATATTGTTCTCCAGCATAGTTGTGTTTTACGCTCACTGTGAGCCTTTACTGGCAGTGTTTAGGTGGAAGGTGACAAGGAATCACAGCACCTCCATGGAAAAGCCATCAAACATTTGTACAACTCCTACACTATAGCACTTTGGCTATGAAGTGGAGGACTGCAAAGTAGAAGAGGAATGGCAAAACAGTAGGATTATTTAATTTTGTGTGACTGGCAGCAGCATTAGCAACGTAATTCTGTCTTGGAGTAAAAATGTATTTCCAGCTGGACACCAGCAAGAAGTTTGGGCCCAGCTTATAATCATTCTTTCAATTCTGACAAATTTCTCAAGAATGCATGTAACACACGACACAAGACATTATGCAGGTGGGCGATGGGAAAATCCCAGAAGTGCTCTGCTACACTAACAAATGAACCCACTACGCAAAGCTGTAGGAGGTCCCTACAGCATGGCAGGGATTACAAGCATTATTCCTCCACAGGGAATCGAAGCAGGATTCAGAGCAACAGAACAACGGGATGAGGAGAAATACATGATCCAGTTGTGATTTTGTTGTCAGGGTCTTTCTCCCAAATACATTTATTAAAGACAGAGAACCAGCTAGAGGAGAGTCAAAATCAAAAGGCTGAGAAAGTTAGGGCTGTTCATCCTGGAGAAGAGAAAGCTCCAGGAACACCTTAGAGCCC
>VZRS01009803.1:688335-725999 GCA_013398055.1 Ifrita kowaldi
TTAAGCTGAAGAAGTGTAGGTTTAGGTTTGATATTAGGAAGAAATTCTTTACTGTAAAAGTGGTGAGGCACTGGCAGACGATGCCCAGAGAAGCTGTGGATGCCCCATCCCTGGAAGTGTTCAAGGCCGGGCTGGATGGGGTTTTGAGTAACCTGGTCTAGTACAATGTTCCTTACCCATGGCAGGGGGGTTGAAACTAGATGATCTTTAAGGTCATTCCAACCCAAGCCATTCTGTGATTCTATAAAACCCATTCTGCACTGAGGACTTTCAGATCTGCAGCATAAGCAGGTCCCGCAGGAGCTGACTGGGCAGGTGCTAGAGGTTCAGAGAGCTTGGGGACAGAGGGATTTAAGTACAAAATAAGCAAAATAAAAAGCTGTATACAGCAGATACCACAATGACAGAGTAAAAAGGCACTTACTTGAGCGTCAGTCCTGAGGAGCCACTAAATCTCACCGTATGTCTTACAGACCTTACTCGCAGCTTTCAGACCTGCAGGCAGCTCCGTGATCTTTAATACTACACCACAGCTACAGTCACTCACACTGCTTTGCAAAGTTTCCTGCCAGGTCAGCTCACAGCCAAGTGTTGAAAGGGAAAAGCACCCTTGCCTTTGGATGGCTGCGTGCCACGATGAGCTCAGCTGTGTCAAGCTTCATCCTCCGACCTCAGCTCCTAAGAAACTCAAGCGAAGAGCACACACCCAGCAGGTGGAGAGAGATCTCTCCTGTCCTTTCATCATGCACTAAGTCTCCAAGAAAATGCAAGTTCAGAATTATACTTTTAATGTTAATTTTGAGTTGACCACATCAAAAGGAAAAACAGCTGCCAAGGGCCACATCCTTGCTTAATAGTTTGGGGAGGTGGGGAGTGCAAGCTAGTTTTGAGAAAAAAGCAAAACACAAGCCTCTCACATGCTAGTCAAGAAGAAAGTTAAGTAAACCACAGACTCTCCTCCAAAATTTGTAGTTAGTTCATTAGGAATTTAGAGCCCTCACAGAATTTTTATGCTGAAACTAACACAGGTTATGCTTCATAGAGAACGCTTTCCCTGCTCACCTCATTCACACCCCAGTGAAAAGAAAAACAACGCTCACAAGAGCCCCACCACAGAAGGGAAGCATATGAATTCATGAGAAGGGAGAGACTGAGCACAGAGAGCAGGCATGCTCATCATCTTGGATTTCAGATGGTTTACCTATAGCTACAGGAAGTGCAGATGGAACAGGATCTCAAGCCTTCAAAAACAAACACAGCTACACCACATATTGGATGAGATCACCTTGTTGAAGTCACTGCTCCTCCATACTGAGCCAATATAACAGGGTGGGATTCAAAGAGCAACATCATCAGAAACACAAAGCATCCACTGTAATACTAAATTTAAAGCAGGTATGATGTAAAAAGCAGAAAGCCACTTGCTGCTCAGGTGAGATTCTTTTCATCTCCATAACCATTACATCCTAAACTGCACATTTACACATTTAATGCTGCCACATGTCAGCATGTGATGAAATGGTTTTGAAATAAACAAAAAAAGCCCACACAAACACTGTTGGTGGCATTTGGACTAGGTCCCAGGATGAATAAGTATTGGATCAGAAGGCAGGAAGGACTCCTGCAGGATGTACCTAGTGTTAGAAAGAATTGGCTCTTAAAAAAAACAAAGGTCACCGAAAATAAAATTGATTATGTGAATTAAACAAAACAAAACAAAACAAAAAAAACAAAAACAAAAAAAAAAAACAACCTAATGATCATCTAATGAACTGCAGGAGATAAAGGAAATCAAGCTGAGATCGTTTCAACATTAGCATTTTTCTAAAGCAGCAAATAACTTTAAAAGAAGCCGTTGCCTGCAAGAATAGACATTTTTGGTTGGACAAAGTATATGACTAAATTCTTACAATTTTTTACAGCTCATCACTTCTGAACATTTCTCTTTTGCAGCTCAAGGACTTGTTTCAGAGACACACAAAACAAATGAAAACCTGGCACTCTGAAGTCTACAAGGTGATGAGATTTCTGATCTGCCCTTGCAGCCTTCTCCTGCCCTGACACCCCCAAATCCCCTCTTTGCCGTGAGTAAATTGGAAACAAGTTTGGGAGGGGGGACTGTTCATATGAGCTGGCAGGACACTGTTTCAGCAAGTACAACTTAAGATGTGAAAGCCAGAAGCCCTACTATGACAGTGCAGTGAGTCACTGGATGACAAGTCACTGAGGCATTTAGAGACGGATTTTGAATTCTAACAAGTGACACTGTTTTGCCTCCCCTAACTGAAGGATGTGCCTCTATTGAACCTGGAATCCAAACACCGCCTGTGACCGTCTGCCTCCATTTAAAGACAGCCTACACAGAGAAATACACTGTTGCATATTTTCTGTCTTGCAGGAGAGCCCTGAAGGAATCTTGAGTTGTTTGCTTTCTCTTCTTGAAACAAGTCCTGTTTTTGTCATTCCCAGCCCTACCCTTACCTCCTCAGCCTTTCTAATGAAATCTACAGATTTAAATATTTCCAGACATCTCATCACCAAAACTACCTGCTTGATACAGGAAGATAATGGGTTTCTTCCCCTATCCAGTCTTCATCCCCCTCCCAAGTCCCGAAGAAGATGCTTCTTCCTGGGGTGGAGGACAAAATATTTTACCTCCCTGCTGCTCATCTGTGCTTGCCCAGTATCTTCAGGATCACAGAAGTATGAGGAATCTGTTTCTCATCAGTCTTAGGAGTGGCTGGGGAAAGTAAAGATAGGCAAGAGATGAACAAGGTTTCTGCAGAAAGGCAAAAGGAAAACCAACAAACAATGCTCTAAGAGATATGATCACGGAATGGAAGAAGGGAAAAGAAACCAAACAGGAAGAAAACAAAAGTCAGTTCCCCCATACACAATGCAAGTTAAGTTCAGTATTGCTGTCAGGGCTCCCAGAAATGGCAGGAGAGACGCTAGTCTGACACTGGAGCTGACAGCTCCAGATAAAATGTCAGTTTAGTTTTATTCATTCTCTTTAAAATCTGGTTTAGGAACATATGCAAAGGAATTAAAGCCGGCCTGGAAAAGTACTTCCAGTCTCACTTCTTCAGAGTCTTTTGGCAGTGGCCTGGTAGTAGATGAGACTCCTGCTGATTTCTGTGGATATGGTGCAGCTTTTTTACTCATTCTCTCTGCTACCAAGGGAGTCAAAATTGCACAGAAGAATTTATAGCACACACAAATGTAAGAGACTGCAATTTTTCCCAGACACCTTATTACCAAGACATATAGGCTGATGCAACAATAAGAAATTTGATGAGCCAGAAATTGAAATGCAGATTTTTATATTAGATTAAGATAACGGTGAGACAATACTTGTTGCTGGTGCTGCAGTTTCCTCTCCTTCCTTCCCTTGCAACTTCTCTGGCCTTCTGTAAGACTACTCAATGAAGACTTCAGTGATTTTGGAGAATTAACTTACAATGCTAGTAACTCACTGTTAAGAGGTAGTAGATACCGTCACTTCCTCACCCAAAATTAGGAACTGGAGGCTCAAACCCAAGCCTCTGTGTACTTTAGTCTCTTTATTTAAGTCTTCAAGGTACATTTGGATCAAATTCTGTCATTTCTCTCTACAGATAGGAGTGGGAGAAGTCTCTTTTATATGACACATATTTTTGCATAGCTTTTGCATCTCCAGAATCTTGGAGCTTAACAGAAAGCATCAAACACCTTAACACACACCCACAACATGCATACATTTTACCAAAGAACCTTACCAATGACTTTGATTATCAGAAAATCGATGGCTTTGATGAAGGGCTGGATGGTTTTGATGTGGTGTTACCACCATTTCATTTCTGGGCCTCTCCTTTGAGTTCAGCTCCCAAAGCTTTTTTGTTGTCACCTGTGACCTGCTGTGATCATGAGCCAGAGAAGCAACACTGAAATTGAACACACAGCTTATTCCAAAGTGGGACTGAGGATGAGCACAATGGCAGGCCAAAACAGGGATGTGAACTATAAGCTTGTGGTTAAACAGGAAAGTTAGCTCTCCTGGGCAATGTGCAAACAAATTCAATCAAACTTCTATGGAAAAAAGAAATAGCAGTGACCACATCCATGAGAAGTGCCATCCACTTAACAATCATTACAGGATCTTAGTTTTATGACTTTATCTTCCTCCAGCCTCTCTCTTGCACGGCAACTGAGTATTCTCATTTCAGCAAGAATTGCCATGAGTCAGGTGGCTCAAACCCTCTGAAGCAAAGCCTTTATTAAAGATATTATTCAAAAAAAAAAAACCACCCCCAAAAAATCTTAGTAAAGCATAGAAATTCACATTGGAAATCCAGTTCTAAGTCATTAAAGTTCATAAGGCAATTAAATTAGATCTGTAGCCTGAAAAATTGCATTTATGTACTGTGGAGGCCATTTACATATTTCTGAATGATTGGGAAAAATTTGACTCTTTTCCTTTTTCGGAACAACGTGCCCTTTCACATACTTGTTCCTTGAGCTTCTGAGCTTGAATCAAAGGGTTTCCCCTCTGTATGCTGTATTTTGAAACAGATTTGTTTGATTTGCTAAAATTGGCCAGTAGGTGACTATCTGCCATTTAAGTTTTGACCCTACCTAAAACAACATTAGTCCAATTATACACTAATTTAGGTCACTCTCAGTGAAATAAACTTTTTAGTACATAATACTAGGACTACATCTTCCAGTCTATTAAAAACAGTGCCCTACCAAAACCAGTGTTTTACTGGATAAAACACTGACAAACTTGGGCTCTATTAAAAGTTAACACATACTGTGGTTTGCAGACAAAAATGACACTAAAATTTGTCCTGAGTGAGCTATTCCTGAAAGGATAAGGACATATAAATTGTTCTATTTCCAGAAGAACTGCAAAATGTAATGGGACTTTTATAATTGAGTGTCTTATTAATTTTAATGAGCTAATCAATATTGCATTGCAAATCCTGATACGTCTGTTTGCTGCTAATCCCTCTTTGTGCTATGCACGCCCTGGTCTTTGCAGCTGTTACCTGACAAATCTGCCTTCTATTGTGAAGGGACACGGGAGTTCAGGCTCAGGTGACCAGTTTAATGAGGAAGAAAAGCAGAGGATACATTACGAGCCTGGCCTCACTTTTTTTTCTGCTCTACCCCAACACATGCTGGCATTAGAGAGCTCCATAACAGCCTCAAACACCTCACGCAGGGCCTTGAGCTGGATGAATTCAGCTTCAGTAGTATACAGAGAATTGGGAAAGAGGGGTTGGAATATCCCTCCCTTCTGCTGCTGAAGGAAATCAGCTTTTCCTTCACCCCAAACAAGTCTGAACTCTGGAAGTACATGAATTCCACACTCAGCTGTGACTTCTAGCCTCTCAAAGCATGACTGAAATAAGGTATTCTTGAAACACCTACTAAAGGCAAATCGTAGAATCATCTTGGCACAAAGCCTCCAAGTTCAACTTGTTGGCAAAACTGCATAATGTTTACTTACAGATAGCTGGGGAAATCAAATACAAGTTTTACAAAAGGAATCACTTCTCTGCTCTTTTCACAGAAGAGTCTGGGTTAAGAGACCAAGTCACTCTTACTTTAGGATGAGCAGAGAATGTGCATTTGGGAATATGTAGGTACAAATAATAATCTATCTTGTAATTTCTTTATGCTAAATAAGTGAAAAGGTATTTTGCATTACACTATAAGCAAAAGAGGAAAAAAAACCACATGATGCAAGCCACTGGTTCAAATAAAAATATTTCTCATTCCAACTCTTACTTCATGAATAGAGCATCAGCCCTGAGAAATGGGCTTTGCCTTGTAAGGGAAGCATCATCTAAAATAGTTGTGTGCCACTACAGTCATTGAGAAAGGTGACAGTTCAAAGCCCTACTGATGCTTAGGGAAAGTAACTCAAAGTGGTGCTGTGACCTCAGCAAGCCAGTCTGTGAAACTGTGTCCCTAACCTTCTGTATTCGATTTCTTTCTCTCTGCTGCCATCTGGAAAGTCATCAAATGCCATCAGCTGTAACCCATGGACAGACACTGTAACTACACGCATCAAGCTCACAAGGACAGGAGACAAAGCCTTAAAGTAAACTTGGACGACTCCTCCATTCCCAAAACACACACAATATGAATAGCAATTATTTTCCTCCCGTTTTCCTTTTAGATTACAGGTGGACAGACTTCATGGAAAAAGAAGAAAAAAAAGAAGGCATGACACAAATCTTTATGCCCCACCTGGATGCAGCACATACTCACCATTTGACTTCCTCACAGTCCCACAGTTAAAGGCCCCCCTAGATCAAGGAACTGTTTGCACCCAGATGTCATATGCTTCAAGGCAGTCACAATATATTTTGTGCACTGTCTCGCACAAGGTAGTTGGGACCACAAAAGGCTACTTTGGTAGAAATTATTTCTTTCCAGAAAGTACATTTGGTTACTACTTCTGCAGTCATATGAATTGGCCCAATTTTCACCAATTAGGACTTTTTTTTTTCTACACCAGTAACCTTTTTTCTCTTCCTTTTTTTAAGCCTAAGATGACACAAGGTCGCCTGATTCAGCATCACTTCTGACTTTTGACAGGAAGTAAGAAGTAGAATGGCTTGAAGGCAGTTATACCAGCTTAGGAGTAAAACAAACTAGCTATATGGCAGGTCCAAAGAGTACAGATTGCAAGAAGGAAAGAAACTATGGAGGGGAAGTTATTGTTTAACCTGCATCTCAGACTACACACAAGAGATTGATAGTGTATGAGTGGAAGCCAGAACACTTGGATTGCCAGGCTGAAAGAATGTATTAGTACACAAACCAGAACTGAATACTTGGACTTCTTCTTCTGAGTCCCCTGGAAATCCACTTCTCAGATGGCTTTTTTTTTATTGTTTCGTCTTCCTCCATCCCAACAAAAAAGTGCTAAAATGAAGAGAAAGGGTGAAAGCCACGCTACCACAGCACTTTTGCTGCTGGATTTGTCAGCAATACTGCCTGCCTGCATCCCCACAGTGAGAGGGGCAGGTGAAACTCCTCTCAGCTGCTCCAAAATACAACACAACACATGGGAGACAGAGGAGACCAAGGAGACTACAAGAGGAATAAGCATTTTTAGAGTGCAACTCTCTGACCTATTTTAAAAACACCTACAGGAGGATGATACAAGGCACATCCTAAACGGGCCTTTCCCTCTCTGCAGATCATACTGGGAGCCTGGGAAGACATGTTCAGCTCAGAGCAACCATTGAGCTTGGAGCATCCATGTTTTCATCAAATGGATCCCATGAAGGGCCCTGAAATTGTGACACACACCCCGCTGCCATGTGCCAAAAAGCAGACAGACCATGGAAGGACCCAAAGGCATCCACAGCTCTGAGGATGTGCCTGAGCTGGGATGGGACAAAAGTCAGCTCCCTTTCCTGCACAAAGCCAGGAGCAGTCATCACCACTGAAGCACTGAAGCCCCTCACAGGCACAACATCCACATCTGCACCCAAGCGCAGGAATTTCAAACTTGAACTTCAGTTTGCGTAAAAACCTGACTAGCACAAGCAGCATCAGGTACTTTTAACCTATTCATTCCCAAAGAGCATCACATGCCTTAGTCTCAGCTGGGAAGAACTGATCACTGAGATTTCTGTGCCACATCAGTGAGCACTGGCTGACAGTGCCAGTTCTGCTGCCACCCACCAAGGGGAATGGACCCAGCCATTCCCATGCCTGGGAACAGGGGTGCAAAGCAGCTCCTCCCATGTGACAGCTGTGCAAGTGCATAAGAAGTGTCACACACTGGACTATTTTCTCCATCAGAGCAAGCCCTCAGCATCAAGCAGAACATGCCTACATTGTCCCCAGTTCCTATACAAGCCAAGGCATCAGACTGAGAAAATTAGTTCAGCTCATTGCCAAGTATAGAAAAACACTCTTTGACACAATACAATTCTGGCACACAGTATTATTTTGCCTTCCCATAGAGGTAAAAAGCCAACAGAAGGCATTCTTGTACCTTTCAAAGGGCTAATGGCTGACTATGCTTTTAAGAAATATGACTTATTTTGTCTGGTTTCAGTCTGTGTCTCACACCTCCTCACCAAGACTGGTCGGTTCCTTTATAAAGTCTATTTGCTTCTGTTATCTGCTGTTGACAAGGATGAATCGTAAAACCAGAACAATTTGAGGGTGGATTTCTGTATTTTTCAACCGAGAAAAGTTTATTTCAGCTCTGGGTTGTTCCGTACACTCTTAAGCATATAAGGAAATTGGACCATAGCAACAAGCTTTTGAAATTACAAAACTTCCCACACTGAGGAAGTGAGACAGGTGCACAAGAGAGAAAAAGAAGGAAAGAAGCCATACTGCAGCTCACTTACATTTACAGAAAAACAAAAGACTACTTAGCAAACTAGGTGAAATTCATGCACTGGAATCAAAGCTGAGAGAAAAGGTCTCCCTTCACAGACCTGGGAAAGGATAATAAAACAGTTCTTTGACCTCTCAAGCAAAGAGAGCTAGCATCAGTTTTCAATCCAGTGCAAGCAAGGCAGTCAGAAACATAATAAACAAGCAATATATTTTCACTTGTGGCAGTTATATTGGGCTTGTCACAGATTTCTTCCACTATCCCCATGATGTCCAGAAAAGCATGAACTAAAAGCCTCACTCTTCCCTATTCTTTTTTTTCTGAGCAACATCCAGAGCACAGAGTATTCCCCAAAAACCAGTAAAAACATTCTTGCTGTCATGCTACAAGAGTATTTTCCTCTTCAAGTTTATTTTTGGCTTTCATTTCCAAATCAAAGAATGGTAGTTATATTATCCCATTTAAAGATGCGGGCCCTTCCCCACAAGACTCAAAAAATCACCTGGAGGTTTATTGTCCTGTCTTAGACTCCAGCTTTGTTATACAGTACGGGTGAAAACAAGTTCTGTTCTGTGGCACAACACAGGCAATCCAGAGTTAAACAGAATCGGTGTTTAGACATATTTAAATTCCCACCATACCTTCCATTCTCTGCGCAGAGATGAGCTTCGATACTCTGACTTACCCCCAAAAAAATGCACGGGGAAAAGCAATCTCCAAACATCCAGTGGACACACACACAAACTGTTCCACAAGGAGGAGTTTTTCCAGCCTTGCCCTATAAAGCTGAGAGCAAGATCAGCACACCCACACTAAGAGATATTGGAGCAGCAGACAGGAAGATGCTCCCTGCTTGGCCAGGCAATGTGCACAGCACCAGGAAACTCCAGGTATGGAGAAGGGGGGGGTGGTTCAGTGAAAGGCATCCGTGAGCCACAGTGCAAAGAGTAATTGCGAGCGAAGAAAACAAACATTCTTCCGTCTGTGCCCGACACAGCCATTTCACCCAGCTACAATACCTGCTTTCACTTTGAAAATGGAAAGCTTGGCTAACTGAACAGCTTTTATGGTTGTTCTTACACACACACACATATACATATCTCACACATAATTACCAACATAAAGTACACGCCTTACAACCAGTCCCTAGTAAAGAGCCAGGTTCTGACACCTATTTATAAATCTTGCTCCCGAAGAAAAAACTCCTGGAGGCAATGTCGGAATAAGGAGCAAGCAATGCTCAGCAGGAGCAGATGCACCGTGACACACATACGGATGGAGCCAGCTACTCCCAACATCATGAATTTTAAGCCCTCTGGACAACAAAAGCAGCAAGACCAGGGATTGCAGGCATGGGAGAGTTGTGGATTGAGGCATTTCCATGCACAGCAGAAGACAGAAGCGCTACTGTCTCTGAAGACTCGTTCTGCTGGTGCTGCCTCCTCCTTCGGGCTCCCAGGAGCATTCAAAAGCACCCAGAGGTGCCACCCATCTCCGATGTCCCTTCACTGCTACCCACTGCCCAGGCAGAAGCTCCTGCTTTGAAGGAGGCTGGATTAGAGACCACCTGACATCTCCTCCAATCTGAAATATGCCACGATCCCGAAGTTCAGCTTTGCTTTTAAGTACTTTACTAGCGAAAAGCCACGGTTTCGTAGACACACGAGGGCGGAGGGGTTAAAAGACAAGCTCCCACCTCTCCATCCCTCCTTCACCAGCCACACAAAGCCCGAGGCTTCATCACCCCATCACCCAGCATGGGTCCAGCTCCTCAATTCTTTGTGTTTGCCCAAACCGCCCGCCCCTCCAGCCGAAGCCAGGACGGGGTGCTTGGCAGAAACTGTAGGCTGAGCCCCGATTCCACCCCAGCCTCTGCGCCGGGACCCCAAGCTTGCGGCCCCGAAAGGCTCCCCGCTCGCAAAGCCCGGGGGCTGAGAACAACTCCCTTTGTTAAATGAATGAGCCGGGGAGGCAGGAGCGGGGAGACAGGAGGGGGAAGGCAGGCTCAGTACCCCCTTCTAAAAGAAAATTTAAAGAGAAG
The DNA here is from genome assembly GCA_013398055.1 of Ifrita kowaldi. Lineage (NCBI taxonomy): Eukaryota > Metazoa > Chordata > Aves > Passeriformes > Cinclosomatidae > Ifrita > Ifrita kowaldi. The sequence continues at coordinate 698,736 of VZRS01009803.1, forward strand.
GGGGGAAGAGAGGGGCTGACGAAGAACGAACCCGTCCGTTCAGCCCCTGCGCAAACTTCCCGGTTACAAAACAAGCGAGGAAATCCCCTTCCCCGGCGCGGCGGGACTCACCTTCCGCCCNCGACTCCCCGCCCGGCCCCGGAGCCCACACCGCCCCTATTGTCGGCCCGGCGCCGCCCCCCGCACCCTGCCCGCCTTGCCGCGGCCATTGGCTCCGGGGGGCCCGCCCCGCAGCCCCCCTGCCGCCAAGGTGGGCAGCCGGGCCCGCCGGGGCGGGGAAGGCAGCCGGGAGAGGGCAGGTCCTTCCCGCTTCGCTCGGCGGCGGCCGGGGCGCGGCATCGCAGCCGAGTGGCCCGCGGTAGAAAGTTTTTTTGGGAGCGGGGTGGTACCTTCCCGGCGCGGCAGATCGGGACCCCGGAGCGCGGTGCGCCTCGGCGCTGCCTCGGGAAGCCGCGGGCAGTGCTCCGGCCGTGCTGCGGCTGCAGGCGGCTCCCGGAGCCCCGCAGCTCCGCAGGGCAGAGGGCGGGAGCGGCGCTGGCCTGCCTGGGACGTAGAAGTCTTGGGTGATCACGCCATCAGCGGAGCTGCCACGCGGGGAGTGGATCGCCGGCTGCTGCACCCTTGGCGAGCAGCGCTGCGGTGACTTTATTTCTGCTGCTCGTATCGCGCTGCGCTATCGCGGAGCCGGCTCCATTGTGCTGAGGACCGTGTGCGTGCAGATCCAAAAAAGGCAAGAATAAAATGGGCTCTGCCCTGCTGCTGTGTTGCACAAGGCGAGGCGTCTATACCTTATATTGCCGGGATCCGGGTGTTCCCTCTCCCTGCGATCCAAAGCTTGCTGGAAACTTACCACCCTAGTTAACAGGAGTTTTCGGCTCAGCGCTTGTGCTCTGCCTGGAGAGAAAAAGAGGAGGGGTTTGATTGCACGTACAGCGCAGGGCTCTCGAGAAGAGAGCATGGGCATGCTGAGGTGTTCCTGGGACGTGCACTGTAGAGGTACGAAGGTGAAATGTTTAAGTGAAGCCGGTAGATAAAGGCAAAAGGGAGACAAGCTTTATACCGAGACAGCATGCCCCTGTACACGACAAATTAAGACAGCGGTGCCACAGTCTCACCCTTCCTCCTTGTACCAACATTTATCAGTTCCCGTGATAAGTTTGTTCGGGAGCTAAACCAGCAGAAAATTAACATCGCGAAAGTAAACAAATGGAGGAAGCGAGAATGCGAGTCTGGGACTGACAGGGGGAGAGTGGGACTGCCACAGAGCTGATTTCAGTCAGCTGAACCTGCTGTGGAATTGCACACTTCGAAGCACTTCCCTCTCTCGGATACATTTAAAATTGGATTCAAATCCACGCACACGGGCAGATTGCATGAGCTCCCTCAAGCATCGTCTGGCCGTAGTCTGTCCTCTGGTTGCAACATAAAGGTTTTCATGTAGTTCAGGGTAATACGTATCAATCACTTCACTTCAAAGACAGGATCAGAGTGTGTCAAGAATCCCGGAGATACATGGGAGTTTACAGGATTGCTGCTGGGGGAGGAACTGAAGCAAAAATCCTGCAGCTCAGTTCAAATGCTGGATCCGTAAAGGGGGCTCCATCAAAGCTGGAGTTAAAACCCAACAGCTATCCTTCAGCCCTGAACTGAGAGCTGAAGTGACTTCCTTTTTGTACCACGCTTGAAATCCCAAAGCCTTTTCAGAAACATGGATGCACCCTGATAATTTTAAAAAATAAATTCTGAAGCCAGGCAAGAGATCAGCCCAAAACACTCCATAAACATGCCTTGTTTGACAAGACATTTTGCCAAATACATTCATTCAGCCACATGGACAACGGCTGAGTAAGGTAATTGCAGTGGTTGACCTGAGGCCTGGTCCATAGACTCCTGGTGTACTGCACTCTGCTCAGCCCTGGTGAGGCGCATCTGGAGTGCTGTGACCAGGTCCGGGCTACTCAGTCCAAGAGAGACATGGAACTTCTGGAGTGAGTCCACAAAGAGCCACAAATATGATTAGGGGACTGGAGCATCTCTCTTATGAGGAAAGGCTTGAGGGAGCTGGGCCTGTTCAGCCTTGAGAAGAGACAACTGAGAGGGGACAATCAATACACAGGTTAACTCAGTTCAGAAATTAAACCTTTGTATATTTGCTGCCAAGGGATCGCACCAAAACTTTCAGAATCCTTATATTTTGCTATTTTCCTACTCTGTAGTAATGTGGAATACTAATGAGATATCCTGAAGGGAGATTCAGGAATTACGATACTTGGAGTTTTCTGAATTTACCCAAAGTTCAAGACTCCTTTGTCTGAAACTATTGCTGGAGATTTCAGAGGGAGTTCCTGAACAAAAGGAAGATGTCCATGAACAGTGTAAGAATAGGATAGAAAGCTACCACCGAAAACCAGAATTTAGTACTTGAGAAAGGAATGAGTGAAATGTAAATCATTTTATTTGCATTTCTAAGCACTTAGAGCTAAGTGTTCAGAGGTTTTCAGGGAAAGGATCCATCTTGCCTTGTACTCAGGTTAAAGTCAGATGGCCCTTTTCAAGTATGGAGGAAAAAGGGGATTTCTTCCACCTCAAAAGAGTCTCTCTGTGTTCTGTGGTGGGAAGAAGCCTGGCACCAGACCCCAGCCTCGAAGACCAACTCTGTTGAACAATCGATGTTACAGTGATCACACAAGAACTGCATTTTCCTCCCCTTCAGACACACAGCAGAACGAGCAGTACAGCTGCCGTAGGGCACAGCCTGATGATTTCTTCTTTGTCAGCAGCACCAGTATCAATAGTTCTTACTCTGCTGTGCATCTCTGTTCCTGAGCTACTCCCTGCACTGTGCCAGCACAGCTATTTATGCAGCTATGTAATGGAAGGGATCAAAGAACTGGTCCACCTAGGAGTTTTCCTAGGTGTTTTAGCCAGATCAAATCCCCAAATATTTTGGTGGACACGATGCAGGAGGAACACAAGAGCCTGGGAAATCACAGAAGCTGAAGCTTAGCTGAGGGACAGTAACTTGTTAGGATATGCCCACTTAGTCACCTGCATTAACCTGTCCACTCATTTAATCTGCTCAAGCAGAGACAAATTGGACTCTGTCTACATGGAAGAAACCAGAGTTCATGAACTGCTTGAAAACTAATTACAAGTCTCTAGGTCTTAGTAGCAGGGAAAGGGAAAAGACAAAAAGAAAAATGGAGTCCTGTAGTTATACAACACACAATTACAAAGCTCCTGAGCCAAAGATCTCACTGTGAAGATGCAGAAACAGCAAGCACCAGCAAGCAAAACTGAAGGTGATGGTGGGTCAGCACACTACTGCCTGGAGGTTTCTCACCCAGTAAATCAGAAGTCAATCCAGCAAAGTAATGTTGTTATAGTGGTGTGAAGCGAAGAAAAAGACAGACTATGATTCATCGCTGCCCTACATATCATATAAGTTTGTACAGCTCTGCAAAATGTATGTAAAACACTTTCAAATCACAACTATTTTCTTTTCATTTTGTCCAGATAATACAGTACACTAAAGCAGTGAGGAATGTGTTTCTGGACACAAATCTATGATGCACAAATGTTTTTGCTAAACAAACACACAAAAGCACGACAGCAACAATCTTTCATTTCCTCAGTAAGTTTTAGAGTGTTTTAGTGCCAGAAAAGCAAAGTAAAAAATAACAAAAGGGCCAGAACACCTGACTAGCACAGAGCAGCATCTGGTTCCTATCTTCTATACCCTGATGTTAAATAGTGTGTAATAACCATCACAACAGAAGTTAAAATCACTTCCAAAATGTATACAAATAGCACATTACATCTGATGCATATTTAACATGGACATGCACCTCCTACCATCCTGGAGAAAGGTTTGCTAAGATTTCTCTGCCTAGAATGAGTTCAAATACAGGAGTAAGAACCAGGGTCACCATCTCGGCAAAGCTGGCTGTGGGTTACACTTTTTTGATCTTAGCACTGAAGTCAAAAATCCAGCTTATGCATGAACATATCTCAGTATTTGACTATATGCAGTTGTTTCACCCCGGATAAATGGTTAGAGCTTCATTCTGTACACGTTCCCACTTGCCACTTAGCCTTCCATTTCTGTACAGAGAAGCTCACAGTAAAGAGTCAGGATCTGTCTGGTATGGTTATAACAGTAATTACAACTTGGTATATTTTTTTTCCTGATGCTTAAATACCAAATAATTCTGGTTCTTCTTATGGCTTACTTACTTGTTGGTTAAGTTACCCTATAGTTGGTTGAAAACTCAGAGGAGCCTTCATGCCATTCCAATTTTAAATAATCTCTTCCCGCTTCATTGAAGTCCTGGAATCTTGCAAAACCTCTGGTGATGAATGCACTTTTACATTCCAGATCTCCTTTAGCCAGGAAATTGCACAGAGACAGCTAAGAGCGCTCAGTGCTTTGGTGAGCAGTCAGCAAGCTGGGGAATACTAGGGAAGCCACAAATGACTGTTTGATTCTGGAAGCCTTGTGTATCTCTGGAAGTCATAAAATACAGATGGGCAATGGCTTAACAGTGAGGTCAGTCTTTGATTCATTAGCTAACAGCTGAATTTAAGCACATATATCTGAGTTTTGAGGCATGCTGCTAATTCAAGCTTAAAAGCAAGCGGGGAGTTCTACCCTGCACTGTGAGTTTCTTTGGAGCTGTACAGAACCCTGGCTTTGGCTTAGATTTTGTATGTTCTCTCAATGATCTAAATAGTTTGGGTTTTGGGAAAATATTAGTAGGCACTGGTAATTTTAGGTAAAAAACATATTTAAATGCTGTAAGCTCTTTTTCATGGTTGGAGGTATGAACTTCAAACACATTGGGTCAGTCACTGAAGCTGTAAGAATTCACACCACAGGCTGACCGTTTGTATGTAAATCCTACATTGTGCAAGAATCTGTGGAGATGAGTGCCATAACAGAAGAGCCTGTTTTCAGATATTGATAACAGTACTGACGTGTTCCAAAAACAGGAATTAGGTTCAGAATTTTGTCTTTCAATCTCCCAATTGCAGTCATAGCTATAGTTCCCTACATCAAACTTCTCTCTGCCTGCAGTCCAAAAACTCCCTATCCCTGCCTGCCCCTATTCTTCTCCAGCTGTTTCAAGAAACATCTACTCATTCCTACTTCCTCTCCTTTCCCCTTCCTTCCAGCTCCCAGCCTTATTTAATCATTCACCTCACTGAAAGTCCCTTTCCTCCCTGATCCCACCGGCCAACCTGAGGCAAGGATGTGAATACGGTCTAGACACTCTTTTAGGGATCCATGTCCCATCTTGACTGGAAATTAGCATAGAATGGTTAGAGTGGGAAGGGACCTCAAAGACCATCTCATTCCAACCCCCAGCCATGGGCAGGGACACCTTCCACTAGGCCAGGTTGCTCAAAGTCCCATCCAACCTGGCCTTGAATACTTCCAAGGGATGGGGCATCCACAGCTTCTCTGGGCATCCCATTCCAGTGCTTCACCACTTTTGTAGTGAAGAATCATGGCAGCACCTCTGCTTTACAAAACACAGGCAGCAGCAGACAAAGAATGAGGCACCCAGGGAGAGCAAGAGGGGCACTGCTGAGAGGGAGGGGAGGGAAGGGGGAGGTTGTAAATACTGCTTGTGCACTCGGGCCTTTGGAGCATGAAGGACTTGCTGCCAGTGAAGGAAGTGTGGAAAGTGGCATTGTAATGGCAGGCAGGCAAACATCTCGAGCACATGAAAGTCTGTCTCCCAAGTGACAAAATACCTGCAGAAATCACAGAACAATCCGTGGTTGCTGGCTCTTGTTCAGCCACCAGTACAAGGTCCTGGCCTGTGTTACTGTGTGGGACAGGCTTCTTAGAACTGTTTAGGTGACTGTCCTGGCCTCAGGTGTGAACTGGTTCTCTGCACTGTCCGAGAACCATGACTCTTAATTTTCTCTCCTCAATCTAAAGAAATCAGAAAAAATAACTCAATACTGCCCACAATGTAAATTTGCTACCTAGAACAGATTTCTCAACAGACAAATCTATGACAGGTTTTCCTTCCAGGATACAGCTTACAGAGTTAGAATGTTTTTATAACAGATGCTCAGAATCACTTTTTTATTCATTTTATTGTGGTATACTGTAGACCTATGACAAGATAAATCCTCCTCTGTGAGAATGTGGAAGAACACAGTAGAAATAGATTTACACATTCCTTGGGCTCAACAACTCCTGCTGAACCAGTAGGAAAACCAGAATAACACTACTGAGAGTGAAATCAATCCAAATTATTCTGAACGATATTATTTTTTAAAATTTCCTTTCACCTATAAGCGGGAAGAAATAAAAAAGAAAGCATAACACTCCATAAGTGTGGAAAAAGAAGAGTGCACTAACCTTACCTTTCATTAGGGACTCCCCAAGTTTAATGGGCTATCGTATAAAGAAAATAATAATAAAAATAATTTAAAAATCAATTAGCTTTTCCTCTCTTTATTGATTTTTTAAAGAATGCCTCTGGAGAACTTTCACTTCCAGTAGCAGGGCTTAAAAACATAGCTAGGTATGCAAGAGACAGTCTGAATGAGGCATCATACAGAGACTACTAACCCAGGGCTATTTATTACTCAAAACCTAACAAAAGCAGCTCATTTTTCTACACAGAAAGTCTGGTTGCATGAGAGGACACTGTAAACAGATGAGGGTGAAGCTGAGAGAGATTGTAACAGCGTAATGGCACCACAAAAGTAGATTCTTTGCTGGTTTTGCTGAGCTTATTCAAACTGAATGACTCTGAAGACCTGATCCTGTTTTAACTGAAGCCAGTGAAAGATTTGCCACACATTTCAGAGTACAAAACCAGCCCTTCAGTCATAGCACCTCTGCCAGATTTTGTTTCACACCCTGCCAAAATGTCATAGCTTGAATCACTTCAGTAGCTTGAGCCATTTAAAACTGGACTGAATAAAACCCTGGAGAATAAACTGCAGAGAGAAATCTTCCCCTGTTCTTTCCCTTATCTCTGCTCTTCTGCCTCACTGGGTTACATGAATAGCAACCAAAAACTGCAGAGCACTGACAGACATGGTGTCTCTGGGCATTTCAGATGTTTCACAAGCAAGCTGTGAAAATATGAAACCTCTCTCCCTCACTTCTACCTATTTGCATTGTGTCCAAGAGGGCCGAAGTGGATCATAACAAAAAGATTATAGAATAGCTGACTTCAAATGTTGTGGAAAAACTGCATTGAACTTGAGAGATTTCATGGCAGCTTCAAACATCGGTGCAGTAAAATTTTATTAAAGTGCAAAGTAAAGGTCTTCAGCAACATAATCTGAACTGACCTGGAGCAGACAAAATATCATAGAAACAGCAAGATAGTTCAAGTTATTAACTCATCAAAAAGCTGGAGAGATGGAACACCCATCTTGCAGAGCTGAGAGAGGCTTTGATAGTTAACCCAATAGAGGGAGCTATACAAACTCAGGGGCACTTTGGCTGAGGAGGGTGACACTGATAATTTAATTATACTGGTTGGTCACACTACAACCAGAGTTACACTAGAGATATAGATCACAACAAGCCTGCCAAGAGAGCTGGCCCTGCAGAATTCCTTTGATATGATGTACATCTCAGTGCTGTCCAAATCGCCGATGAGTCACGGATTGTTCTGCAGGACACAGGAAATCTTAATAAATTATTTTTATTGCATAATCCTTTCCTATTGATTCCTTGTATATACCTGCAGGAACTGCTAAGTAACAACACACAACCCCCCGAGCTTTTTCACTGGCTGCCTTAGCATACCACATAGGTCTTGCAAAACTGCCAGGAGAAAACAGGTTTCAGGAACATGCCAACCTCTAACTTTACATTCCTGTCAAGTTGCCTATGCAATCAGAGGAATGGCAAGTTGCACTGGCTGTAATTGGCCATAGTATCTCTGATGAGGTTTCTATCCTGAATCTCACCATCTTGTCTCAGTTTGTTAATTAACAGTTTTAGAGATGGCTATTTTGCCTTTCTTTTTGCCACATTTTCTGGGATATGTAGAGATTCTTATCAAATTATTACGTTCTTACCAAGCAATTAACTTCATCAGCATAAATTAATCACCAAACCATCCTAGCAGCTGTATCGCAGATGGGGAAAATGAGGTAAGAGCTCAATCCGTAGCCTCAGGCTCTGCAGCAAAACTACTGCAATAATGCTTTTTGAATTCAGGAGTTCCTACTTCCCATTTCTGCTCTCAGACTAAATCAATCCTTTAAGCTGCCTCTGAAAGCTTCCAATTGCAGGAAATAGAACCTCGTGGAAGAGACCTGGGCCTGCAGTCATACAGAGAACTAATCTTCAGCAGGCAGGTGAACTATAGGGAAGAAACATTTAGTGTTGCCATTTGCAATTGGCAGCCTCTGTCCACAGGCTTTGTGCTGGCAGAGAGCAGCCCTGCAGGAAACTGTGATACTGAAACCGATTCTCTGGTGACAGTGGCCTTTATCACACACAGAGATGAAGGAGCAAATGGCTGTCTAGAGAAAAAGGGCCTAGAGGCCCAAGGTAAATGATTTTCAAAAAACAGTGCAGAAAGTGAGTCAACTGCTGATGTATGTGGACTGTGCTTGAAACAGGAGGGGAAAGCTACTTGCTGAAGGGAAACTGGGTTTGGGAACATTTAAGTTTCAGGATGGACAAAGCTCTGTTGTGAAATCTGTGTATTGAGGATTTCTTATTTTGCCTGCATGCCTAGATTTCTGGGAAGAGCACTTTCCATAAAACCAAATTCAAGAAACCCATGCTGAAGTAATTGTTTTTCCCCTTTAGTTTTTAAGTGGTTACAAAACAATGAAGCTCTCAGTTCTTTACACTTCGCAGGGGAGGAAGTACAAAGAGCTGCTTAACCTCTTTCGGTTCAGCTCTTTAATTCTCAGGGTATCCAGTTGCAAGGTACCTGTATCAATCTCCGGGTTCTCAGCTGTGCACCAAACTGTTGGCTCTTGTTTTAACACGCTGTTTCAGAGCCGACCAGGTTTCAGCATGAACATGTGAGGGCTGCTGTGCCTAAATCCGTTTGACGTTGGCAGAGGAGCAGCATCACAAATCCAGCAGTGCTCGCTCTGGTGATGAAATGCCAAGTAAGCGCTTTCACAATGCCATGCTAATCTTAACGCTAATGTTTGCCATCCAGAAGGAAGCAAGCTGTACAGCTAAAGGAGGCACGTCACCAAGGAAGATTTGAATGCTTCCTGATTGGTTTCCCAAATAATTATTTAATTTGCTTCTAACTGAGGCTAGCTTGCAATTCAAGTATGATATGGTTTTCTCAACTGCAAACTGCAATTAAGGAATCAGAAGGCAAGATGCAAACCATACCACAAGATCAGCTCAGAAAAAATGGTGAAACCAGAAAAATTAATTTTGAATTTATTTCCTCCCATTATTGTCAGACCATCTCACATGCAAGGTGGAAAAAAAGAACATAAACATATTTAAAGCTAATGTAATAAATTAACACCTGTATGCTACATTAATGTGTGAAATTTGCTAAATTAAAATGCTAAATTAAAAAGCTATATTTGGCTCGGTCACTTAGCAACAGCTGCATCAGTTTAAGACGTTCCTATTCTGCAGCTGTTAGCTGTTACCTCAGGCTGGATCTCCCACAGAATCACAGAATGGTTTGACTTGGAAGTGACCTTAAAGCCTGTGTTGTTCCAGCCCCCCTGCCATGGGCAGGGACACCTTCTACTAGACCAAGTTGCTCAAAGCCCCATCCAACCTGGCCTTGAACACTTTCAGGAACGGGGCAGCCACAGCTTCCCTGGGCAATGTGTGATGTGCCTCACCACCCTCACAGGGAAGAATTTCTTCCTGGTATCTAATCCAAATGTACCCTCTTTCAGTTTAAAGCCATTTTCTCTTGTCCTCTGACTCCCTGCCCTTGTCAAAAATCCCTCTCCAGCTCTCTTGTAGCCCCTTTAGGCACCGGAAGGTGCCCCTCCAGGAGACTGGAAGGTCTTCCTGGAGCTTTCTCTTCTCCATGCTGAACAACCCTAACTCTCTCGGCCTTTCTCCACAGCAGAGGTGCTCCAGCCTCCTGATAATTTTTGCAGCACTAGTCAGATCCATGTCTTCTCTGTGCTTAGGGCCCAGAGCTGGATTCAATACTCCAGGTTTCACAAGAGCAGAGGGGCAGAATCCCCTTCCTTGCCCTGCTGCCTGCGCTGCTTTGGATGCCCAGGACATGTTTGGGCTGTGAGAGCACATTGCTGGGTCATGTCTACCCTCTCATCCACCAGCACTCCCAAGTCTTTCTCTCAGGGCTGCAATCAATCCCTTCATTCTCCAGCCTGTACTGATACCAGGAGTTGCCCCAATTCACATGAAGCATCTTGCACTTGGCCTTGTTGAACCTCATGAAGTTCCCACAGGCCCACTTCTCGAGCTTGTCCAGGTCCCTCTGGATGGCATCCCATCCTCCAGGCTCATCTGCTGCACCACACATCTTCATGTCATCTGCAAACTTGCTGAGGGTGCACTCATCCCTCCAGCAAAGTCAGCAGAAGGAAATGTGTGCCTGGATTTTGCCTGCTCGTCTCCAAAACCAAGTGTCCTAACTCGGATACATCTTTATCAACTATCTACTAGTTTGGTTTTGCCATCAGGTAGAAGCCTCAGCACTGGTTCATCCTGGCAGCCGTGATGTGAAGGAATAACCCACACCAGAGGGGCAGAACAGGCAGCCACATCTTAAACTGCCACAGCAATACTCACCAGAGTGCACCCAGCAGTGCCTGAAGCGAAGATGAAAGTAGAATTGTGAAAAAGCATGGAAGTGCCCAAGGAAATAATCACAAGAAAAATTGCTGCAGGAATTTTGTCACAGTGCAACAAACTATTTAGAAATTACTACCCCAAAAAGAAGAAGCATAAGGGTTAGAACACACTGCAGGGAAAAGGGACATCCAGTCTTGGTCCAAGCTGACTTGACTACTTAACAGCAGTGCTGTGGTTATTTATTCACTTGTTTCCTGCTGTGAGTGTGAGTGCTGTGATGTGTGTTCAGGTCAGTGCTGTCCCCTGTGAGGCAGGTGTGCCTGGGGCAATGCTGCCACACCACAACCCCCAGTGGATGCAGACAAAGGAGTGCCTACTCTGAGGATCACGGGTAGAATTAAGAGCAACACAGGAGCTGAACTGCTTGCCAAGAAAAATTCAGAAAGCAAGAAACTTTGCCAGACAGAGAGAAATCACTTGGGCTGGTGATTTTGAAGGACAATGCTTGGGAGCCTACACACCTAAACTCCAATAGAATGCTCAAAAATTAATATTTTGTTCCTTAGATATTTCTGCCAGAGAATACCACTGGAATAAACAAATTCAGTAGGTGACAGTCACAGAAAGGTTATATCTGTGGGATGGTGCTCACATTTTCTTGTTCAAATGGATCAAAGAAATTTCTTTCTAGGAGCTGTAGCATCTCCAGCTCCACTGAATGCCCTTGGGCAGGGCATAATTGTATATCTGGAACAATGGGGGCACACCGTCCACCAGGTATCATCTGCTTTTCATCAGGCTGGAACTCCCTCAAGCACAGGGATGCTTTCACCCATGCTTTCCTTTGGCAAGAAGAACTACACAAAATCCATTAAGCATAGCACTGCAGCCTCCATAATAAAACTCAAGCTAAGGATGGTGCCATCATGCTCAGCCACAAAGAAGCAATTGGTATGCTGGAAATGCTGCTTGTTTTATTAATCACCCTAATTTTTTCATTGTGTTGTCTTTCTTCATGAACAGAAAAAGACAGGAAACAGCTATCTGCTCTTAGCCTGTGTATAACCCACATGGTCACCAGGGATGCCACAAGCTTTGGCTGATGCCTTTCAATTTTAAAAACTAAGCAGACAAAACATGCACCCAGCCTAGGCCATACAGTCATTAAAATCCCATTAAATGCCCATACATGAAAATCATACCTGGACCACATGTCTTATACAGACCAAGATCAAGGCTTCTATCTGATGTTTTTATCAGTACCCACAGTGGCAAGGCCATGGCTTGTAGGCACCACCATAACATTAATTATGAGTAATAATTTCTAACCTAAATGATCCGGTAATACTTTGCCAAGCCTGAACTCACAGTTCCAGCATGACACACACACACACACACACACACACACATCCAAACCACCCACTGGTACTGCAAAAAGCAGGAGTTACTGTGCTTATTCATTTATTTCCACTGGGAGTAGCACATCCTATTGTAGAAATGGAGGAAAACCATCCAGCATTGCAGATACATGACTAATCTCTGTAACAAACAGGCACCAAAAATATACCCAGGAAAACAACCTAATAAGACAAGTGAGCTGGATCCTCCTCTGCTCAGTATCCTTGATAGTCATTTATGTTATGCCAGGGAGTAGGATAACAAGAGTTCATCACCTTGGTTTTGTTCTGCACCATGTACATGTTCTGCACATACACAAATTAGAGCTATTAAAAAAAATTATCTTCAGCTTATATGCTACTATATTCAAGCCACTAGTAAGTCCACTTAAGCTTTTGTTAGCCTAGGTAGGAATAGCATGTGCTTCCTTCCTACTACAGGAGCTAAATTTCCTTCAGCAGATGGTCCTCAGGCTTAATAAGTAAATGTAGAACAGAAGACATGTGTTGAAACATGAAAAAGAATTAAGCAGGCTGCTATTATTAAACAAATTCCAATCAGAGATTACCAGTGCCTGTATCTTTTCCTGGTTTTCTTCCCCAAACCCTGGAAGATAATGTGTTGACTGAGAAGATCACAAAAACAGCAGGTTACAAGGCTCACTTAGTAAGGGAAAATAAATTGAAATGCATTACCTTAAGTGCTTTTAAAAAATAAATCAGCTCAGCAAGCAACCCAAATCCTCGAAACCTATATAGGAAGTTCTCTACTTCCAAAGTGTTCCCCCTCTTCAACCTTCTAGGTCTGTTTTGGTTTTTTTTTAACAGCACAATTATTTAAAGGTATTCAGGGTGAGCAGAAATGCAGCTGAAGTTATTGCTTTGCATGGTATGAGGAATGAGAGATGTTCCTTTTAAGTCCACTCTGCAAACTACTTCCAAAACTAGTTAATTAGGACTTGGTCTACTTCACAAAATACTAGAAAAAAGATCTTTTGTAGGTTCACAGACAGTATACAGAGCAGAATTTGCACTTACCAGCAGACCATGTCAAGCACACAGTCTCCTCACAGACAATTTTGCATATCCAAATAACCCAAAAACCCCACGCAGAGCCTACAAACACACAGTGACAACACCCTGACAGCTGCTAGTTGTCAACCCAGACAGAGCTTGGCAAAACCAGAGTAGAGTTCATCCCGTTTGCTGTTTACCTGCATGTTTTCCATGAGTCTTTCGTTCATGATCTGTTAGTTTAACATAGACAACATGGCACAAAACAACCAGTTTAATGGGCTCACAGGATGCAATCATGCAAAATCCCAAATAAGTACGGAACTTTGACCTCACCTGTTTATGTCACCCTTCTTGCCCTAATCTTCACTTTGGCCTGTTTAGCTCAGTTTTCTTTGTGGCAACACACCAACTACTTCAGTGAAGTCCCAAGAGATCCCATTTTCCTTGTCAAAAATCAGTTATTTCACAAAATGAGCTTATACCCTTGTTGTGATACTATCTATTTTGGTTAACTCCTTTTACTTCTTACCTGATCACCATTTGTTTCTAAATTCTCCAGGTTTGTTGTAAAGCCTCTGCTTCCATCAAGGCCAGATTAGTTCTCCTGAGAGGCTTATGGGCTAAGCTGCAGTTTGCTGGTTGCTCTGCAGGATGGCCAATGAAGAAACAGCACGCTTGAGACCTCTGCTCCACAGAGATTTGGGGTTTTTTAAAGTAATTTGCCTTTTTGTTTGCAATGCAATTCCAAAGAAAGCATTATATAGCAATGAAGTCATAATGTCTGTGTTATTTACACTTTGATTGCAAGGGAACACTTTTGTTAGCTATGCCCACTATTTTTGTTTGCTGTGGTGTCACCTTCTGTGGCAGAGAGGGACGTCATTAGGAACATCTACACCAGCACTTCTCCCTTGTCTAACAAAGTGATCATTTCAAGTGTGATCACTGGTACTTACTGCAGATCAAAAGAAGGCAGCTGATGAAACCCGTTTGTCTGAGCACGTGAGATGACTTTTCTTGTTATTCCAGTTGGAATGGAAAGTTTTGATCCTGCAGTTGATCCACATGCCTGCAATCTGAGCCAAATTCTCCTGTCAGTCACAAGTTTGCCACACACATTAGACCAGAGTCCTTCCAGGTGTAAGTCTATAGACTTCCATGCAACCAAATCACGGCATATTTAGCCCACTGTTACCTATTTTTTCTTTTCACTAAATCTTTTATCCAGGCTTGTAGGATGCTGCAGAAACCAAAGTGTATCACACAACCTCCCTGTATTAAACATATCAGATAAGTTTAAAGAAGAAGGGTGAGATGCACCTGCCAAAGAATGTACTGACTTCCAAGAGCTGCACCAGGAGACCTGAAGAAAGCTGGAGCAGAACGATGGCTGGCATCCTCAGGGAGTGAGCTCCTCAGACAAGTCCCCTGACCTGAGAAAGCCCCATTCCTACAGCTCAGTCAGAGGGGACTGCTGGATGAAGAACAAGACAGACACACTGTCCCTGACCGCCTGCCTGCCTGCCTGAGGCAATGAGTGACACTCACTGAAGCATTTTCAGGGAAAACAATTCTACCTGGTTCATGTGTTACAAAACCAAGCAGCTTATCTAATACTGTAAGAAATGCATGGAAGCCAGAAACTTTCACAGTCACTACTACATGCCCAAGTCACTTTAGCTCTGTGGGAAGGAGAAGAATGGATGTCTTCAAAACCACAAGCACTTTCAAGAAAACAAAATTACAATCTCTATTGTTTGTTAACAGCACTCAGCCTGCAACATCCAGCTGGGGAGTTCTGACATGCAGCAGCGAGGCTTAAGGATTTTAAAAGGCTTTATATTACAAATTATTACTAACCATCTTTATCAGCACAGAATTTAGAGTTCTAAGGTGGTAACAAAGGACAGCAGAAATTGTGCAAAGAGAACATGTCTCCAGTTCGAAAAAGCATACAGTCTAAGAAGACAAATCAGGGACTACACACTGCTATTTGTGTTCAAAGACAAAGCTCATACATCTCAGTTTTTCAAATGCAGTCCAAGTCAGTAGTAACTGAAAAATCTGGGCTTCTGACAGCTATTTCGTGTTGTGACTGCAAAGCCTTAGAATCCTTGCCTAGGGCTTCCAGGCTCTACCTCTATACAAACAATACACAATGTTAATTAAACACACAAAGAGGAGGCTGAAAGAACATTAATGAAATTTGCAAATCTAAGCATTTGAAGGCTGCAAAATGCCAAAGTGAATGTCAGCTGCACCACCTTAATTATTGCCCTTTGTATATATTCCTTATGGTGGATTTTAATTACCCGAGTTGGTGCTGTTTTTCCACAGGTCCTTGCTTCCTCATTTGGTTCACAAAAAGAACAACACTCACTCAAGAGGAGATTGATGTCATTTGCCTTTATGCACCAAGTTTATGCAATCTGAGTCTTAAGCAAGCTGAGTCTCCTTTTGAAATACAGAGTTTACCACAACGAACTTACGAAAGTATAATTTAGATATCTCATGGATATGTCAGTAATCCACCTTCTAAAGCAACAGCAGCTCAATTCCTTTTTTAACTCCTAATTTCTTGCATGTTCCAAAGGCATATTCACTGTAAGCTGGCCAAGCCTGAAGACAGAAAATACTACTTTATTCTATATTCTATGATTTTCATCATGATAGAACCTCAGTATTTCTTTCTTATTTTTATAATATCCTAGAAGGTGGAGGAGTTAATCTCTCCAGTCCCATAGGAAACATCTCTTGCTCAGTCTCAGTTTCTCACTTCCCATACATCCTGTCATTTCTGTTTTGTTTGTCCAATGTATTTGTCCCCACGCACACCAAACTGTTTAGGTAAATCTTTCTCTACTCCCCCACAGCCAATTCAACACCTTCATAAGGCCAGTCCTAGTTTCCTGTTTATGTCCCCTCTCTCCCATCATCTTCTCATCCAGCCTCTGTCATTCTCCCACCCACTGTTTTATTTTACAGTTGAAGTTCAGCACATCTCCCCAGAACATGAGAAGTGAGATTCATTTTTAAAGCCTCCTGACTTGGCCAAATTTAGGTCAATTTTCACAGGCACAAGAGGCATAGACCTGACACATATCCCATCCTCTTGCCAAACAAAAAACCCCAAACAAACAAACAAAACCCAACAACAAAATCAAACAACAAGAAAACCACAAAAGCATCTGAGCTTCTAAGATATTTTAACACTGAAAAGCAACTTATTCTTCTCTTTTCATACTGGGAAACGACTAAACATCTCTGGTCAAAATTTCAGAGGGAAGTAGGGATGAGTCAGCCCAAAACAGATCCCTGGCTGAAAAGCATCAGAGTTAATTAAAACTAAATAGGTAGTCTCAAACGGGGGCCCCATTACAAGTCATTAAAGGAAATTGATTATTTTTATTGCATGTTATGCTTTTTTGTGGTCTCCATATGAGCTGTGATTACCCTGGTAAAATATCAGTCACATTTCTGAAGGAATTTGCAATGTTATGGTCTACTGACCCTTAACATCAGTTCATTAGATTTATCTCGAGTAAACACTGAGGGAATTAGGTTTTCACACATTCTTATTAAATATTTCACCCAAAGGGATCCATGCAGCTAATTATTATGTTTTGAATACATTTTAAGTATGTTTTAAATGCATTGCATCCTTTAGCATACAAAAGGCTACCTTTTTTATTTTTTTTTCTCCATAATCCCTTTTCATTAGAACCAGTTGGATTCCATTTCCATGCAGTATTACCAAGTCTAGTTCCCTGCTTCATTATAAGTCTGTGTCTTGAAATCTTAAGCATTTATTATCCTTGTTATTGGTGGTTTACCAGTTGGAGATTATGGAACTAGTCTGGAGTGGGCATGTTTGCAAACACTGATGCACAATCCTACATAACCAAGATTTCTTTTATGCCTTAGCTCATTAAAAAAGGCTCAGGCTCTGTCTTTTCAAGGTATATTTACTTCTGAAAGTAAACATTTGTCTTTCTCACTTTCCTGACCTTCAGTTTTGGTTTGGCTCTTATATGCAAGTCAGTTTTCCCCTGTCCTATTTGGGTCCAATTTCCCTTTTCTGATATTGGGCTGAAGATTCTGCTGGGAGCAGACTGGGAGAGACATTGCATTACTGAAATCCTCTGTTTGATCCTCAGCTCAATTAAAACCCCTCTTCCTGTTTATATTTATTGCTTAGACGAACTATGCAGGTCAGCGGTGCTCTGGCACAGCCTAATGAACCTTGATATAATTGGTAGCTTGACTTTGGCTTTTCTTTAAGATTACTTCCCAGGTTTCTTGGAGGTTGTTGTATCTTAGCAAGGAAAAGTATTACTGACAGTAAATGAGCCCGCACATTTTTCAGCTGTCATTCTAGGAACATAACTGATAACATGACTGCAACTGGAAAGGAATCCTTGAATCATGAATTTGTGTTCTTTGCTACTAGAAGCACGGGAATCAAAGCTGAAAAATGTGTTTGGTTGCTGGCTTAGCAATGTTCACCTACTTCACATTTCCCACTTATATCTTTCCATTTGTTCTTGTGTCAGTATTGTCTTTTACATTGAACAGCTCATCTCTCTGTGGAGCTTTAGCTTCTTCCATGTATTCTGAAAGAGCAACAAGAGACATTTCAAGATTTCATTTGCCTTCATCTAGGCACATCTTACAGCTGGTCCACAGTACACTGGCAGCTGGCAACTGAATCCAGATATTTTACCTCTACTCTTTCTGCAAATCTCCCCTCTTCTATCATTTTTTTTCCTTAGTCCCCAGTACATGACTATGTGACTTCTATTACTCCAGTCCTTAAGGTTATGCAGGGATTCCTATATGATGTTCCACGTCTTCTTTGTTTTGATTTTGTCTTCCAATTTTATGTCATTGCTAAATTTCATTAGCAGATTTTCTCTTGCCTGATAATTAGCCCTGAAAATATTGTTCATTTATTGCTTTCATAGGTTTTTGTTTGCATTGTATCGCTGTTTTCTTGACATGCCTACAAACACATTTCTTTTCATTAGGTCTAAGTGGTTATCTAAGCAGTTAGCACAGTTGTTACTTTTTCTATCAACTTTAAAAGTGTCATCTTTCATGGTTACTTGGCCCCTAGGTGGACTCAAAAATTGTGATGGCACTTTAGTCCAATTCCTCAATAATATGGTAACTGAAATGAAAAAAATTCATTTGTTAAGTTCAGAAATATTACCCACTGAGAAGAAAGGCACCAGTTCATGTTTCTCAGGACTGTTTTTCCCAAAGAATTCTGAACAACTCATTTCAGTCACATACTGAATTGTTTTTTGAAATCCTGTGGGCTAAAAATCAAAGAAGGTGGGAGAAAATGGGTGTTTATAACAAAATCTTCAATTCTGGGAAACCAGCGGCATTACAGAAAATTAGCAGTTGTCTGTGGTTATGCACTGGCTGAATCTGACCCTAAACAATCTTTTTTTAAAGATGACATGGAAGTTCAGGCTTGAGAGACTTCAATGTGGCACCCTTCAACAGGTTAAAACTCACAGAAAGCTAGAAACAGAATAACTGAGAAACAGCAGGCTTGACACAGTACTTGTTTCTAAGATCTGGTGTCTCAGTGTTATCCTTCAAGTTACCTCTTATTATCTGTCTTGAAGTATGATGCCTAACACCTTACTGAGGAAAAAGAGTCTCTTGGTACTCAATGCCCTCATCTCACCCTCATGAAAACTTTCAAAGCTCCAGGTGATTCAGCTTAGGCCCAGCATGTGCACAGCAAAAAGCAAACCCACTGCTCACTTTTTAGGCCCAGAACACCCGAGCAGGAGCAGTTGAAGAAAAAGAAAACCCAACAAAATCATAGCCAGTCCCCTGAGCTCAGACTGTGTGCTCTACACACAGGAACTCTGTGACACTTTCAGGTGTCACAGTTCTCGGGTTTACCAATAACTTGAAGTAGCTGAGGGAGTATCTGTTGAGGGTGCCAATACTTTGATTTTGTGATCAAGGTTAAAACCTGGGAGTCAAGAGGCTCCACATAATCCACAGCCTTCCTGACACCTCAGACAAGGCATTTAACAATCTGTTGATTTACTGCCCTGTAAAATGAGCAATGTTTTACTGCATCTTGTAATGGTGCCGTGAAACATACTTTTTAATGCTTATGTAATATTCCAATATCATTGTTATTTCTAATTAATTGTATTACATGAGGTTTAGAGATCCCATCTGAGATGTGACTGCACGCCACTCAGCAATGATGATCCATACACCCAAGTGTTGACACTGCCAGTTGACAAGTAGAAGGCTGCAGACAGGCTGAGCTGGAATCAAAACAAGTCCACAACACATGGTTATGCAATAAGAATTAGACTGCACTTCTCTTGACTAGCAAGCATGCTTTGCTACCAGATTACCTCATCTCTCACAAATGAATTATGGTTTCTTTATGGAAGGAATCAACCACTCAACGCTTCTTGTTATGCTGCAAAAAAAATACATGTATTGAAATATAAAATATAAGCAAACAAAATAATCCCCCATAGAAAAAGTACTGTATCTGCTTGAGTGAAATGAAAGAAACCCAGTTGTGTTAATAAAGCTTTAATCTTATTAAACTTTCAAAGCAATTATGTGAATGCAATGATAAACAGGCATGAGACGTCTCCTAGTACTAGAAGCAACAACTTCACTAACACCACCTTCTGCCACAGGGAGTTACTCACTCAAAATGATCTTCCTGTCTGACACTGAAGTTCTCCTTTGCTTCAGCTTCATGGCATCAGGAACAACGAACAAATGCACCTTTATCAACAGGGATGCCAGCAAAGACAGGCTTACAAAATGCTCTCTCCGAAGGCAACCACAATGGACACGGGCATGGTACAGCTCAAGTGAAGGTGCAAACATAAAAACAGGCATAAATCAGAGTCGTGCTCCTTTTCCACAGGTCCACAATCTTTCCTTTGGCACCAGAGGCAGACAACATCAGAACCAACTAAAAGTTGTGATCGTTCCCTTTATATCTGGTTCTCCACTCGCCTTTGGTCAAGCTTGCTGCTGCAGCTGTCTGATTCAAATCCTTCTAAGATGGGCTGCCTCCTTCTCTCAGAATCTTTCTTCACCTGTTCATAAAGAAAAGCAGAGCTCCCTTCTGCTTTTGGAACTACTGCTATTGTACTTTCGAGGCTGTAAACAACAAATGAGTCATTATCAGTAACAACTGAGAGAGGGAGAACAAAAGAACTCCTTTCCCACAAAGAAGTTTCTGGCACACTTGCTAATGAACTTTTTTTGGTAAATGCTTTCATACATGTCAAGGGAATGTGATGTCTGATTACCGGTTCAGAAGGACGCTTGGCAGGTGTGCGCCAACATCATACAGAGAGATGATTTACACTTGAATGCACAGTTTACCTACAATCAAACTCCAATTCAAGATCTGCTTTGCCTGGGCCAAAACCAAACTGCTAACAACTGCAAAAGGGAGCACTACTAGCACAAGCCCTCGTGCTCACACAGTACAGTGAATGCCACTCACAACCCAGACAAGTGAAGGAGAAAGACAAAACTGAGTGTGAACCAGGTTGAAAAGCTTTTACAGAGTGTAAAGACAGAGTGTAAAGTGTGCTAAAAAGACTGCTGGATTCTAAGGCTCTAACCCAGCCTTGCAAAACACAAAGACATACTAAATAAATTTTAGTGCTACACAAGACAATACAGCCCCTAGAAACTGTATTTGTACAAAAATATTCATTGGAGCTACCCTAAACCACAGTGATAATTTATTTGCTGGGTTTGTTCCATGGTACTTCATAGAGAGAAAGCTAATTATCAGTGAGAGCAACCAGCATTCAGTAATGTATCTTTCTTTACAAGTTCAGCAGAATATTGTGTTTTGCACTTACACATTTCTTTTTCCTGGAAACAAACACAGGTAAAAAGAAAACAAAGCAATGATAATTTTTCTTGATCTATGGCATTATGCATAATAAACAGAAGCAGAGAATTCAGCTGGTTGTTTTGGAGATCGTTGTCTTAAATATACTTGAAAATGAGTCATTTCAGCTCAGGGCCTTCTACTGGTTTTTCAGCATTTACAATACTTACAATATGGTTCTATGTTACCTCATACAATCAAGGAAAATATGTTCATAAGCAACTTAAAAATTCTTTTGAAAGTTGGGTGTAGCAGATATATTGAGACAATAAGCATTCACTTCATGGACTCCCTGTTCAATACAGGACCACGTTTTAAGGCAAGCAGTTTGACTCTGGAACAAGCTTCAAACAGATGGAAAGCAACATGATGGGAACAAAAGATGAAGGACTGAACACTGTGCAATTTTTGTTAGCAAGTGTCACTTTACTGTCATGAATGGGGCTGTGGCAGCTAACAGCAACACTTAAGAAAGGCAAAGCTAAGGATTATTTTGTGTTACATAATCCAGAAGAGGGAAACAAAAAAGATAAATGGCCTTGAAAAACAAGAGCCTCCAAAAAATGTGAAGCTTCTTCTCTGCCTTTAGCTTTTTCAACTTTTATCCTTTTTGATTAGGGTGGATTTAGTGGGCCCTTGTAAACCTCATTAAGTGCAACAAAGCCAAGTTCAAGGTCCTGTATGAGTCAGGGCATTCCCAAGTACAAATAAAGGCTGGGGGATGAAGGGATTGAGAGCTATCCTGAGGGGGAGGAGCTGGAGGTATTGGTTGACAAGAAGCTCAACATGACCCATAAATGTGCACTCACAGCCCAGAAAGCCAATTATGTCCTGGGGCTGCATCAAAAGCAGCAGTGGGCAGCAGGGCAAGGGGGGGAATTTTCCCCCTGTACTCTGCACCCTGCAGTGCTGCATCCAGCTCTGGGGCCCCAACATAAGAAGGACATGGACCTACAGGATTGAGCCCAGAGGAGGCCATGAAGATGATCAAAGGGCTGGAGCACCTCTGCTATGGAGAAAGGCAGATCAAAACCAACAGATTCACTTTAATTCTGGATCTTGGTCTACAGGGAAAAAGATAAATACTGTACTGCTCATAAACAAAGCAAGCATCAGTTAATGCAAGGCTCTTTTGCCAACAGGGCCTGCCTTCCAATCATCATTAACTTAAAATTAATCTAGTTTTGCTCCAGTCATATGAAAACTTTTATTTAGAATCCTAATTCTACACCCACTACTGCAATAATAACAGGTAGGTTTCCACAACAAAATATCTGGCAGAAACACTATTGAAAGCTGTGTCTATTATTAGTGAACAGTGATTTCATCTATATTAATTTTTATATGTCTTGTTACCTCAGAGATTATGAACATCAGGTGGTTTGGAGATTTCCTTTGTCCATGATTCATCTCATAAAATAACATTGCTTGTTACATTTCTAGAAAAAAAAAAAAAAAGTCCTTCCCATCAAAGCCAACAGCATGATCAGAAAACAAAAATCAGTGGTCTAACTAAGTGCTAGAGGTGCAAGGTGGCCAGTCATGACTGAAGAGCAAATAAACCTTCTGGCCCTTTTGTATGAGGCAGTAACCTTTGGAAGCAGAATAGGGGAACAGATGGAAGCAACCTCCCTTCAGTTCCTGGTGTCTAAACCAAACAGGGTTTGCAAAAACAGATTTTCAGTCCAGTGGCTGGGCCCAGTCACTGTGATTACACTCACATTAGTAAATTAAACAAGTCTGGGACCAGTCTCTGCCCCTGAGGCCAGCTGGCACAGGGCATCCAATGTCCAGTCTATGAAAGCCTCAAAAAGTCTGTGAAAGCACAGTCTGCCTATTTGTAACAGCAGGATGTATCCCCTAACCCACACCCTGGAATATTTTGGGATACTGCTCATTGGCCCAGGCTAAAACCATGCAAGGATTATGAGAATCAGTAGAAACAGCTGAGTTCGGTGCTCAGGGACATCCCTGACGCTGTTTAATTTGATGGTGTGGGCAAAGCTTTAAAGAGTCTGTACACTTTCCACACTCTGATCTGTGCCAACGCCCTCACCAGGTCCTTGAGGCAAGAACCCTCACAGGCAGAGGCATTTCTTGCCCTGAAGTCAAAGGCTGGCGGGTGCATTGTCTAAGAGCTCAGACTCCTGTGTACTGAGCCATTCCCCTGACGGCACGGTCCCTGCCTCTTCCCTGCTGCCCGTGCACCGGCAGTACAGCAGAGCTTCCGGCTGCCCTCTGGTGCAAATCCTGGCACCGGCAGCCAAGTGCTGTGAAACGCAGCCAGAAAGGGGAAACGTCCCAAAGCTCCGCAGCCACTTGCTAAGAGAAGCTGTGCTGAAGCTGTGCCTGAGCTTGCCAGGGCCTGCTCAACAGGGATTTTCTGTTTGGAGGCACTATGACTACTCTTACTTTCTGTATTTCCAACGCAGCTTCCAATGTCAGTGGAAATCTACTGATTTTGGGGGAAACCAGCTGAACCCCAACAGAGAAAACAGGGCACACAGATTCCCTGGTGTATTGTTACCTGAACTACAAATTCAGCTCCTCTGCAATTATTCATTAACATTAATATGGATGGAAGCGTTCACCAGCATTTTCCAGCATGATAATGGCCAATTTCACCCCTGCAAAACCCATCCAAGAATTCCTGGCATGTTGATACCCTCCAAATGACTCAGCCTGCCATAGAAAAAGGAAGTAGATGAGGGAATTTTAGGAAGGAAAGGGGCAGAAACCATACACACAGCTAAGAGCCGTTAACTGCATGCAGACAAAGCAGGAAATACAAGGGGTTGGAAGAAAAGAAGAGAAAGTAGGAATACACACAAATAGGAAGGAAAATACAAAGAGTGATTCGCATGGAAGGGGAGATGGGAGAAAAGGATGTGGAGGGACTTTGAAATGAGGAGAAAAGAAAACGGGACAAATCAGACAAAAGGGAAATTTTACATGTCCTGGTATAGAGCAGGCAGGAGCACGAGGGAATCTTGTTCAGGGAGGAAAGAGCATACACAAGAACCTGGAATAAGACAGAGACAGCAATGCCACCAAGAAGAAACTGATGAGCCTAATTAATTCAGTACCAAAAAACTGTATGTTTTACAATGATTTTAAAGAGACATTTCAGGCTTGAACACTCGTTTTGACAAATTTTAAAATTAAGGGCTTGAACTTGTACATAGAAGATCTATTATTCTCACCTCCCTGTGGCAAAACACAAAATAAAGCTCCTATAGGAGCACACCAAAAGCAGTTGTTTGGAATGACACTACCCTCTGGTGGTCAAATAATACAATTATATGTACACCAGGAAGTAAAATACTCACAGCTGGTCGTACAGATACCTTGAAGATGCAATCAATTCCAATCCACACTCCAGTAATCCACCTCGAGACCGTGCTGTTAAATCAAACATCTACCTTATTAGTCTGTTTTAAAATGACAAATTCATGACTGGTCATACGCACAAGTAACTGTCTGTGCCGGTTTGGCCAAAATCTAGCAATATATTCTCTGAGAGAAAACCAGGTTACAACCACCCTTCCCCCCACCAGGTTCGGGAAAAAAANGGATATACATGACGGAGTCACCCCAAGACACTGTCCAAGGCTCTGCAAGAGACCAGGGTTTTTTTCCTTCCACATTACAGCTACAGAACACCATTGCTGGGAAAAGCAGTTGCTTCAATGCATAGTTTTCATGGAGGTGCTCTGAGACTTAGGTAATGACTTAACACAGTCGCGTCTCCTGCCTTGTCTCACTCACGTTTTTTGACATCTAATCTTGTACAAACAGTAAAAGCCAAATATTAACTGCTCTGTCATTTTCTCTGTTCCTCTCTTTATATCATCACTGTTCGAGTGCTGTTTTTTCCCCTCTCCTGTTAAGAACAACCCTATTTCTCAGAGCCAAATGTGCCTTCCGAACACTCTTTTATCCCCAGACTTCTTAAGCCCGGGTGTCTCAATGGTCCTACATTTTTGGAAAGGAGGAAGAGCTTGTCATGTCACTCCCTTCTAGGGAAACAATTACGTATGTTTCAACTTTGATTTTTATGGTCGGCTGACCTTCAACTAAAAGTCTGCTGTTGTTGCTTGGAAGCAATATATGTGTGTATTGCCTCCTTGCAAGAAACACACCGTGCGGACCTTGATCGGGCAAAAGTCATTCCTGCGAGGTCTGATAAACCGACATTGATGCCACCTTGTGGTAATACTACTGGATACCGGAATTCTGGAAAAACATTCAGCATTTGCCCCTCCTTGCAGGTGCATTGAATTGCAGCACAGTGGTTACTGCTGCTTGCAGCACTTCAGTTTTAGAGTTCATAAAATCAGGATTTGGACACTCCTAAAAACACGTTGCCATTCAGTGACAGAGAGGAGGAAAAGTAGGAAAAAGCACCACAGAACACATTTATTTTTGTTTTATTAGGGTGAAAACTAAATCAGTACACACAATGACACATAGCACAACCATTCATGTGCTCAGAGCTCGGGCATTTTTTCTCTTTTCCCACCAGAAAAACACTCTGGTGAGAGGTACAACCCATTCCAAACACTGCAAAATAGCACTGCAGGGACAGACTGAAGGAAAACTCAGCCCCAGCCTAACAGGACAGGAAGCATTTCCCAATTACCTGACGCTGGTCTCACCCTTCTCAGTTACCACGCCCAAAGAATTACCCTAAAGGAGCCCATGCCTATTTTCCCAGGACAGTCCCGATGCCATTTGGGCCCTGCTATGAATGCCAACGTTACCACGTTCAGCAGAATGAGGACGATGCCTATTTTTAGCATTGCTTCCACTGGAGAAGCCCAAGAATCACCACCTGCTTCCTCCAGGCACTCTGTCAAACACCCTTCTCCCAGCAAGTGAGTGGGAGGAGGAGGCTGAATCAGTCTGCACACCTGCGTTTTGCACCACCAGGTTCCCAAAAGCACAGGAAAGAAACCTGTCTTGTTACAAAACGTGGTAAATATAAGAATTTTCTTAAGCAAGGATGTTCTCTAATGTTTGATCTTTGTATATTTCAAGCCAAACCAACAAAAAAGGAGGTTTAATCCATGGAACAGAGCAGCCAAGAAGCTCTAAGTGATGTCCAGGTGTTAGAAAAACAAATTGTCAGTAGAATTGCCTTTTTAATGTTTAGGGCTCAACCTGTTTCAATGACCTCAGACCTAGGGGGAGGATGACAAAGCTTGGGAAGAAGGACGTACCACTGATAGTGGACACAAAACAGAATTTACCACAAGGCCACAAGGACGTTTGGCAGAATTCACAAGATAAGGAAGAAACTAATAGACAACTTCAGCAACTCTGCTCAATCAGCTCCAACTGGGTAAAAGGTAATTCTGGCAGGGGGAGATCCTGGCCACGAAGTCATGCACCACTGACCCAAGAAACCCACCAACTCAAAAAAGATAAACACTGACTGTGCAGACTAATTAGCATGGGAAGTGAGAGAATCATTAACCAATAGAAGATAGAGCACTAATTATTAAGAGAACTATGTAACTTGTAGTCAATGAACAAATCCTATGAGGAGTGGCTGAAGGAGCTGGAGGTGCTTGGTCTGGTGAAGAGGAGTTTCAGGGGGACCTTGTCTCTCTACAACTCCCTGAAAGGAGGCTGTAGCCAGGTGGGGGTCAGTCTCTTCTAGGTAACAAGTGAGAGCATGAGAGGGCATAGGCTTTAGCTGTGTCAAGGGAGGTTTAGGCTGGACATTAGGAAGAATTTCTTCACAGAAGGGGTAATTAAACATTGGAATGGGCTGCCCAGTGAGGTGGTGGAGTCACCGTCCCTGGAGGTGTTTAAGGAAAGACTGGATGTTGCACTCAGTGCCACGGTCTATTGCCATGGTGGTGTTCGGTCACAGCTTGGGCTTTATGTCATGTTAGAGGTCTTCTCTAACCTAATTGATCCTGTGATTCTGTAATGCCTGTGGATGCCACAACGTATAAACTCTAAAAAAAGTTCTGATAGTTGGCGTGCTCCTTTTGCTGAACACCATTGAGCATGCAGGCTTGCGCAACTCTAAATAAATAACCAATGTCTCTCTCTCTCGAGCGTGTTGCAAACCGCGGGGCGAGGACCCTGATCTCCGCGAACAGCCAGGGCCGTGTCGGGCGGCGGTGCCGGCGCCAGCCCGGGCGAGCCCCGCGGAG
>VZRS01009804.1:0-22363 GCA_013398055.1 Ifrita kowaldi
ATGGGAAGGACTCACTTTGGAGAGGTTCCTGGAGGACTGTCTCCTGTGGGAGAGACCCCATGCTTGAGCAGGGGAAGTGATGCCTTAGGTTTTAACTTTTATATTTTTCAAATCCTGTACTGCCTAGTGTGTAACTCTGAAGTTTCTTGCAGCCTGTTAATTTCTGCTCTCTCATGCTAGGTAGATGTAACAAAGCCTCTCCAGGCCTGCTCTCCACGGACACCCAGACCGTTCAAGGCCCAAAAAGTGTAAACCAAAAAGCCTCTGAAGGGGGGCAAGCTGAGGGGAATTACATCATTAAACGGAAGCTTTAATTGGAGAATTAACTGATATGCAAATGAACCAAACCTATAAAAGTGTGATGAACTCGTGACCTGTCGTCCATCTTGGGATACATCTTGGCAGTAGCCTCTGGCTCCCCAGGGTGTACCTTTGAAGGGCCTTCAAATAAATACCTACCTTATTCCCTTAATCCTGTCTAGTCTGTGTTTCTAGGAGGCCTCTCAAGACATCAGAAGGACTACATTCCCTAAGGAGGAAGCAGCAACTGAGAAGTGATGAACTGACCATAACCCCCATTCCCTGTCTCCCTGCAACACTGCCGGGGAGGATGTAGAGATCAGGAAGAAGTGAGGGGTGATGGGAAGGTGTTTTTAAGTCTTGTTTTACTTCTCGTTATCCTGATGTAATTTTGATAGATGTGTGAGAAAGCCTTGAAAGGGTTAGTCCACATACACCCTGTTTATGCATTTGTTCCTGGGGACAAGCAATAAATAGTGAGTTTTGATCTGTGTTGGATGTGAACTCTAAACTGAGCAGCTTGTGCCAGAGGGGAAAGGTGGGAGATTTTGTTTTCTCTTCCCTGCAGCAGCCCTGTGCTCTTGTCACTCAAAGATGAGTAAAATGAAATGTTGGTTACAACATGACAGTCCTGGCTGATAGTGGAACCTGTTGCAGTGCTCCAAATAGTGACATGGGTTGGTATCTCAGGAAAAGGAGAGAGAAAACATTTATCCGTTTCTTATACTTTCTGTATTCAGAACCCCGAGCATCTTGTGCATTTTAGGGAGGCAGTTGAACTCTGATGAATTCTCTAAGATGTTTTTTGTGGATAGCCCTTTATACTTAAATGGAATATGTAAATTCAGCTAATTTCCCTCAGGCCTAGAAACCAACCCAGACAAGTACCCTGGCATTATTCCAAAAGACCTCTGATGAGGTCTCATCTGGTATAGACTGTATGGAAATATTTGTTCAAGAGAAGGACATGGAGCCACATTTGTGATGAACCTGGAAAAAAATTCAATTATAAATGGAAATATAAAATGGCAATAATTTTGTGATAAGAATTAAAGTGAATTGTGAGTTCCTACTCTTCTCCTAAGGTGTTTTTTTAGTAAAAAGTTCAAATATTTTGTGAAATAGGGTGCCATCATTGTGATAGGAGTGTATTCATGCAATGACTACATTTAAATGGAAAATGGGAATTTAAAAATTAAATGTTCATAGAATATTGGAAGGAACCTTTAAAGATCTTCTAGTCCAAACCCACTGCCATGAGCAGGGACATCTTTCACTAGATTAGGTTGCTCAAAGCCTCATCCAACCTGGCTTTGAACACTTCCAGTGCTGGGGCAACCACAACTTTTCTGGGCAACCTGTTCTAGAGTATCTAGTCAGCCTCATCATAAATTATTTCTTTCTTACGTCCAGTCTAAATCTACACTCTTTCTGTTTAAAACCATTACCCCTTGTTCTGTCAAGAAGTTGTCCATATTTTTATCTGTTGCCTCAGCTGGAAAACTGGAATTGGAGCCCAGACTGAGCCAAGTGAGATCACAGCTCAGCAGACTAGAGAGCTTTCCACCACAAACCACTCTTGTCTATCTGATGGTACCTGAGAGAAAGAGAAGGGCAAAGGTGCCAAGTAATAGTGAGGACAATTCAGAAAAACAAAGCAATTAGGGAGCTTTCTCTTTTTCATCAAACCCTCCACAACATCTGAAGCTAAATAACACTGCTTTTTTTTTGCTAGAACATTTGGAGAAGGAAGTAGGGGGACATACTCATACCTCTGCAGTCTGGAAAATATTTGGAGACATGATGATTTCCAGTTCCAGGGGACACCAACCAACCATGTGGGTCAGACCTCCCAAGAAACAGAATGGGAGAAGATCAAATATTTACTCTAGTCTCCAAGTTATCTTGTGTGTGGTGTTTTTTTCTTTTTCCATAAAGCACACATGGGAAAAGTGCCTTTAGGAGCTTCGTGGAAGTAAACATAAACCCATTGTTGTATCAGCCAGTACGCAATTCTGATTTGTTTTAAATACTTTGTTTTCTTTTTTTTTTTCACTATGTTTAATTTAGCATTATGTCTGTCTTCAATTTGTGATAAAGAAGGATGGAATTAAACACAGTTGTCAATATCATGCAAAAGCAGTGGGATATACAGCAGGACTGTTAAAGCAACACTTCTGCAGGTGTCAGACAGGAAAGTTTCTTCTGATAAACCAGGGGATTTCTCCACCAGTGATGGGTGTCTTACTAGGGGCCTAATGGCCAAAGACATGCTGGGTGAGTTTCACTTCACACAGCTTCTGGCTGGTGAAATGTAGATGTCTGTCTTAGTCTCCTGCAGTTAATAGATTCTTTCATGATCTTCTGAGAATGAAGTATGCCACAAAACGTAGTAAGCTTGTGGAGTTCTTTTTTTCCACTGGTCAATCAAAACAATCCAGATGGCAAAGTTATAAAGTTAAATGACACAGTCAGCAAAGTTGTTCACTAACAGGCCATTGCTTCAAAGCTTTCAGTCAGTGGTCTGGTATGTTAAAGCAAGAGCAAGCTTTTTCCTCAAACTCTTTCAAGGCAAGACTAACACAAGTACTTACTAAACCAGGAAAGAGACAGCAAAAATTGTGCATATTCAGAGTACAAGTAGGTATCTTAATCTTACTATATGGATAAAAAATCAGAATTTCCCCTTTTGACACTTAGTCTTGGTACATCTATATATCCCACTGTTTCTGTGCTCATTTTTAGGCATTCAACCTTTCACATCCAACAAAAAAATCATTTTAACACCAAATTCAGCACGATGAATTCCATTAGTGGAATAAAGCACCTGAAAGTTCCCAATTCCCTTTGTATATCTAACCTTTGAAATCCTTGTAGACTGGTTCAAGAAAGAGGAATTCAGCCTGAAGCAGATGCAAAGAGCTGTTTTGGCAATCAGAGGAGTAGAGGGTATATTTTGTGTGAAAATTTAATACTCAGATAGTTTAACAAAACAAAGGTGATGGAGAGGTGATGCAATTGATTTTTTTAAACACATCAGAGTGAAAGTGGAGTTATTTAATCTGAAGGAAATGCTATTGCAAGCCCCAAAAGACATAGACTGCCCAAGGAATACATTAAAATTGGATATTGGAAGGGCGGTTTTATTTGCTGACACAGTGAAGCCCTGAAAGAGCCATCCAGCAAGGCTAATGAGGAAGAATGAAAAGCACATAATTTCAAATGGATTCCAACCACCCAAAGTATGGAGTCTACTGATGCACCTGAATTAATTGTGACAACAAGAGGGCTGGAATTAGTTGCCCTGTTGCTGGAATATGCTCACAGTCTTGTTCTACTCATATTCTCAACTGCAAATGTGGAGTTTTAGCTCATATTTTGCTGGTGTTAACTTGTAGCTTTAGCAACTTATTTCAGGTAGGGAAGGAGGCTAGAAGTGCAAGTTTATTTGCACTGATAACATCAGATGTCCATGGCAGCCTTCTGCTGTTTTCTCTGGATCCCTGGCTGCTCTATGTCTGTGCCACAGCATGTTCCAGCTCAAGTAACCCGGCTACAAGGCAGAGCAGCAGTTCCAGCTGCATCATTAAAAGATAGAGATATGAAAGGGATGAAAACTATCCCAGGCATGCCCTACCACACACGTACATTTGATACAGCAAAAGCTCAGGTGTGCTCTGAGCAAGAAGCAACTCTGACCCAGGAGTCAGTTTTACAAAACAGAGCTGCTGAAGAGCAAACCAAGTGCTATAAAATGCCCTCTTTGGTTCTGGTTCAGACAGGCTGGGATGTGTTGTCTGGTCCAGGTATGTCCTGAAGGAGTAAGAACAGAGCATTACCCTCCCTTCTTTTCATCCCTGCTCCCCAGAGTGATGAAGAAAGGAGATGTCCCTACTATAGCTCCAGGACTTTTCAGCTACCCCGATAATGAAAACTAACCAAGTGTTCCCTACTTTTCCTTACTTTCTGTGTGGTCCAATTTTGTTTTCTACTTATTCTGTGAATTTTAGTATCTAATTGGATCTAATATGACCTTAATAGTTTTTCCAGTATCAGAGATTCTCTACTGTAACTCAATGAACATGAAAAGGAGTATTAAGCATTAACGAGTGCTGTTTTCTGTGGTTCCAAGATGTAAATGAAAAAATAATAACTGCAAGGCATGTATGAGAGCATTGCTATTTTTACCGGGAGGTTTTGGCATTACCATTTCATAACTGCTATGGAAAATCAGATTTGCATGTTAAGGACAGTCTTCAAAGCACTCTTTCTCCACTGGAAGACAGGACTCCAAGGGGAAGGCCTCTTCCGATCCCTATGAATTATCCCAGGAGCCCAAAGCAGTGCTTTATAATCTAGTTTCTACTCCCAGTTGTGTCATCTCAATAGAGGTTTGCACCAAATGCAAAGCCCTACCTACAATTCTGGCCCAACAGAAGCCGACCAGTTTTACTACTGACCTCAAGAGAGCCAAG
The DNA here is from genome assembly GCA_013398055.1 of Ifrita kowaldi. Taxonomy (NCBI): domain Eukaryota; kingdom Metazoa; phylum Chordata; class Aves; order Passeriformes; family Cinclosomatidae; genus Ifrita; species Ifrita kowaldi. The sequence continues at coordinate 4,776 of VZRS01009804.1, forward strand.
ATTTAAAATCTCCACTAGATCTGAATTCCACTCCTGCACCCTGGCCTCCATTCTAATACATAAACCATAGTGGTTCTCAAAATTATCATCCTGCAGTACTTAAACCTGGCGCTTTTGATTGGGTGATAACCATGCTCAATGTAACAGTGCAAATATACAGGGCAAACCAGGGCAAACTAGCAAAGCCAAATGCAAAAGTTTCTCTCCCTAAAGAACCCAAATCAGTTTCAGTAGAACAAAGGCTTTTTGTCAGGCTGCTCTCACAGAAGAGGGTTGGTGGCACATTGTTCATTTTACTGATGTTAAATGTGCCTCAAGATCATAGGCAACATACATTTAACAGCCTGACATATTTAGAAGAAAACAAATTTCCTTTCTGCACACCAGATGGAAATTATAGATGTAAGAGCCAGGCAAAAAGCAATAATATATATAAATCCAGTGTTTTGTCAGTCTGTTTCAGGCTGTACAATTAGGAGAGTTATCAGTGACATCACTACTCATGGTACGTACCCACTGAAGTGTCCCCTTTGGGAAGATCAATATGGCTAACTCATCGTGAGAGTAAAAGAAAAGACATACATCATTTAAATTACATTACACTCCCAGGTGATGAGCTGGGTTATCTGGAAGCAATTACACTGCACATGGAGCTGGTGTCAGACCCCAGGGAGTGCTAGGATTTACACAGCCTTCTCTGAATGCACCAAAAAGGAGATCACTGTGATAATTTTCATGAGGTTGATTATTCTCATGATCTATACCCAACAGATGATGATTTTTTTTTTTTTCATGGATACATAAGGATTAGGATACCTTACGCAGTCAGTAGGAAATGCCAGGGAAAGTAGATATTGGTAGCTCTTTCTTCTGCATTTCCTGTGACACCTATCTCAGGGAAGAAGATCAAATGCCTCTGTGACACCAGGTTAGATTCATTCCATCTTAGCCAATACCTGAGTTTATCAAGCCAATGGTTTTTACAACAAGCAGAGAAAACCTGGAAATTTCAGGCAGAAGTAATTCGATTTCCTTTAGATGTCTACTTTTAAGAAAGGTCACGTCTTAGTGTCTGTTTCTCTCATCACTTAAAAAAAGCAGCTAAATAGAGAAACTCAGGTGTAGACATCTGTGTTTTGCGAGATGAATTACCCTGTGATTTACAGTTTAAAACTCCTTCCTGACCTCAAGTTTGGTTTTTTATTTGTTTTTGTTTGTTTGTTTGTTTTTTTCATGAATCGGAGTGGGACTACACTGTGGTCATTTCATGCACAAACAGGAACTGACTCGGCAGAAGGGGTCCTGGGCTTTTGCCTTCTCACTGTCTGTCTGCACTGTGAGCATGATCCTGATGCAGTGTGAGGTACGTAAATCCTGTCTCATTCCTACCTTATCCAGATTTCCCCTACATTAGAGCTTAGTGAGTAGTAAGCATGCTTGAGAAATGAGACATGACTTCTAGAACTGCTTAATTCTGAGGAGGGAACCCTAAATTCAGAAGTTTTTTCTCCTGGAAGAAAAATTTAATTAGTACATTGGGAGCTCTCCTCCTTCCTGTTTCTTTTGGGCATATAGCCAGGAGTATAAGAACGTGTAAGTTCACAAGGAGAAAAAAAAATTGGAGAGCTTGGGTCCAGTCTTAGTGTTAAGTACTCACCTTCAGTACTCACTTATTAGAAAAAAGCTTATTATGATAAGACAGTGATTTGCATCAATTTCATGACTATCTCCAAAATGAGGTGAGGTTTTGATTTTCTAATTAATTCTCTCTGTCTGCTTTTTTTCCAAAATTAATCCGTATCTATTAACACAGTAAAATTAAGTAAGAAACTCTGTTTCCTGAAAGATAATACCACAAAGAAAGTACTTGCTGCAGGAAATGATGCTTCCAGCATTCCTGCTTACCAAGGGTTTAGCACTATAGAAACATGGCCTAATCAGTGCTTTCAAGAACTATAGCTCCAATTATAATGCTAAACATATGATAGTTCCCTCGCCTTTTAACTAGTGTTGCAGGTAACAAAATAAAACTGCCGTACTGCCTTGGCCAATGTGTTTTTCCTCTGTTCCTGTTTAGTTATTGCAGTTTAATTTTTTTACATGTGCTTCAATCCTCCATTTTAATTATCCTCTTTAATCATTAAAAAATGAATTAATGACAGATTTCAATTAAAAAACCCTAAAAATAAACTTTAATAGTGCTAGGAGGGCAACAAGCTCAGTCTAGGATCTAACCAAGTACTCGGTCTCCAGCAGTGAGGAATAGCAGATGTTGTTGCATGCAAACAGAGCAAGCATGTTGTGATATTGATCAAATACTCTGAAGCCTGTAGCTGACAGGTTTGTTGAGCCAAAGTTATTAGGTTGCTTATGACTGGAAAGATAAAGGAAGAGCTAGGAAGAACTAGGCCTCTAGTCAACTGCAATGTGAGTTTGTTTCTGAAATTCTGTATTTTAAAGAAAAAAGGGAAGGCAAAAGGTCTAGCCCGTTATGGTCTTACACTTCTTAAGGATTTTGTAAAAACATATTGCTTCTCTTCCCACCCCCTGGTCCTGGCCCTTCTCCAGAATCTGGGTTCATAAACATATGAATTCCCAAATTTGTGGGTCCAGCAGCCAGCACTCCACACCTTTCACTCAAGAGTGCACAGATACAACTCTTCATGAGGGGCAGTGTCCCCCCGTGCTTGTGGAGTGACAGCTGACAGGAATAAGTTGATGTCTTCTATACCAGTGTGAAGTATTTCTGTTGCACCAATATGGAAAGATCCTGAAGAGTGGTGTGGTGTCCCTGTTGTACCTGGGTTTACCCTTTGGAGCTCAGAGACATTGAGCTGCTCTTCGACTCACACAATGCCCATCTTTTTCTCAGTTCTGATAACTTTTCGTCTCTGGATTTTTCAGGATTTTTCTTCCCCTCCAAATAGTCACCTCACCAAAAAATCCTGTTTTCAGTTACACAGTTTTTTATCTGTTAACTTGAACAGAAAGTCTGAGTTTTCTCATGCAAATACCAGTATCCATATAAGACAGGTATTCTCACTGACAGACCAATAGCCTTCTAATCCTCAGGATGGCAAGTGTCAAGTTTTAATGTCTGCTGAGGTCCTTCCTCTCCAGCTATGCATCCCTTCCAGCTACAAACCTGATGCTTGATCCCTCTGTATGTGAAACAGGTATTTTCCTTCTCCAGAGTTCCCAGTATAGCCAGTACAAGGATTATAAACTGGATGCCTATTATCTTCAGAGTGGCAAGGACACTGCGCCTTCTGAGGATGTATTTCAAGTCACAGAAACACAGAATCAGTGAGGTTGGAAAAGACCTCTGAGATCATCAAGTCTAGCCTGTGACTGAACACCACCATGTCAAGTAAACCATGGCTCTAAGTGCCACATCCAGTCTTTCCTTAAACACCTCCACCAGCTCCCTGAGCAGCCTATTCCATTATCTAATCACCCTTTCTGTGAAGAAATTCTTTCTAATGTCCAACCTAAACCTCCCCTGACACAGCTTACCACTATGCCCTCTCATCCTGTCACTGGTTGCCAGGCAGAAGAGACTGATCCCCACCTGGCTACACCCTCTTTTCAGGAAGTTATAGGGTGATAAGGTCCCTTCTGAGCCTCCTTTTCACCAGGCTAAACAACCCCAGCTCCCTCAGCTGCTCCTCATCAGCCTTGCACTCCAGACACTTCCCCAGCTTCGCTGCCTTTCTCTGGACACACTCCAGCACCTCAATGTCCTTCTTATAGTGAGAGGCCCAGAACTGAACAAAGGATTCGAGGTGTGGCCTCACCAGTGCTGAGCACAGAGGGACAATCAGTGCCCTGGTCCTTCTGGCCACACTGTTGCAGATACAGGATGCCCTTGGGCTTCTTGGCCACCTGGATCCACACTCTGGCTCAGGTTCAGCTGCTGTTGACCAGCACCCCCAAGTTCTTTTCCACTGGGCAGCTTCCCAGCCACTCTGGCCCCAGCATGCAGCACTGCCTGGGGTTGTTGTGATCCAAGTGCAGGATGTGGCACTTGGTCCTTTTGAATCTCATACCCCTGGTGTCATCCCATCTAGCCTAGTCATGGCTCCAAAGAATGGGGTTACTAAAACAGCTGCCATGATTTTATTTAGGGGTTTTAAACTAAATTGTCTGCAAAATTCAGGCTGATGTGAGCAGCCACCTTGGAGAGCTTTGGACTGACAGTTAATGAAATTCCAGACAATTTGAAAACACAGAAAAATAGCAAGGAATATTGAAATGCATTAACAATTTGAGCCTCTCAGAACCATTCACTGCTGCCTACCCCTGGCACCTTTCACATTTCTCTCTCTTCTGTAGCCAAGTGCTGCATTGACAGGTCTGAATTTACATTCTTTGTGCGTGATGTTGATGTTGCCAGAGGTCCTTGCTGCTGAGACAGCTATGTGCTCAATTTATTGTCACAAATGTTGTTGACTGATCCTGTTAAATTTGTGTATCTCATGTCTGTGAACATGTCATTTAAACTAGACATTCCCAAGGGATTTATAATATTTAAAATGTAACTGGGATTATCTTTAATCTAAATTGCATATTTTATGTTTATCAAGTTTTATTTTTTGTAGAGACAAACACTGACACAACATAAATCTCTTGTAACCAGTAAATAGGGACTGGAAGTTGTTTCCAGAAGACTCTGGTTATTGGACTCCGCTTAGGCAGTCTATTTGTGATTTGGTTTAATTTACAAATTTTTATAAGAAAGAAAAGGATCTTTCCTCTCTTGGTGATTGTTTCGAAAGTTAACTTTCTAAAAATTCAGTTTTAAACACAAACTTCTCCAGGAGCTTTCTGAAGCAGAGAGCATTGCTCTCTCTTCTGCTGGGAACAGCCTATTTCAAAACTGAACAGACAAACACAAAACTCTTTGAAAGCAAATACTTTGGAGCCCACTTCAATTCCACCAGTAAAGCCCAGACATCAGCATTTCAGTTGGTGAAGCGAAGGAATCTAGAGTTAAATCCACCCATTTACTATCCAGATAATGCAGCAGCAATAGCTGCAACAGGAACCTATTTGAAGAAACAGGTGCAGAACTAGGAGAAAACATGAAAGTAAATACGGATATAAGAAAAATACTGTGATTGCCAGTAGACCATAAGGATTTCAGAAGTGAAGTACTAGTTAAATGCAAGACATATTGATTATGTGGGGACAACAGCCAAGGCCAGAGCTGTAAGGTGTGCAGTTGGCAGCCTTTGTCCCTGATATCCACCATCACTACTCGCTGGCATTCATCCATCTGTATATGTCAGTCCTTTCCCATATAGACTCCACTACCGGCTCCATGGTGGATGTGGCAAGGAAGGGAAAAGTGCAATCCTGGCCTTTGCAGCTGGTCCCTGGGGCAGCAGCAGGAGGAGTTAGTGTTTATTTACTCCTGGCTGATGCCCCTGCACAGAGCTCTTCTCCCTTTGCTCCTTGTTGGGGCCTTGGTTACATCCATGGTACAATTTATCAGGTGGTGCTAATTACACCATACTGCTGGCCTGAATCCCCCTGCATTTTCCCAAGACTTGTGTCTCTGCAGCAATACTACGTTTTTAAGTTACGTGAACTATAACCATGTGAGACCTGTTAGCCACATCTCCCATTGGAACAGATGTTTTAAGGCCTTACTATGAAAAAGCTCGTGGTCCTCTGCCAGCCAGGTGGCACCAGTGCAAAGGCAGATGGGAGGCACGGAGACCGCTGGGTCACACCCTACCTGTTCCCAGGGTACCCCGATTGTGTGTGGGCACGCACGTTGCTGTATCTGACACACAAGATGTACTGACAGTTTGCTTCCCCAGGCAGACCCTCTGTTTCATAATAAGCCTAGAAAAAGTGCTTTTCTCAACGTAGACTGTGTGTGAATTTGACACGAAGCATTCTCTAAAAATGCAGTTCAGAGCCTAGGTTTTGACATGCAGAGAGAACTTAAGGCACATAAATGCAGAGATGTGAGCTGCCTGTCCCAGGAGCTGGAGGGTTTTAGAGGTGGAAAGGTATAAGTACTCTTTGCAAAGAGTGTAGGAATCTCCCACAACAGCTATGACTGGTTTTCATGCTTTTTAAAAAAGAGCCTGTAATTGCTGAAATAAAGGAGTGTCAATAATTTGCAGTTCAGCAGGGAACTCTTAGGTGCTGTGGTGTTTTGCCAGAGTGGTTAATGAGAAGATGGACTAGGAAGTTACCACTGTGACAAATCTCTGTTAATTAAGACAAGGAAACCAACAAACAGGAGATGTTTACAAGAGAGACAGGAGGCACAAAGATCTGTTCAGCTGTTTACAGGGTGCTCTCACAGATTTAACAGAACAACTAAAGCCGGTTAAATCAAAGTGTTAAATTTCAGCACAGATTTTAGAATGAAACATTCTCCCAACTGCTGGGTGTGTGGCCAGTGGCACATTTCATCTCTGTCCAACAGCTCTTTGCTGACCCAAGTGATCATTTTAGTGTGATGAGCTGCAGCATCTCACCAGGAAGGAAGCTGGGGGTGTCCACCTACACCTTGTGAATGATGTTTGAAACCAGGGACACTCTCAACATGCCTGTCTCCAGCTGAAAACTCTACTTTGCTTGCAAGGCTGGCTTTTGCTCCCCTGCTGTCTTCTGACCTCCATCTTGATTAAAATTCTGCACTGAAGGTGGACAGCAGCACGGGGGATAACAGCAGAGGAGCCTTAAATGTTGAGAAAATAAGCCAAACAAAATGGTTGCAGCCATCCTCTACAGGACAGATTTTCCGTTCTGAGCTCCAAAGGAGATATAACTAGATCTCAGAATAGTGTACTGGAGGCTTTGGTCATGTAGGAGAAGATGGGAGATTTATTAGGAATTGCCACTGTACTGAAACATGCCTCTATTGCCTAATGAGGGACAGCACACAGCTCCCTGAGCTACTGTGCATGTTTGCAGTAAGTCCACGCAGTACATTATTAGCCCAGCATTGTGCCTGAGACAGTCTTTGATGCTGAGGAAGTATCAGCTGACACTGATCAGTATCAGCCCAGAAAAATAGCACACCCTGACCCTATTTGCCTCACAATTAGAAAATAAGGGTGTTTTATCCCACTCCCAGTGCTTCTGATTCTGGGACTGTCACAGGCAAAGTGAATTCAGGTCTCCCTGTATGTGACAGTGAAGCCACAATTTGGGACAATTTGGAAAGAAGAACTCAGCCTTCCTGCAAAGTCTGATCTTTCTGAAGGAACTGCCAAGCGCTGACTGTTGCAGCTGCAGAGCAGGTAATAATTACACTCCAGAAGGCTGGGCTCTATAATATTCACAATCGTTCTGAACAGCAATTGGTCTTACAGCTGGCAAAGGGTTAACTTCAGCACTGGCAAAGCCAAGAAGGTCTTATTGAACTTCAGTGGAGACAGGAATCACCATGTGATACATAAAGGCTCTCAGATTAGAAACAATCTTCAGGTCCTCACAAATGTCAGTGTGCTGGTTTTCAAGTGACCCGGAAGGAGACTACACTGCTCTTGTAGCCAGCAAACTGGCTTGGCATGGAATTAAGCACACCCTGCCCCATGTTTTCAGCTCTCTGGTTCATTGAGTGTGGGCTCAAAGCCACCTTAGATGTGTACTGACTCAGCTCACCTCTCAGAGGGTTTTTAGCTCAGGTTGTGGCATTGTCCAAATGGAGACAATTTCATGTGAGCTCTGGTTAAAGTTTAATACTGAACTCCCTTTTACCTCCATCAAGACCTTCTGCCCACCTGCAATGACAATATCAGGCAGACAAAAAAGACTTATGTTGTCTCCTGGAAGAGCCCTGGCACAGCCGTCTGGAGAGCAGCAGGGGCTTGTAGGCAGAATTCAAATGGGATTGCATTCAGTCTACTGGAAAAGGCACTGTGGATACACTGCTGGGTTTCTGACTGCGTCAGCTTCAAACCTCTCCAAGGAAGCATCTGTTACAGGATGGACAAATGCAGTCCAAAGAAGCCAAGTGTGCATATCTTCCAGACTACTTGGACCATGGCGAATTCATCTCAGCCTGTGATCACATTCATCCCTGACGAGGTGCTAGCTGTATTTGGCTGCATTTGACCTGTCCTGAGTGGCACATGAACTGTGCTGTGGGTGTCTGAAGTTGCTTTTTGGCTTGTGCTGTGGTTTAGGAATGGTTCTCCCCAATTTAGTGAACCTGTGCTGCCACTTACTCCCTTTCCCCCCTCTGACTGAAAGCATAAAAGACAAAGATCATGGGTTGAGATAAGAAGAATTTACTGGAAACAGCAGTGAGGTAAGAAAATGAACAGTAATAGCGACAATATTAATGACAAAAGTGTACAAAAGAGAGGGCGATTTACATGCAAGATGCTCACCAAGCCTGGGACAATGAAGCAATTGTAGACGGCTTCCCTTTATTCAACCAGAATGGATCCCCTTCCTTCCAGAAGCAAGACCTTCGTTTTCCCAGCCCCTGGCAATGATGTGAGGTGGTATTAAATAATAATAGGGTCTTGGCCACACCCCCTCCTGCTGAAACAAGGACAGCTTGAACCTGCAGGTAGCTGAGAGTGCAAGTCTTACTGACTGCAGAACAAGGCAGCCCAGGTGTGAAGATGCTGATGCCTGCTTTCACGTATTTCTGGGTCATCAGCCATTGCTGGATTTTTAGGTCTGCTGTAATACATAAGATAGCTCAACCTTCTGCTAAGGAAGTAATTGGATTTTGATGAACTTTACAGGTATAAATAAATCTAGATGATACATATGCCACTTTAGAAGGATTTCAGAGAATCATAGGATGTTAGAGGTTGGAAAGGACTTTAAAGGTCATCCAGTCTAAACGCCCCCTGGGTTGTGCAGAGACACCTCCCACTCAACCAGGTCACTCAAGGCCTTATCCAGACCAGCCTTGGACACTGCCAGGGTTGGGGCATCTGCAGCCTTCCTGAACAACCTGTTCCACTGTCTCAGCACATTCACAGTAAAGAATTTTGTCCTAATATCTAACCTATATTTCCCACTTTTCACTTTTTACCCATTACTCCTTGTCCTGTCACTACAGTTTTTGACGAAGAGTCCCTCTCCAGCTTCCCTGTAGGCCCCCTTCAGGTACTGGGAAGTTGCTATGAGGTCTCCATACAGCCTCCTCTTCTCCAGGCAGAACAACCCTGAATTCCTCAGTCAGTCTTCATATGAGAGGTGCTCCAGGCCTCTTATCAACTTTGTGGCTATCCTCTGGACTTGCTCTAATAGTTCCGTGTCGTTCTTATGTTGAGGACACTAGAACTGTACAAAGTACATATCAGAAATGGATCCTTCTGAGGAATTGTCATTGCCCATTTCAGATCACCTTGAGCTTCTGGGACCCTAAAAATTGTACAGTGGTCTTTAAAAAACAGAAGCAGAAACCATTGCAGCAATGCTTTTCAAAAGAAATTTGAAAAGTGCTGGTAGTCTTCTGTTTGAAACACTTTATCTAGGATTTAATGTAATTAATTAGTATTCAGCTTTAAAAATCTGAAGCAGAAGCAGAAGGCTTCAGTCTCTTTCAGATTATCATCAGTAAAGTACTTTCCTTCAGTTTTCAGTTATGGAGGAATACTTATATGTCATTATTGCGATTTTCTGATGATACTTCACTTTAGAAACCCAAGAGTATTTCAAACCTCATCAGTTTAACCAAAACTCTGGTAGGTTGATTTTAATGAGCTTGAATCCTTGAAAGGTGTAAAACAGAATAACAGCTGTCATTCCTGATTTTCTCTGTGGTGTTATGTTTCTTGAATGATTTAAATGCATTGAAATAAAGACCCCTGGTACAGAGCTTTAGTTACATTTTAAATGTCTTTTGAATAATTCTTCATTCAGTTATAAGCAGTCTCTTGTTCAACTGAGCAGCAGAAACATTTTTCATTGCCTGTGCTGTACGTATATGAAGTACTTGAGACCTTTAACAGGTTTGATGGGTACTAAGTGTGCAAAAAAGTGGTCAAAGGTCAGCATCATTAAGGGGCTGTGTCCATGAGATGACAGCAAATTATGAAATTGGCATCTTCGGAAAACTTTCATGAAAGGTTGCCAAATTCATGGACCCCATGTGGAGTGGAATGGAATGGAATAGAATAGAATAGAATAGAATAGAATAGAATAGAATAGAATAGAATAGAATAGAATAGAATGGAATATTCCAGTTGGAACGGGCCTGAATGATCATCCAGTCAAACTGCCTGACTACTTCAGGGCTGACCACAAGTTAAAGCATATTGTTAAGGGCATTGTCCAAATGCCTCTTAATCACTGACAGGCTTGCGGCACCAATCACGTCTCTAGGAAGCCTGCTCCAGTGTCTGACTATGCTCTTGGTAAAGTAATGCTTCTAAATGTCATGTCTAAACCTCCTCTGGCACAGCTTTGAACCATTCCCATGTATCCTCTTCCTAGATGCCAGGGAGAAGAGCTCAGCCACTCCCTCTCCACATCCCCTCCTCAGGAAGCTGTAGAGAGCGCTGGGGTTGCCCCTCAACCAATTTTCCAGACTAACAAACCCAGAGTTCTTAGCTGCTCCCTGCAGGACATGCCTTCCAGCCATTTCACCAGCTTTGTTTCTCTCCTCTGGAACACTCAAGGACCTTCACATCCTTCTGAAATTGTGTAACCCAGAACTCCATTCAGTACTCAAGGGGAGACTGCACCAACGCGTAATACAGTGGGATTCGACCGCCTGGTTATGCTGTTTAGAATCATGGAATCATTTAAGGTAGGAAAAGACCTTTAAAATCATCAAATCCAACTGTAAACCCACCACTGACAAATCCACCACTAAACCACATCCCTATGCACCAGGTCTACCTGTTTGGCGCACCTCAGGGCACAGTTTTCCCTCCTGGATGCCAGGGCACTTGTCTGACTCACATTGAGCCTGCCGCAAACCTGCAACCCCAGATCCCTGTCTGCAGGGCTGCTTTCCAGCCACTCCTCTCCCAATTTCTACTTGTTCCTGGTGTTACTTCATCCCAGGTGCAGAATCCAGTGTTGGTGTCAGTGGGAAATGCATACATGGGTCAGTCACTCAAGAAAGGTAGTGATTGTGTTAGACATGTGCTAGACTGGCTTCTGGACACCTTAGGCAGGATTTATCTTGCCTTACATGTTGGGTGTCTACAACTTAAATCAATATATTGATATACTGATATTGACTGCTGGTCATCCTACACTGTCTTTTAAATCAATTACATAAGCCTTTCTGTGACAGGTGATTCATCTCACCCATCTCATAAATGTAAGTAAGAATGAAAAGAAACATTTTCCAAAAGTGTTCATTCATCCTATTAATGACAAAAGTATAGATCAAAATTTGGTCTTATAAATACCACCTCTTGTCTCAAGGAAAGTTTCAGGTGCCTAATGTGGCTAGGTAGATATCTTTGGATTGTTCTTCAGAATTCAAGCACCTCCAGTTAATGTATTTTTCATTTCTAGCACCAAAGGATTACTTGGATCTTTTCCTCTCACTTCATTTGTTTGTAGGGTCACAGGAGAGGGACATAACAAGCAAAACCTTTGGAGATGGTCTGGTTCCTAGTTCCTATCTAACATAGGTAGAACTGCTCTCTGCAAGTATTTCACTCTTTCCATGTGCATTTTTCAGAGCTGACAAAAAAGAATAAAAAAAAGTGTCCCATTTGAGCTAGCAAGGAATCTAGGTCTTATCCAATATTAATGGAAAGACAGTGATCAGTCTGAAGCCTCTGTGTGTCCTGGGATAAATAAATTCCTATCTCTGGAAGTTGACGGCATCATACTATAAAAAGCACATAGATCAAGTTCAGAGCTGTCCTAATCTCAGAGATAAATAATTGAACATTGGAATATTTTGGCTCTAAGTAAATTTAAATACTAAAATCTAGGTTTAAACTAAAAACATTCAAATCAATGTTGACCCTGCTTCCTTCCCTGCTCTTCTCCCTTGCCTAAGCTCTATCAGCAATTTGAAGCCCCTGATTTGGAGAGAGAGAGGGAGACAGAGAACGAAAGAATGAGTCCTGTGAAATGTATTCTGTGGGGAAAAATACCAGGTGCAAAGAGAAATTACTTTCAATGAGTATTCTCCAGAGCACTAACACTCAACTGGCTGAAAAATCTGCTAGTGAAATGCCAACCTTTTGATAAGATTCATTTTTTTCTTTGGTTCAGCAGATTCCTTTTTCATTACTACAAGAAATACTGTAGAGTGAGCAAAGCTCTGGATAAAGTATATCAACAGCTTCAGCTGGAAGAAAAGCATTCATGTGTATGATACAAAGGATGACGGGAAATGTCTTTTACTACAACAATTGTTACCTTTGACCCTCTCTTGCTTGTCTTCCAGAAGATGAACCTGATACATGGTAAGGTTTACAGCAAGAAATCTATTGACTTTGAAGTGCTGGAATGTTGCCATTGAAGAAAGGAAGAAAACAAAGCAAAGCAAAGCAAGCTTACTCTATTGACGTTAAAGCCAAACACAACTGAAATCACAAATCTCCAGCAGCTGTCTGTTGTTTCAGGATATGTTTCCTGCATTATGCCCATAACATTTTGCAGAAAATACATTTCAACATCCTCAAAGATTAAACTTTAGTATCACGCCCAGGAATTAAATTGTAAAGGCTTTGAGCTAAAGTGGGAGAATTGAATCTTAAAAGGAAAAAATTTGTCTGTGATTACAAGCAAACGAACAAGCTCTAAAAGGCAGAAGCTGAATTAATTTTCCCCTTGCAACTTCTATACTGCCTGTGCAATGCACGAGGTTTTACTTTAGCCAGCACATAATGTGAGATTAAAGGGAAAATACATATTAATGAAGAAGTTTTACGTTAATATCCATTTCCAAGTGCAGCTCAGTAGATCAGTACAAATAGTGGCAAGCCACAGTGCCATTAGAGACATAATAATCAGTGGCAGCTGCTGAGACATGGGGTACATGAGATCTCACATGTACTTTTCTGTGAGGGCAGCAGGAGCGATCTGGACTCTGAGAGAAAGTGGCACACAGTCGTCTACGAAGACAAATAAAATAATAAAGTCTTCAGTTTGGTAGAAAAGGAGCATCAATCACAGGTGTTTTTCCAGGTGTCTCTAATAATATCAGCTTACTAATTTTATCACACATGAACACAAAATCAGCTATGGTATTGATGCAAAAATTAGGTGTTTGTGCTCTAGTGGCACACAATAAAGGCAAATCTCTTTCTTCCTATTTTTCATGATGTTCATAAACTGGTGATTTAGAGCTTCTATTTAAAGACACGAAGCCTATCCAGCAAAGGCATGAGTGTAACCTGAGGGACTTTGTCTTCCTTTTTTCTCTAATTGGGTTTTGTTTTGGTTTTTTTGCCCTGGTCCTAAATTAGATTGTTAAGTCTTCAAAGCAGGGACCCTGAACTCAATTATCCTCTCATTTTCTTCAGTCAGAGTCACTGGAGCTTCACTAATAGTAAACTTGCAAAAGTGGATGAGGAATCATACTTGCCTTACTCTATGTCTCCAAAAACATCTAAATTACACAGGCATGTGATGCAGCCACCTGAGAAAGTTCACCAGACACTACATGAGTTGTTCCACCTTCCCCATTCTCATTTCTTTCATTATTACATGACTACAGAATTGTCATCCTTTGCTATTTTTGCACCAGAAATGAGAAGCTCTTCCGTAGCTCTGGTAAGGTTTCTCCCACTTCCAAAGATATAATTGCAGAATGACATAGCGCTTTGTTATGGCCAGTTAAAATTTTGGCAAAGGTATTTCTCATTCCAAGCAGGTTGGCCTCCTCTCTACCCTACAACTGCAAACGGACTTAGGTTCTCACGTTCAAAATTCAGATTTTACAAAAAGCCATGCTTGAAGTCCTCCTGCCAGGGGAATCAGACTGATCCATGTGTCGAACAAGGCTTTGTTCGTTTTTCCCAACCAAAGGGAAGACCTCTCTAGACGTGCACAATAAGGTACCTGACCTAACTGACAAGAAGGGATTAGCCCACAGCTCTCCTTTCTGGATTTCTTTCTTGTTAGTTTAAAGCTGCTCCTATGCCTAAGTCTTCACGGTCTTCCTCTAGTGAAAACCCTTCCCCATGCACAGTGTGGAGGACCTGCCACCTCACTGCCGTTTCTGGGTGCAGTCACAGTGGTTACTGGGATTTGGAAAGTATTCTCAAGCCCCAAGGAATTGGGAAGAGTATTTTGCTTTGATGAGGACAAAAACCATGGGATAAAAAACGCAGCAGAAACCTTTTTTCAAGCCATTTTCAGGTCAGTGTGATAATGTGTATCAGACAAAATGGAAGGGCAAGAGAAGTGAGTATCAAAAGCGCTTTTGAAAACCTGTGGGAAAAGCAACCGTTTCACTAAGTCAAAGGTCACACAGAGTAAGGAAACATTTATTTATCTGGCTTTAATTTTTTTCCTTGTAAAATTTCCTTTAATTATGTATATATGTATAAAAAGTATTCAGCTATTGATAAAAAACTGATCCTAACTGATCTCCAAATATCACTTGATGATTCTGATGTTCTGCTCCTAAACGGCATAGGTTACCATTACAATTATCTTTTGCTACCTTTGTAATTTATTAGCCATTTTATACATTGAACTTTAATGTAATATGTGATGTAATGCTTTATAGTGAGCTCATTTGTTTAAAAGGTGCCATAATTCTTTAAATAGAAGTTGTTTTCGTATAATTTGTCTTAAAATGAGAACTATTTCTAAGAATAATAACTAAGTTCAAGCACTGTCAGACTGAAGCACAGTGAATCAAAAATAGTTAAAATGCAATTTTGCTTCTCTCTGACAGTCTTCCTGCCATATTTATGGATTTTATTGTTGCAATAAAATTTGATGGGGCGAAAGGAATTTACTGATTTTCTTTGTTCCACCTGTTAACCCTACACTGGGTTTTGAAAATATGTTCACATAGGAAAAATAATTAAACCAAAGGTACTCTTAATAACATGAAGAAAATAAGATAAATATAATATTTTAAGCCTTCTTCAGTTACAGCATATCATAGTGATAAAATTGGAACACTTTCAAAGTGGACAGTTTCTGCTTTTATTAGGCTAAAGATGTCCCTTTAACATTCTAATCTAAAACTGAATTATGCATGTCTTGGAAGGATGAGATGAATTTTAAGGAAGCAGTTAATGTCGAGCACACTCATTCTGCCTTTCTCTTGACAAAGTAGTAGGGCTGACAGCCTACTTTGGTTTTTTACTTCAATGTTATTGTGTGTTTTCCGGTAAAAACTAGATCTATAACACTGCTTCATTATAGATAATTTTTTATTATTATTATCTGTACTTTAAAGAAAATAATAAAATAAAGAAATACCATTTTGCTCCAAGCACACAAATCATACTTGTATGATACTCTCCTATAGATTCAGAGAATATTTGATTATGCTAAAGTTCCTCTATGGAAACCTTCTACCAGAAGATATTTATACTGTTGAGTAGAGTATAATGGGTTTCATGGGTTGATTAGATACTTGGATAGTTGAGACCAGTAAACTTCACCTAAGTTTTTTGACAGTGCTTTTTTGTTTATTTAGCAAAATATTGGCTTTCCTTAATCCAGACTTCTCTGAAAATGTGTTTTTTTCAAAATCTCAAATCTCAGGTGCTGACTGGGGGTTGGCTGAGTCTACCTTCGTCTGAGAGCAGAGGTCTAGCTCTGAATGCACAGAGCAGACCTGAGAACTTGTGGTGGATTGTCACTGGCCAACAGCCAAACACCCACACCGCTGCTCACTCATCTGGTAGGATGAGGAGATAATCACAGAAAGGTGACAAGGCCCGTGCATTGAGCTGAAAGTCTCATAGGGAAACAAAAGCTACCCCCAAAAAGCAAAGAAAGTATTCATTCACTATTTCCTATCAGCAGGCAGATGCCCAGTCACCTCCACAAAAGCAGAGCTTTATCACCTCCAATGGTTCCTAGGGAAGACTAATGCCACAACCACGGACATTCCGCTTCCTTCTCCTTTCCTTGAGCTTTTATTGCTGAACAGAACATCATACAGCATGGAATATCCTTTTCCTCAGTACAGGTCACCTGTCCTGCCTGTCCCCACTCCCAGTTTCTAGCCCTTTTCTCAGTGGAGAGTTTCAGCTTGTAGAGTTGCTTTTGCTCTCTGCCCCTGCATGTTTGAACTAGGACAAATCCCTTCTCAGAGCCTCAGTTTACTCAGGCTTAAAATAGGAGGAAAACTTCCCCTTCAAGGCATCAAGAATCACCATTCAGAAGGTGCTTTCAGAGACAGAGACAAAAAGAGCAGCAGAAGAATCAAATACCATAGTGTTATTTTTAACATTTGTATTTCAGTTCTGTCCTCTCCAGATGTGTTTTGGAATTTCGCTTAGATTTATGCATGCTGAATTTTATAGTTTTGTCAAATTTAGTCTTCCTTCTCTAGTTCTTTCATTTTGCATTTTCTGTGTACCTCAGTTTCGGTGAAGCCATGCAAACAGCAGGTTTTGCAGAAATTTTAAGAGCACTTAAATATTTTATTCCCATTAATGTTTAGGACTGATATTTGATTTGTTCATGTTAGCAGATTAAATCAAAGCCCAAACTACAGTGCTTGTAGGTGTAAGATTGTGTGAAAAATAATAGCTACAAAATTAGCCTTTGGAGTAACAGTAACCTAAAAAATAAAACAACAAACAGTGCTCATATCTGCTCAGGGATGAATACTATTTGTTTAAAGTTGCTAAAAGAGGTTCCAGAGATAAGAAGAGGAAGGGATTTCATAGCAACTTATCAGATACTGCCAACTATGTGTACAAAAAAAAAATGACAATGGCCTCAGGTAGTGTAAATTAGACCCATGCAAAATTAAGAAAATGAACAAAGTTCAAAAGGATGAGGAAGAGTAATAAAGACCATGCTGGATTCTAGTGGAATGTGCTAATCAAAGACAAGCAAGCTGCACAGAGTTCCCAGCTGGTTTCTTATTCATATGTCTAATAGGGAATTACCAGAGAATCCCTCTAGGAATAAAGCAAGGAGGGCTCTGAACTTAGAGTGGCTTCAGCATGGACACTCAGCCTGGTATGTAGCAGATGGGTCCTTAACCCCAGCAAGGAGCCATTTGGACTCTTCATCTCCACCAGTGACGGGTTCCCTCCATAAGTGTGGTGCTGCAGTGTTGAAATCACAGAGTGGAGAAGGGAACACAAGTCCATCTCCTCTCAGAACAGGATCTCGTGATCTTCTGTTTTAATACACAGCAGTGAAACACAAAATGCACACCATGTTTCATGAGTCATCATGGCCCATGGGCTTCATATGCCTCACACCTGACTGCTGGACAGCCTTGCCCAGCAGGGAGTTGGCCCCAGCTTTGCAGTCCTTTGGATTTATGGCTTTGGCATGAGTGGCTAGCTCATGGCTCTGTGCCGCCTGTTGTGCAGCGAAGTGGCGTTGTGGTGACCCTGCGAGGGATCAGGGTACTGCAAGATACAATGAGGAGGACATTCCTGTGTGGGGCTGTCTGTGCCAGAGCTCACAGTCTTCTGATTCTTGAATTATGATTTCTCAGAGCAGAGCTCCAGCAACAC
>VZRS01009804.1:22719-54756 GCA_013398055.1 Ifrita kowaldi
TTGTAGGAGGTTAACGAGCACTTTAGGTTGAGGTGGCCTGAACTCTATTTGAATAACAATTGAGTCCAGGTGTTGAGTCCAGTCCTGAGTGAGAGTTTGGCTAGTGCACACCATCAGGATTTAAATACATATTGCTACAGTTGTCCTTGTGTACGTCTGGAGCACTGTCCTGGACACCATGCATTATCTGAGACTTATACCCTCTAAAGGAACTTCACACCTCTCTGAAGATACTTCCAATCAAAACGGCAGAGCAGGAACAGTCAATAACATACTCATAAAATTCACCATAAAAAATGAAAGAAGTATAATAGGAGACTCCCCAGTAGGTTTTGGTGTTGTTATTTACTGTTTAAAGACCATATGTAGAATCTTTACAGTAGCAAATAACCAGCTGCCACCAAATGCAAATTCAACTTTTCAACTGTTTCTCTTCTATGTGGTGCAGCAATGACTCAGGCTGCACATGAACAGTAGTTTCATGAAACCATATTTTCGATGATTCCTAGTCCTGATCCTTTTTAAAGGGTGGGAGTTTCAGTACATTGCTATTATCCACTAATTTCATGGTCCATGGTCGAACATAAGGCTGTAATTCAATTGTAGATTTTTTCTGATACTGCAAACAGCAAGAGAAATCTGATTTATAGTCTCAGTGTTCACAAGGACTATGTATCGTTATTTATAATATGGGCAATTTATAATTCGGGCTATTTATAATATAGTCATTAAGTTATTTAAAATCTGTCATGCTGGAAAAGAAGACTTAATCCATAAAATGTATAAAGGAAGGGATTACAGTGCCAGATATCTCAAAAGGAAGCGATTACTGAGGAAAGAAATTATCACAGTGTGTTCACTTCCTGTGGAACAATCACTTGTAGACAAGACAGTGTGCAGCCTGCCTGCATGTACAAATCAATTTTCAACTAAAAAATGTGGTTTATCAAACACTAGCAAGCAATTGCATTATAAGATATTTATAATAGAAGACACTTTCCACGTAATAATACATGGGAATTAATTGACAAAGTAATGAGGATATCCTATATCTACTTATCCTTGTTCTAGCAATATCTATTTCATGTTATGTTCAGATGAACAAGAAAGTACAGTCATAATTGCAGGAGGAAAAGCTTTTGAAAGATGTGAAATCAATAGCTGTCCTGAAATTGGTACCAGAAGAGAAATATTTTGCAGAGCGATTAAACTTACAACTCACTGGGAGCCACACACTGTCATAACCCTTGATCTTACAAGAAGCTGAACATTTTCTCTCTGCTCCAGCAGGTCACTCATGCGTGGATGACAGATAAAGTCCCACGGACAGCACTGGCACTACTTTTGTGCTTTCATTTAAACTGGCCTTTAAACACTTCAGTTTTTGAACCAGTATGCACAGCAAGTTACAGGAATGAGCCTTTAACAAAAATTTATTTAACAGTCCGGAAACAAATTCTGCAATCCTGAAGGTCAAAGTCTATTTCATTCACAGCCTGTGACTTATGATGCTTAAGGCACCTGGGCTGCATATTTAAATTATGGTTATCTCACAGCCTTCACCCAGGCAAAATGTCCATTGGTCTATGTATTGAAACAGATGTATTAATTCTACACTTCAGATTCTGGGTTCTTGGTAATAACTTAATCCTCTTCCTTTACTTGTTAGCCAGCCTCTGCACCTCATGCTTTTATGCTGGCACTGTGTGTGTCACTAACAAAGGATGGTCCTGCTGCCATCATCAGATGTAGCAGGATCTGTGTGCTTTGGGTAGAGTAAGGAAGGACAGGAGGAGCCTGAGGTGCTCAGGCAGGGGGCTTTCTTCTCTACCTTAGTTCAATAGCTTGTATCTCAGGGACTCCAAATCTGTTGGCTGCTTTAAAGACAGTGAAGGCAGGAATCAGTCAGAGAAGTTGTGTTGGGTCTGGTAGATTTACTGTCTGTCTGTTCTGGGGTCTGTTGCCTGTTGGAATACAGGGATTCAAGGATGTGTGAGTCTGCTTCAACTGACATGGGGCAACCTCACTCCACTCCTAAGAGAGGTCGATTTCATTAATGCCTGCCCATTGAAATCATGAAAATAGAGATTGTTCAGCTAAATTAATGTGTCTTTATGGGAGGAAAGTCGGGTAAATAAAAATAACAGACAATAAGATCTAACGTCAGCAGAGATCTTTTTGTGTTTTCCCTCAAACACACAATAATACAAGAAGGGACAATTTTGCCCAAACTCCATAGAAGGTAAGAATAAGAGATCCTGATGACTTCTTATGGCCTGCTAGTCTTTAGTGTATATTCTACAAAATGTTTTAACTCTACAATCTTCTATTTCAGAACCAGTGTTATGAATTTTTTTCTGCGTCCCTCTGACCTAGGAATTTCATTAACCAAGCAAAAGCAAGTTTACTAAATTGAACTGAATTTCATCCACTGTCCTGGCAAACTTTGCTTCCAAAAGAAAGGTGCATGTAAAACCTATCGAATACTTGGCACTATTAATTTTTTGTCTTCTGACTATCTTGCTCATTCACCATCCTGCATATGTAACAAAGCCATACGGATTAAGGATATAAGAATAATTACGTTTTCCATTTTACTGCCAACCAAAACATGGAAAAAAAATCCCCTCACCAAATTAAAAACAAACAAAAAAACCCCTAAGTATTAAATTTAGAGTAGAATGATTCATTCTTGGATGTTTGATAGATTAAAAAGCAACAGAAGGACTAGAGCAAAATAAGAGAGTGAGAAGGAGAAAATATCTGGATGGTTCATGCCTGATGCCAGCAAGCTTGCTTACCTCTCACATCTCCCTTTGGAGTGTTCAATGCGTTCTGCTTCAGTGTGTCTGAAATCCATGCTACAAACCCGTCCTTAGCTAGGAGTGCTCTCATCCAGCCTTGGTAAGAGAGTGCAAGAGATTACATTCCCTGATGGAGCTGTAAAATGAATGAAGTGGGCCTCTGCCTCCATGGGCACTTTTCTGAGGGATGTTCAAACAGCTTGAAGCCTGCTGAAGGCAAAAGTCCACCCTTGTGAGGTGAGCAGGAATCCAGAACAGCCAGAGTGAATCTGGAAAGATGGGAAGGACAAGACAACAGAACATCTCACTGTCTCTCCTCTGGCAACCTCCATACTCAGAAACAAAAGAGGATATGTACCACTGGACCACTGTGTAGCCACAATGCCAGGTGGCACCAGACAGCTCACATGAATATTCACATGGTATTCCCTGCTGTAGCAAAATACACTGGAGACCTGGTTGAAACACTCCACAGCAGAGCAGGGAGTGTGCAGATGAGCAGGGTACAAGTGCCTGAGTTCATACCCGGGCATAATCCACATATGCCATTCTGCCAGCGTCTCCATCAGAAGGCTGCATGTTGCCATTGCTTCAGCACACATTCCATTTTGTCTGACAGTAACTCGGAATACCTTACCACCTTGGCAGCTAGGATACTGTAAATGTGAAAGAAAGAAGGGACATTCATTTATCAGACTGTGTGACTTCTCAGTGAGTAGAAAGGGATCACTTTTATCTTAGTAACATTGCCAAGCCAGCCTGTTGTGTCTTTGCTTCTATATAGTGTCTGAAATTAAGGAATTTGGGAAGTGCTTGTAAAGATATTTTAGAATATGTAAGAATGAACTGCTTTGACATTTCTAGCATTATTGCTATTTTCACTGTGTCCAAAACTTAGCAAATCCAAGTCGAATTTATCATGACTGCATGTTTCAGCACGTTTCAACACTGCTTTATTTGCCAATTTTTTCATCCCNTGACTTTCTGGCTTCACCTTGGACTTGTCCCATCACTGTGGATTTGCAGGGTGAATGTTGGTCTGTGCCTGATGCTGGTTGCTTTTAGAGGCCTGCTCTGCACTCCTGGCTCAGGCAAAGTGGGACAGCCCTGGATGGTGTCAGTCCAGGCTCCACCTGCCTTGATGAGAATTTCAGCTCCCAGCTCCTCTTCTCCTGCAGAGTGATGGACCCTCAGCTCTGCCTGGCAGGCAGTGTCTCTGGCAGAGATTTTCAGCCTCTCTTTGATTTCCTACTTGCTGTTTCAAATGCAGCAGATTATCTCAAGATGCCTGGAAGTTCCTATTTGTGTTCAACTGCCTTCATAAAATGAGTAATATCGAGTCAGCTTCCTGAAGATGGCTGTCCACATCTCAATTGCCATTTCATCTAATGAGAGTAACCAGGGGTGTTCTCAGAACCAAAATGCAAGTGTGGCTGATATGAAATCAATGGAATAACATCTGCCTGCATGGAAACAGACCCTCTGTCCTCGAGTACTTAACTTCATAGATCTGACATGAGGCACAAAGGCTCAGCAGTGGAAACACATCTACTCATTTCATCATGCCTCTTATGGGGTAAAAGGGAAGACTCCAGTCTTTCTGCCTCTCAGTCTGTCACCACTTGTCACACAGAGAATTATCTCTTAAAAGAAAACAGAGAATGAATGAATGAATAAATAAATAAATGAATGGAAGTTTTTGACAAAGTTAACACAGAGATAAAGTTCATGCAGTACTAGCAGGACACCTAAGGGTTTCTCAGGAATGGAGGTGCTATTTTGGAGATGCCTTGTTTGTATGAAGTTTCATTATACTCTATAAATAGAAATTTAGGCCTTACCTTACACAGGAAAATTTATCAGGTCAGAGGGTTGAATTTATATTCCTATGTCCTTGCCTTGATTTTAATCCATGGTTTAAATTGTTTCAAAACTGTTTACTACTAATGCTCTTCTCTCAGGACACAAAATTAAAGACCTGTCCCAGTTTCTGGTCATCGGTTGAGCAGGACAGGAGATGGCATTCTTACCTTAAACTATAAGGTCTTTGAAGCAGAAGAAAACACTCTCTTTGTTCTTTGTCAAGCAGCTGGGAATCCGATGTCCTACAACATTGTTATGTAAATTAAACATAATGTTAAATTACAGAGCTCACTCCTTACCCATCCAGAATTAAATCTCTGTCCACCTCCACACCAGGTGGAGGATGCATAATTTTGTTCGAAAATTTCCCTTTTGATAGAGGAAATAATTTTTCAGTAAAGCTGAAGTTAACATAAGATAGAACTGTAGGTAAATTGAAATACCTTTAGGGCAAAGTTGGAGGAATATAGGCATATTTTAAAGTTAATCCAGTGCTTGCAGTGCAGGTAAAGAGAAAAGTGAATCTGAATATATTTTTCTTTTTAGACTTGAGACCTTTCACACAGAAACCAAAAATCTGACCCTATGATAATTTTTCTGAAGTAGTTAAAAGTGTAAGTACAAGAATGTTAGGTTAGCAAATCACACCAGTATAGCAGGATCACAAATTTTTTTCTGTTTCCTATGGGCTGTCATTTTCCTCAGAAAATCATCCAGAAAATTATTAGTTTTAGAAGCTGTGCAGAGTTCCAGCTTAGCTGTATTGATCCAGTACAGCCAAAACCTCACATACACAGCAAGGAGGCTCAGAGAAAGGTTAAACCCGGACGAACTCTGAAGTTTACAAGGTTGCTTAAGCTACTTTTGTCAGTGTTGATCTAAGTAAGAGACACCATTGATGAAGGATTTTAGGTAGTGGAGGCTCTGAATAGCCCCTTCTGGTGCTCAGTGGGGATCTTCCAAAGGGTTGGTGCAGCCACTGCACCCTGTTAGGCAGACAGAGAGGACACAGCGTATGTGATGCACTGACCTCCTTCTGGAGGCACAATGGACACCACTCTGAGACACCCTTCAAGGAAAATGGAGCTGCAGAACTGCATTAGACAGAGTTGAGTGTGCTAAAAAGCACCTGCAGAATCCTACACTTGGCTCAGATGGACTTGCGTGGGAATAAAGACACTTTGCCCACAGCTCAGGTGCTGCAAAGCTCTTTAATCAGGAATGTGTTGTTGGGATCATGGGAATTTGGGAGCTATATAATCACGCCCATATTGGATGTACTCTAATATTTTATTATCAACATATATATATGTGCACTTGAAGTGAGATAAAATAGCAGTGTAAGTGCTGAGGAGAGTGTAAGCAAAATTGCTGCCACTAACTGCGATTTGAGTCTTTGCTCTGCAAAGTTTCAGAACAGGTGACAAGGTGCAACCCTCTGCAGGGAAGTACTTGCACATACATTTAGGTTCCAGTGTTGTTAGCAGCTGGTAAGCAAGTATTTAAAGCCTAATGCATGGTCAAGAGCTCTACTGAATATGAACTGTGAAATAGAGTCTTTCGTTATGGTGAAAAACTTGGGAAGCCCAACAGTAAAATGGGATATTTATAGACAAATCTCCAGTGGGGGATAAATTCTTACCCTCTTTCTCATGTTAAATAGCAATTTATTCTATCCTCTGACTACTTCAAATGAGCATCAAAAATTGGTCCAAATGGCCTAACATGTCTGTTACACCAACTAAGGAATTTCCAGGAAACATTTTGTAAGACCCAAAAAATTAAGTTTAAAGCAGTTTTTTAAATATAAGGATATATTAAATGCTTGTTACAAGGGATCTTAGACCTTCTTGTCATTCCTTAATTGCATGAAAAATACAGACAACTTTTAGATTTTTAAAAAAACCCGATTGTTGCAAAATTTCTTTTAAGCAAAAAACTTTCACTTTTTTCCTGATAAAACAACAGAGTTTCCATTGCCTGATTTCAAACTAAAATTAAACCAATTTTTTAAAAAATTCTGCCTGCCATTAAATAAAGGGTTTATTTATTAAATGTGGGCGTTTGATAATCAGAGTTATAGAAAGTGTAAAAAGCTGTGCTTTTTCATCCTAGACATTTACACCTCTGGATTCCAATTTTTCAGCATGTAGGGAAAGAGTGCAGTCAAAAACATATTGTTTGGTCTAAAACGCACTTTACATAATTTTTTATTTCAATAATTTTTATATTTGTCATAGTGAAGGCAACACATAAATGAAAACAGCAGAAATATCAACTTGAATAAGTTGTTAATGGCTGCTTTCCTTTTTTTTCCCCAAATCCCCCATTTGTTATGTCATAATAATGATTACTTTCAAAGGCTGTCATTTGACAGTCCCACACAGTGTAGGAGGGGTGAATGAAAGGTGCTTCTTCTGCCTTCAAGCTGAAGCACACAGCACACTTGCACAAAAAAGCAAGAGCTGAGAGGATGCTATATATCATTATCTCAGTCATTGCCTAATGATGCTCTCAGTTGTTCTTAAATTTGCTTTTATTTTACAGATGGGTGTAATAAAATAAGCCTTTATTGCCTTCTAACCCCGGAGAGTCATATTTTGTGCTTTTAAATATTTGCTTTATTTTGACCTGCACTTCAATAAACATGAGGATTGAAAAATGATTAAGTAGATCATGCAAAGATAAAAAAAACCCTTCTATTATCCTGGACTTCTCCTCCCCTCCAGACAGCCCACACAAATCCATGGACATTATTATCACAGGTAGCATTTAAATCTCAGTTACGTTCTTGGGGCCTGACTGCCACTACCACTGCCTTACAGCAATTTACACAGATGACTCTCTGATCCCCTGATGACAAGCTAATGGAGTCCATGAAGTCATGTGCAGTGGTTCAGTCGTACTGAATTGCACCTGAAAATACAGTATGTGAATTGATTTAAGTGTCAATGTCCAGTCTTTCAGCAGCAGCTTGTGCACACATTTAATTTTATGTACATAAAAAAAGCCGTGGTTTAATTTGGAGCAAAACTAAGTGCCTTAATTTGTTCTCCTACCATTTATAATGGTAGTATTTCTGTTAACTGAGCCACCCCATTACTTATTTATGCTCTGTAACATTATCTGTTACTATTTTTAAAAGCTTCAGTGTGCACTTACAAAAAGCACGGTCTTGATCCAGCTCCCGCAAAAGTCCATGTAGCTGAATTGCCATTGTTTTTGTAGGCGAGTACTGAGATTTTACCAGCTGGATTCACTGTGTGTCAGCACACCCAGCTGTGTTCACACTGCAGCCCAAATAGCACCTTTACACCAGCCCTGTCACATCCACCCTCCAGCTTGCTCACTGTCTTCCCTGCTCCCTGTGTGAAGTGCGGTGCTATCAGCAGAGCGGGAGTTTGGTGTTCCTATGGCTCTTTTTCCTAACCATGACATGCAGTGGTAGCGAAGATTGGAACAGGGGGTAAAGGAGGAGGGTAAACAGGGCACCTGAGTGTGAATTTAGCCCCTCCTTCTTGCAGCTCAGCATTTTACAGATGACACAGTTCTCAGCCTTTTGCCTGACCAGCAGCCCAGAATATCCTTATCTTGGACCTGCTGATACTCTGTTCCATGAGACCATATCCAGCTGGAGCACCATTTCTTTGAATAGATGCTGGAAGAATGCATCCACTCCTCAACAATCTAGGTTAGAAGCACACCATGATGGGACTGTATCAGGCTGGAAACATGATACTAACTCCAATGGACTAAAAATCCTTTTGGTGCACAGAGCTACTGTCACAAGCTGTGAAGAGTTGATTTTTCTTCAACAGTGATGTTCTTCGCAGCAATGGCATTTTCTATCACAGAAAGATGCAGGGTTGAAGCAGGACTTTGGGTTGCCCAGTCAAGAAATGAGTGCCAAGACGCTGTGGAACCACATACAGCGAATCTTGGATAACCACCTTGGAAGAGCAAGGTAATCAATTACCAAGACTGCCATGATTATAAGGTCTATGCCCAGCACAGGATGCATCACGATGGATGAGTTTTTGTAATTCTCCTCAACTTCTTAATTAGTATGGCCACTATGCAGACTGCATCCCACCCTATCTTTCTACTCTGAGAGGAATCCAAATCCAGAGGCACACGGTGCATATCAGCCACTTCCACATGTAGGTTAGCTGAGCGTTTTCAGGCCTTTACACAGAGCAGTATTCCTACTATCCTGCTCCATCCTTGTCTGGATCTCTGGAGACCACAGATAGGGGAATCTGCTGGGAGAGATGTGATGCCTAAAGAGATCTGGACTTCTGTATTTCTGATTTCCCTGAACCTCTACCTCTGCTTTGGAAAGCCTGAAGCGTCCACCCAGACTCACAGCTGCTGTCCTACCATGCAGGTGTCCTGACTCTGATGGCATTAGTGCAAAGTAACAAACACAGGGGAAAAGTAGCTTTATTCAGACCTTTTCAGACTAACAGGTGATAGTAATCAGCAATTACTCTAATGACTTGGAGTCACTGATCATTGCTTTTTATTACAGATGGATAAATCTACAGGTCTATCTCTGCAGTAATATAGGAGAACTAGAAAAATTTCAACTGAAGGAAACTTAAATGGTCACATAACTGCAATTGGTGTAAACCAAAAAAGACTAGGACAATCCAAAGTGGAAAAGAGAAGACTGAGGTGGGATGTAACGTTAAATGTTAAAAGAACATAATGTGAAACTATAAATATAAAATAATAGTATTAAATGTATAATTTTTAAATTATGTAGAGATGGTGAATAAGGACTGATTATCCACTGTTTCTCATAGTAACAGAACCACCCAACACCAAAGGAAACTGTCAGGCAGCAGGTTGAAAACAAGGCCGGGAAATTAAGTTCTTCACTTTTACTACAGTGTCTAATCTGCCTTTGTTGACACTTAAAAATTGAGTGAGAGACCATGTGTAAGAAAACCAGCTTTAACAGCCACATATTCTCACAGGAATGGGCAACTGAAAGTGATGATAAGAAAGAATGTGTGAGACATCTTCTGAAGACATGGTGTGAAAACCAGGTGAGGTATTTTTCACTGTTAGTTAATGTAAGCTGTCTTAATTTTCAGACAACCAGTATTTTCTCTTCATGTGCTGTGAGCCATGGCATCTAAATCATTATTCCCCCAAAAAGTACTTCATTAAATAATATTGATAATACCTAAAAAAGGAGTCACTCTCCGGTATACAAACAAGCTGTGCACTGGCTGCTGTAAAGGCACATGCAAGAGAGAAGGAAGCCTGTTGTCCTGCTCCAAGTACTCCCAGCAAATTGTGGTCATCCCATGAATGCCCAGCTGACAAGGAAAGGATGAAGCCTATATCATAGAGGGCTGAATCTTCACTCACTAACAAAAGTTACTGAAAGCAGAGAATTGGAGACATTTAAAGCTAAAATGTTATGATGTCTGATAAGCTCTGAAAAATCATTTGACAACAAATGCCAGAGATCCTGAACTATTTTGAACTGGGACAGCATAGAGCCTTTTTACATACAGAACAACATAACACTGTGAAATGTCATATCCTTATTGTTATTAATCTGGTATTTATGTCAGCACAAATTAGTTATACCTAAATCAACAGGAAAATGCAATATGAACACACTACTTTCATGCTTATTACTCTTCAGTATGCCATAACAGAAAAGTAATTTGAGAGGATACATAATAAGAAAATTATGTGAAAGTATACAGTAGAATAATCTCTTTTACACTTTGGGGACTGTAAACAGCTCTCAAAATAAAATTGCCAAGCTTGTGGAAGTCAGTGAAAAATCTATAACAACTGAAGCTAAGTGAAATATTGCAATTGCCTTATGCAGCTAGAACTTGGTATCTTGCTGCCAGAAGTCCTTAATGGAGTAACAGCCTCATCATCCACGTATCAGACATGTACTATACCTTGTAATAGGCATGTATATAACCTTTATATTTGGTGATGGTTGGAGCAGAGTTCAGTCATGGGAAATAATCCCCCTCCCTTCCACTAAATACAGAAACCGGTCTATGAGGAAGTCACGGGTAGTAAGTGGTAAAGACAACAGTGATTGTTTTAGACATCCTAAAGATGGAAGGAAAGTGCATAGGCTACACTCAGAAATGAAGAATAAGAAATAAGTTTCAGTATCTGGAACGAAGGTAGTGATAGCACGACAATGGCATAGATTATCATATTAAAACCAAGCAGAAAACGAAGGGGTAAATGCTAAAAGCATTCATATTTTTGTCAATAAATATAAAGAAGCTGCAATGGAAGCTGTATTTGGTTAAGAGAAAAGATAGCAGAAAGGTATTGTCAGCAAGAGAGAGAGAACCAAGCTTCTTTACTTTGTCTGGATTTGATTTATTTTCTTCTTTCACTGACAGGTAGGATAAGTCATTATTATACAGAAGTGAAGACACTGATGATAGAAGTGTGCCCTGTTTTGCAATTAATAAATTTACTGGCATCAGTGAAATCAGATTTTACCCAAGGTCTTCTAAATGTATGAGAAGGTCTCAAATCAGGAGTTGTTTCTTTCCTTTTTTTTTTCTTTTTTTTTCCTTTTTTTTTTTAAACCTATGATGCTGCAGCTAAATGAATCTTAAGTTTAGTGGACAAAACACAAGGAAATTTCATTTAAGTTAGATTTTAAAGCAAGGTGTGGAGGCTCTGTAAACCTTATAACCAATGCACATTCTGTCTCTGCCCTAGTTGAACACACAGAGTGGACCTTTTTCCCCTTGGATAACAGAGGATGAAACTAGCTGAATATCACATCTTGCATCTGCTGCCATGAAATATTTAGCACGTTGCTTGCAGAACCTTTTTTATGGGAAACAAAATAAATGCCATATGAAATGGATCTTTTCACAATCAGGCTATTTTTTTTTTTACCTGTAATGACTTCAAGATTCTTTAAAGATCTTGAAAGAGAATTGAGTTTGGATTTTTGGGTTTGAATTGTTCAAAGGTTTTTACCTACACTAAAAGACTTATGGGCAGCGAATTGCCTGATCCTAATGTTCTCATGACTACTGTCACAGGCAAGTCCGAGACAAAAGGATTGTATTGTAAGCAATGGAGTACGTGTTCCTTCTAAAAGTTCAGATTGTTCTTCATTTTTCATGGAGAAGCATCAAGCTCTTGCAAGCATAAAATATCAGATAGCAGACATAGCATTTAAAGACATCATTCATCCAGTAACCTTTAACTTGACCTTTGGTAATTAGCCACTCTTTTTTCACAGCCCAGAGAAATTGAGGCTATTATCTAACAAAGAATGTTAAAGACCTCAGAAAACATTTAAGAGTCCTTGCTTCAGAATGCAGTTTGGAAATATATAGTTAGTATGGGCTTTTCGTATAACATCATTAATGTGCAACTGACAACAAAATATTTGCTTTTACTAACTACCAATAATAGTTCTTCTATGTAGGACTTAACATTAGTGAATACATCTGCGTCTTGGGATTGTGGTTCCCTAATATTTTATTTTAAGTTCCATTTTTAAAAATGTGCATATCCATCTGGAAGATTTCTTGCAGAAAACTCAAATAATGTTGCAGTGCTGAAGCTCTCTAGAAAAAGTGTAATTCATTTATCTTTTACCATTAGTGCATCAATTTGTTCCAATTCTTAATTTCGGTTTCTTTCATTTGACACTTTTATGCAGATCAAAGCCACTGGCAAAAGCGTGGCAGACTTGCATTGAAATTCATTGTGGGATTTGGTAAGAAAAGATGTGCACTAAGAAAGTTCACAGTCCATGGAAGCTAAAGGTATTTTTCCAGTCTTCAGAGGCGTTTAGAATAAGACCCAAAAATATATAGTATTTATTTTTCCTTAGAAAACTGGGCTATCACTCTGAGACTACAAGACTAGACCTAAGCCATAGCAAGCTGATGTGATTTCATTGATGCTGAAGCGGTTTCTATGAAAGACGTAGCTCTGTATTCACACTTTCCGTAACGCATGATGTCATGGAACAAATCAAAGTATTTTGTCTTTGTTGACCAAAGGTTAGCTCCTTGTTCTTCTTTTACATATTTATATTTACTAATTTCTTTGTAACAAATGCCTATGTATAAAGTAAGTGAAGAAAATCTCAGGAAAGGAAGAGGGGGAGGTTTTCTGCAGGGATTTTTTTTCTCCTAAGACAAAAGAGAAGGATTTTAAATATGTAAGTAGAAGCACTCTGGGGCAGAAAGAAGAAGAGAAAACACTGCGAAAGAAATTATATTTCACTCATGAAAGGATAGTCAGACAGCAGTGAGGAAGCAAGAAATGGTGACACATCATCATCATTATCACGTCTCCCACTATTGTTAAGTTTTACGTATTTTTCTGTGGAAAAAAGAAAAAAGAGAATAAACAAAACCATTCTTGGACTTTATTCAAAAAATCAGTGGAGTGCAAGTCCATCAAAACTGTCATACCTGAAGCATCATGAATAGAATTCAAACTGTTCCAAGCATTTTGCAAAACCTTTTACAAAATTTAAACAGACCTAAGCAAATTATACTTCAAACCCATTATTGGTCCTCCCTAACAACACTGTTAATTAACTAACATAAATTAAACTCACTGTAAAATCTCAATAAATCAGACTGCTATTAAAGTACAAAGGATATTTCAGCTAGAACTCTAGAAGAGCATACCAGTCAGTAATACAACAGAACACTTTGTTTCATTGAAGTCATTAACACCGGCCAACATGTAACAAAAAATGCGTATCCTAGAATCATCATATATCTCACGTTGAAAGGGAACCATAAGAACCATCAAATCCAAATATATGTATATATATATATACATATATATAAAATCATCTGTACATTCAGTAAAATAAACCACGTCCTACTGTTACAATGAATCAGTCCATTTCCATTTCAAAGGTACTTCACACATCAGAATTTCCCTGATTTATTCTGGTGCATTTGATTCCCTTTGAGACTGCTTGGATTCAGCCTTCAGTTACAAACACAATTGCTCAAATTGCATCAATATCAACATCCTCCTCCACTGGCATCCTCCCTGCACTGTTCCCACAGCAGGGACAAGCAACACACATCTTTCTGAACTAATGAAGGATCCATCAAAGATGCCACTTCAGGGTTCGATCAGGTGTTCATTTTATTTAGATAATGGAGAAGAGCATCAAAGTCTGTTTGATGTAATGTAGGATGGATTTGCTTAAAAAGTGCCTAGAGATACAACAAAAGGACTAATTTCAAGATATCTACAGAAGTGGTAAAAGTATTCACTTTGAAAAGAAATGTTATTTATGTTTAGACTAAAATATTTAACTATTTGAAGACCAAGAGGATTTTAAAACTACCTGTAATCCTCTTTTATTCCATAGTTTTTAATTGTGCAAATATATTCTTAGTTTTATCCCATTAACACTTTATTCACAAAAAACCTTTTGTAGCCCACTTTTTTTGGGCTCCCCATCCTATTGTAGTGCTCCCAGGGCTGCAGCCACACCTGGCTTCAGTGGCAGCTTGGCGGAATGGCCGACCAGGAGTGATGAAATACCAGTGTGTGGCAATCAGTCCTCAGGATGAGAAAAAAGGCTTCTTCCTCAGCTTCTGAAAAAGACACAACTTTTGGTCCCATCTCCAGGCTTCTGAGAAAAATATCCCATTTTTTAATGTCGCTTCCAATTACTGCCTTGGTCTTGTGTCTGTTAACAGCAGATCAGCTTGCTCTAGATCGACTTGCCATACAAATATGAAAGCCCTGTGTGAGAACAGAACTGCATTTCCTTTTGATTAACCAGAGCCCACTGTGCAGTGTTCAGCTGGCTCTGTGTCAGCTGCATGAAGACGGATACCTTGTGGGCTACAGTACAAAGTTACCACTTCAAAAATTTTACAGGAATTTCAGCTGGTAGAGTGAACTCTCACTAAGTCAGTTCCATACATCATGTGAAGGCAGCATCTCAGACCTGGTATTTTGTACCCTAAAACTGAATTGTTTTATTAAAACCCCACAGTCTCGGTGACCCCCGAAACACAGTCTGATGTTGGGAAACAAATATTTTTTTACACCTACATAAAGCACAGGCTAGCTCTGAGAATCCCAAATAAAACTTGTTCCATAAAAGAAGAGAGCTATTTTGCACACTGATACCTTAGGGATCTTTTTGTTGTGCAGTGCACTGTGGTATGGTGTATACATCCATGAACCTGCCTGCACCAAAATCACACATGTCTGAGACTTCCTATTAGTAGACAGGTCTAGGTGTGAATTTAAGCACACATTTAAGCACCAGTTAGGACTGGGACATCTATGATTCCCTAGCAAGCAATGAGGACATTTTGAAGGGTGATGGAAACAGGCTATGGAAAAGCTATAAAGATTCAATATTTTAAATTTAGCAAAAACTATATGTAGGTGGTTTTATAAGTGTTAATGAGTTACCGTTGGCTAGGATACACATGCATTCATTGTAAGAGAAGGAGCTTGGAGAAGAGGAGATAGTTATGCCAAAACAGGAACTTGGGCATTTCTGGCTCCTGTGGCTGGGAATACAGACACACAGATGAACAAGTTGTGTTAATGGAGGTGCAGGGACGGATACATCCCTTTGTAGGTCAAATAAAACATTTTTCTGGTTACTGTGGTCTGGAAATGATTGCAAAATTTATCTTAAGTGCATTCTGATTTGGGGCTCTTGAAAATCTCTGTATTTACTTTTAATGCTTATAGTGAATTGGCTTTAAAGTTAATTCAGAAAAAAAATTGTTATTCCTAGCGAAAGGAAATGTGGCCAAAACTAGGGTTTTGTCAGCTATTTTCCTTCACATTCACATTTTGTCCCGTTTGGCTATTCATTTAGGATTCCCAGGCTTTTGTATTATTTTTTTAATCCTGTGTGGGAGCTGCTATCTACAGGTTTTGAATTTATTATCTTAGGCTGCACAAAAGGACCGTAAGATAACCTCCTCCCCTACCCTTCTGTTGCAGTTGACAGTGACTTTAAACATTCCCATAATGGAAAAGATCAGACCTAGGAGCCAGGTCCTAGCTTTTTTAAAGTGTACAGAGCTGGGAATGGATGAGGAAAAGAGAATAGCTGGTGGGGAGGGGAAGGAGGAGAGAGCGAGGAAGGAAACAGACAGAAACATCCTTTTAATATAGTGCTACACTTTGGTATATCAACCCAAGTCTAAAATGAAAAGAGGAAAATTCAAAGTGACTCTAAGATGTGAAGCTATTTCAATCCAAAGAGTGCCTTGGAAGGCATTCCAACATTTCTCATGTTGACAATGACTAAGGCAGGACTAGCTGTAAGCTGCCCTGCAGCTACATTTGTCCGGTATCACATGCTTCAGTGTCACCCGTGTCACAAAGAGCATGTGTCTCAGCCAAACAGTGCACCCTGTTCTATAACTCACTGCACATATTTTTTATTTCTCTCCCTGCAAATGAGAGAGATGGTTATGGAAGTAGAAAATTGTTCAGCAGCAGCGAAGGTCAGGAGCTGAACAGATTTGTTTAACAAACTGTCTCAGTACCATCTCTTTAATCCTCTGAGAGAGGAATAGAGCAGAAGTGCGGGTAAAGTTCAGTCTACTCCATTATTAATTTGCCTTTTTTCTTCTCTATTAACTCATATACTGTAACACTTTCCATTTCTAAGCAATGGCCTGGGGCAAAGCCAGGGCCTGGCCTCAAGCAAGAAACATGCTTTTGTCTTACAGGGGCTCTCCAGCATGATGAGGCCATGGAGCCTCCAGCTGAAAGAAACAACTGCACCTTCCCCTTCACCTTCACCCCTGCTGCCCCAGCAAACCTTATGGGAAATGCAGCACAGCATTAATACCTGCAGCATTAAATCCCTTTCCCATTTCACACTTGGGAGCTGCTTACTGTGTTTACATGGACATATGTTTGCAGGTGGATGCATACCATCATTTCCCTGACTCTGGGGATGAGTAGCATGGCTTTAGCATAGTACAGTATAATGTGCAGATTTTTTGCAAGTGCAATTTGTTGGGGTATCACTGTTGGTGATAGAGAGATAGGCTTTGAAGGCCGGAGAGAGAGCACTTTTTTTGGGCTTGGAGGTGACCCTGGGACTGTATCCAGGTCACCGGGGATGGGCGGAGAGAGGATTGTGAGTTTGTGAACAGTGTTGGACTTCTAAGAAGTGATGATTGTAGTTTGTGACTTTATAGGGCATTGTTTACCTGTTACCATAATGGGCAAAATCTGGGCACTACCCCAGGTGATTGGGGGACACTGTGGTGAACCCTTTTTTTTGTTTATATAACGTTATATCTTGAGTGTGCTGGTATTTAGGGAAAATTTTGGCTGCGTAATAAACGACTTTGCATCTCCATCTTGTGTGTAAAGTCCATGCCCATGCGTGATCACTGCACAACTGGTTGTGCAAGGCACAACACCTGCTGGTACCTAACCTGAGCAAAGTCTGAGTGTGACTGTTGGGATATAACCAGGACTAAACAAAAAAACCTTTTGGGCAACAGGATTTCAGGTGTTAAATTTGTTCCTCAATCCAGAGACCTACATACATAACCCTCTAGGGATTTCATACAAACAGTATACAAAAGTCTAACCTGAGAAATCAGTAAAATGCCTCCATTAAAACATAGAGCAAAACTGACGGCAAAGTTGGAGAAGCACTGTTATAAATAGTTAATTGCAAAGTAACATATTGATTGGGTCTGTCTAGTCCAACTGCCACCACATGTCAGCTAAGAATATCTGAAACTGCACTAGAAAGATTTGTTCTAATGAGTGTGATAACGGAGGCCTGGCAGAAAGTAAGGTAGCAGAAGTTCCCGGGTGTTCTTGGGGTTTTTTGGTGTTGTTATTTGGTGAGGGGCTTGGTTTGAGGCAATGAGGGCTTCTAATATAAGCCAAACAAGCAGCTTCTGGAGATGAGATTTCTGCTCCATTGATTTTTGGTGCATTTCTGTGGAAGTCTTCCCAAGTGGCCTTTTTTCACTGCAGCTGGCTGGTCTATCTACCTGCAAGCTCTGCCTCGAGCCTGAGGACACTCCCCCAGGTGACTTTTCTTAG
Organism: Ifrita kowaldi; assembly: GCA_013398055.1. Lineage (NCBI taxonomy): Eukaryota > Metazoa > Chordata > Aves > Passeriformes > Cinclosomatidae > Ifrita > Ifrita kowaldi. The sequence continues at coordinate 40,458 of VZRS01009804.1, forward strand.
CTTCTCTGGTTTCAAGACTCTTACAATTGGTTTTCTCTTGTGGAGAATGTCATGTACCATTGGAAAGAAAAAACCCCAAACCTTTAATGACATTTTCTTTAGCTAACTTCTGGGGAGCAGAAACCCTTGCTACAACTAGAGTTAAGAGATTGTGAAGAGGAAAGCCCTTATCCCCTCAGCATGTCATTTTCAGTTCAGAGACAGGGAAGCACATTAGGGCAGGAACCTAGTGTGTCTCTCACTGCACTGAGCTAGGCACTTAGGTGGTGTGTCATGTGTGATACTCACTGCCCAAATCCTTCTCCTTGGCTCACACACCTTGTGAGTGCTGGTGGCTCACTCATGAAAAAACTACGGAGACTACCACACCATACCTGGAAAAGGGGGTGCTGTCACTGACAATACCCTAATGATGATTGTTCACTCCAGCCATGGATGGATGCCAGACTCAGGAACTCCTGTCCTCTGCCTGCTGGGAAAAAACTTAGCCACCATGTTAGCACTGGTACACAAAATATCTTGCAGCACACCTGCATAAAATATTTCCAAAGTTAATATAAATTATGATTACCCTTCCAGAATAAGTTGATTCTACTTTTTCCCCAGGCACATTGTAAATTCTGTGAACCAAAGACCATACTACAAGTTAAAATGGACTCAAAAGCTAAAATCACGTATTTTTGTTCAAGAAGCCTGATATAAATTCTTAGAACCACACTCCTGTTTATAGTGATGGATTCAATTCAGAGTATTGTTATTATTTTGTTATTATTCAATATTTCCACTCAATTACAGCTTTTGCTTTTGTTCTCTTATTTCTAACTAGTCATCACACCTATTGGTGACTTCAAATATTTTCAAGAAGTTGAATTTCACCCTATTGTCCTTATTAACCTTATTTCTCATTAGTACATTGGCTACAGTCACATAGAACTGATGGAAAAGTAAAAGGCATAAATCTCTCTAAAACTAATCTCAGAATAAAAAGTCTTTCCTGGGGACTGTTAGAAGCTGGGTTTTATGCCTTGTTAGAAAAGATGCAGTGGCCTTTTGACACAAAAAGCCTCTCATTAAAACTCAGACATCAGTGTACTCTCTTGATCAGGATTGATTTCTATTTCATTGTGGTGTGATTAATGTATGAAAAAAGAAGCAGTATTTGAGCAAAGAAGCCAAGGGTTATTCATTTATGGACAATAATATCTGCTCAATCAAGAGACCTCGCAGAACAGCTTTTTGTTCTGATTAAGATATATACTCAATTAAAGGTTTGAAACCAGTTCCCACTCAAATCAAAGGGATCTTTCTTCACCAGCTTCAATGGTTGTTGATTAAGCCTGCAGAGAGGATGTTCCTTCATATATGAAAGTTTTACCAGATCACTCTGCTTTCCTTGAGGTAAATTACTGGTTCAAACAGGAGAAGGAGGACCCGGAGACAAGACATTGCCTGAAAGATTTATGAGGAAGGAAATTTGCAGAAAGGAGTTATTATATTAAAAGATCCATTTATTTAGTCTGTACTTAGCTGTGAATCACACATAAGGAGTATATACAGAAGGTGTACACATAAGTATCAATGGAATAATCAGAAGATTGGGTCTTATTTTGAGAGTGCATTTAAATAAATAAATAGTGTGGACTGATAAAGTTTTGTTTGGTTGTTTGGGTTTTTGGATCTCTTTTGGTTTGGGGTTTTTTTTCCTACAAGTACTGGGGAAATGTATCCCTAGAGAACTATCACACTAAAATTCCCCAGAAGCCTTGTTAATGCCTGTAGGAACACTTGAAAAATACTTAATTTGGAGGAATATTGGAAGAGTTTTTGAAGGGACAGTAAATCAATTTATCTGAACAGAATTACATGGAAAGGGACATTATTAGAAAATAAAGCAAGTACCAATAATTCTCTGGTATCACAGAGCCTGCATCTGCAACATATTTACAGGTGTGACAACAAACTGGGATTGCTGTCACAATTAAGTAGCACTGTGGCCTTTTAAAACTATTTTTTGACATAAATTTGTCTATAAAATATTTTAGTCAAATGGATGAAGTGAAATTCAAATAATAATTTCAAAACTAGTGAACACATAATGTCTAAATATTTAAAAGCAGTTAGAAAACTAACCATGGTAAGAGTTGTGCACTTAGAATCAAGATCCATCCATACATTGATTGTTACATGATTGTAAATAGTGTAAGCCTAAGGACTGGATCTAACTTTAAAAATTACTTTAATTTATACCATTTACCAGAGCTGAGACTTTCTTCTTAGTTGATTTATTTCTGGTGTGCCGATCCATCCTATTCAAAAATATACAAGTCTTGCAATATTTAAAGGTGCCTTTTTTTTTTTTAAAGGACTGTTTAAATTGTAAAGCAGTTAAAGGAAAAACTTTAACATTTAAGAACCAAACTAGCTAGGGTACTAGAAAACTCATAAGATTAAAGGAAATTAGTTTCTCCCAGGTAACAAGTGATAAGAAAAGAGGAAATGACTTCAGGTTGTTCCAGGAGAGGGTTAGATTGGATATTAGGAAAAATTTATTTGCTGAAATTATTATCAAGCATTGGACCAGGCTGCCCAGGAAGGTGGCAGAGTCTTTATATACCTTGTTGAGGTGTTTAAAGATGTGTAGATGTGGTGTTTAGGAACATGGTTAAGTGGTGGACTTGGCAGTGCTGTGTTAACAGTTGGGAGTGATGATCTCAAAGGTCTTTTCCAACCGAAATTATTTTGTGATTATTTTATTTTTGTCAGAACACTATACACGCTGCCAGTACATCCACTGCTGCACCTGCACTATGTGCCTCTGACAAGTTTCTAGATTCCAAGAGGGAATGAAGAATCTAGCTATTAAGACCAGGTAGATCTGTACGTACACAAAGAAGGAACACCTTAGGCAATTTTCAGGTTTGAAATGAAAACTACTGGCATTTAGAGACTTTCAGTGTAAAGCAGTTTATGAGTAAGAGAATTTGAGGTTTGGTTTTGGACTTTGGACATAAAGTCTACTTAAATCCTTTCCTGAATTTGGCCTGTAATTGCTAATGCCACATCTCTCTGTGTATGTTTTTTCTCTAACTGATCTTTTCCAAATTCAGACCATACCAATTTTTTGAGTGAGTATCAAATGGCATAATGTTAATGTATCCCACCATTGTGCATGCTCATGCTTTTGAATGGGGAATTAATTTGAACACTGAATATCTTGAAGAATGCCAAGGAAATCTTGCATAATGCCAGCTTCAAGAGAATTAGTGAGCTATGGTGAAAACATTCCTGGCATCTCTCAGTTTTGATCCCCTTGGCTAAGCCCTGTTTGCTTTCATTAATTTCTTAGAAAATGTAAATCTTTCACTTGTCTGACGAAATACTCAGAGGTTACTTGAAACCTTTAGTTAAATATAGCACATTTGCATTCCTACAATATTCATGCTTATTTTATTAATTTTGTCAACCCAATATTTCTATCACAATGGATGCTAAAATTGGAAGCATCATACCAGTTGCCTGTATTATAAGAGTGCCTATGGACCTATCAGCCCAGCGTTTTTGGAGTGCACAGTGCTGCACTGAGAGAAAACCAGAATGCAATCCCCATTTAAAAAAGACTGCTATCGAGGTAAAACAAGTAAAACAGAAAAACAACTAAATCCTACAGCAGTTTAACACAGACAAGTCAGCACAAAATCAGTAACATTTGTTCTTGTTTCTGGAAATGCAGACTTGTTCCCTAGTCTTTTGTCTATCATTCTGAGTGCATCCATTAAAATGTTAGGTCTCATTATCCTTACCTGCCTGAAGTGAACATTTTCAATCCTCCATTCTCACCTCAGAAAGAAACAGCCAAACAGTGACCAAGCATTATTGTCATGCAGTTGGCCAATTGAGATGAATAGCATTCTTGAGTTCTCCTTTTCCAGTATTTTAAAATTCTGTATTAAAGTAAAAGAATAAACAACACACTCTTGCGTTTGGTCTACGTAGTTTGATACATGTTAGGCTAAGATGGAGATGTCTGATTTAAAGGAGGGAAATAGATGCAACTGACCTTCTCTGAGCAAGAGTAACTTCATCTCTGTTAGCTTCCCAAAGCATCTGTCATCTCCTCAGAGGTCTGAGTCACCACCTCAATCATAGACTAGAATTACGGAATCATTAAGGTTGGACCTCCAAGATCAACAAATCAAAGCTGTGACTGAATACCACCATGCCCACTATACCATATCACAAAGTGCCACATCCACTCTTTCAGGAAAGAAATTTTTCCTATTATACAACCTGAACTCCACCTGGAGCGACTTCAGGCCATTTCTTCTGTTCTATTGCTTGTTGCCTGGGAGACGAGGTCAATCCCCGTCTTACTACAACCTTCTTTTGGGTAATTGTAGAGGGGGATGAGGTCTACCCTGAGCCTTCTCTTCTCCAGGCTAAAAAAATGCCAGCCACTCCTCATAGGACTTATGCTCAAAAATGGCCCATACTAATTGTATAAGGCCTGTGTGTAAACTCTCCTTCTGAGTAAATCATCACCATCAGTCAGTCAGAGGTTCACCTGAGTTAGGGGCTGTTTATGCTGCTTGTTCAGGTCAGAGGCTGGTGTAGTGAGCCTTCTGATTGTCAGCTGGTTTTTATATTCAGACGCATTTTAGGTACAAGGCAGTAGGAGCTGGATTCTTGCAAAAAAAGTGCTGTTTGCTGCCACCTACCCAGGGGAATTGTTACCTGTGCTGTGGAGTCACACCCTATTCCTGTCCAAACAGGTTAATTAGAACCACCCCACCTGTAAGTAATTACTTCTTAAGCTCCCCTGCTTGCCTTTGCTTTAGAAGAAATGAAGATCAGTAGTCTCAGTGTGGAGGTCGTGAGCAGCAGAAATACCTTTCAGCTGGTGGAAGTTGAGTGCTGAATCTGTTCACTGCCTGTGGCATTTCAGCCCACCACCAGAGCATCCTAATGTGCTGTAGTGCTTTGTCCCAGCTTCATATGCGTCAGGTAATATAACTTAATAATCAGGTTTTGGTAAAACTTTGGAGACAAGGGTAAATAGTTATCCAAGTTTAGAGAGCAAGGTTTGTGGTTTGGCTTCCTCAAACTGGTCTCCCAGATAATTTACAGCCAGTCCTTTTCTGTACCTCTGGGTTTAGACTGAAACAATGTGTCCACAGAAAGTCTCCTTGTCAAGCTAGATGCAACAGTGAATGCAATGAAATACTCTTCCTTGCAAGAGATGAAATAAAAAGAATCAGAAAAAGTGACCCCGACAGTAGCCTCAGGGAAGGAAGAAAAAAGGAAAGCCAGCGTGGAAGAACCAAAGTGGAAATAGAGCTGATGAGAGGTGAGAAGCCTTCGTTTTCACATTTTCAAGGAATTATTCTTCTTTTCCTAAGATTAATCTCTAAGGTTATTTTCTCATGTCAGTCTAAAAACCCCTGATGTTCAGACTGAAAACCACTCCAGACTCAACTGTTACATGACATTTTGGGTACTCTATGACATATACATCACATGCATCATTCATCTTGATTTTGCCAGCATTTTATTTACTGTTCTTGCCTCCTTCTTATTTGAACAGGACGTCACTGTTTTATTTGCCATCTGTGAGCTCCATATGGTCATAGCTAATGAAAGCAAGTAGTCTAAAAAAGATGACACGATTAAATAACCTTTGTTTGATTAAATACACAGTCTACTTCTTTTAGACTATACTTGCCATCGCTAAATGTCAAGATAGATAGTCTTGTATTTTCTGTAGACCACAGTGCTTGGGATAGCTGAAAAAAATACTAGCTGTCCTGTTACAACTCCAGTGAAATTTCCTAAAACTCTCCAAAATTAAAGTTCTGCTGAATCTTTCTCACTCAGATAAGACACAGTCACATTAACAGCTTTTCCTGAATGTCCAGTTCCATCAGAAAGAAAAAGAAAGCTGAAATAGGCCATCACATTTTCTGTTCTCTAGTCTTAGACACTTGGACCCCTCAATCCGCAGGGCTTATCTCCGACTCTGTGATCTCCTTTATGAACCCACTCATCTTGTTGGGAAGAACAGCCTGGGAATGCCCTGGTGTGCATTTCAGGCACCACAAACACCACTGTGTTTCCGAGCACTTCAGAAGACAGAGCAACACCAATATCAGCTGCATCTGCCTCTCACTCGTCTGTCTCATCAGTGTCCTTTGCACTTAGGCAATAAAATATTCTTAGGCCAGTATCTGTAGCAATGGGGCCTTTCAGACCCATGGTCTCTGCCTTCCCCAGAGGAAGTCTCAGCGACCAGTGTAGCATCTGCAGTGTCCCAGCAGAACTCTCTGAGGAACATACTTTTTCTGAAAACTCATGAGAGAAGAGGCCAGGATTTGCACCTGATGTATTTTTACACTTTAGGGATATAATTAAGGCTGGCTTACATCTGTGAAACCCCATTAAAGCTCTGGCAGCCAGAGTCAGGACCTTTTAAGCCAGTGGGTTTCCAAACTTGATTTTTATAAATGAAGTTGAAATGGATGCCAGCTTTATGTGGCTACAGAACTGCTACTGTACACACAAATAGGGATTTTAATGATTAGTTGAAATCCCTATGGTGTTGAATGAGGTTTTAAATACTGTTTTAAAATGCATTAAATAAAAATAATTAAATAATGTCTTGCTTTTACAGTGCAACTAAAAGAGCTATGTAATTAGAATGAGGGGTAATATACAATATTTAATTGTGGCCCTGGTGTTCTTTATAATGAAGTTTGAGTAATTAGTGGCATGATGACTGAGTACTTATTACTTAGTATGAGGTTTGTGTTCCATTACACAAAACATCAATTACTGTTTCCCCATGACAGCTGTTATGGCAGTGTCTCTTTTTCTCTTTTCCAGTGACTCTGTTTGCAGATTTCTAGAGTTACCCCATATTTTTTTTTAAGCTTTTCATTGTCTGTCTCAATTGTTTTGACAAGTAAGGCCAAACTCCATTGTCATCTATAAAATGTAATATGAATGACTACCAAATAGGAGATTTGTTTTTCCTTTTGATAAAACTCCCTGTATTGAAAGGCATGCTGCAAAAATATGAGGTTTAACAATTTTTGAAGCATAACTGTCCATCTATGAAGTTTTTATGCCTATTTATTACAGAATGTAAAAGGCCTTTTTGTATCGTTTGGGAAGCTCTTTTGCAAGCCTCTGCTGGTATGTTCTTTCCATGCTTTTCTCTGCTCTTCAAGAATTGAGCCCATGGGAAAACATCCCCTGAGATAGTCAGACCTGATCTTCTCAAAGGTTTCAATATGCAAAAGTGAGTGTTAGTTTGGTGTTTAATTAGGAGCCAATACTGGAGACATACTTTTCCCAATGCATTTTTGTTCGCAAATATTCTACTGTTTCCCTCAAAACTGCCTCAGTTTTCTCCTGTATCCATGGTAAGTCTGCATTTTATTACAATGAGAGAAGGTTACTCACAAATGTCTGGGTTTTGTGACAGTCTGTCATCATGGTCTTTCATTTTCTGGCTGGGGAAAAGGCTGAAGAGGATTTTTCTTGTTATATATTTCCCTATTTTAGACATGTTAGGGAACAGGCCAGAGTAGTTTTAGTAACTGAACAGCCGGCATTCTAATGCTAATGGAATGGTATTAATTGCCTCTTTAAAGGTTGAGCACTACTGAGCATTTCCTGACTACATCTGAGACAGCTGTTCTTTGTTCAAGGCCTGATACCACCCAGGCCTTGAGGACCGACACAGTGTTTAGGGTGAGCATGAAAAATGACAGCCTCTTCTCAGTAAAACCTACATGTAAGGTCATAGCACCTCCTAGGCAGCCAGCCACTCCAGCACATCCCACGGATCCTGCTGTCAGTTTTCTGTCAGGCTGTTTAATGGTCAGGCTGAGAACCACAGGCATTCCCTTACATCACACACTAGTAAAGGATGGACCACAATTACATGATTTACAAAAAAAAGTCTTTCTCAGCTGCCACAAGCAATGACCTGCCATGATAACTCATAAGTTGCAATAACACATACTCCAGTGACTGGGGGTCATATTGTGAATAGAGAGGAGGACAGAGGTAATTGGGGTCTGGACTGAACTGACCGTGGCAGGGAACCCAGTGATGTGCTAAACATAATCAACAGCAAAAAGGTTTTTCTAAGATGAGCAGACTTAAATGTCTCACATCATGGCAACCTCTTTCTAACACCCAAGAAGGACAAGGGGAAAATAGCCTTTTATATAGATACAAACAGACTAAATACAGGAAATGTTTCTGCCTTGTGTATTTTTCCTCCCTTCTGCCAAAGTAGTGGAAAAAAACTAATTAACATAAGAAGCGTAGTGGCTGTTAGATAACACACTTGGTCTGAACTCTGCAACTATTTTTTTGTTTTTAATATTTTTCATTTTGTTCTTTTTGTTTGCATGTTTTTATTGTACATTTAAGGAACGGTGAGAGACAACCTTCTTGTACAAGAAGTCATTTTCATGAGAAAATTGAGACATGTAAATTTTACCAGTTTGAGGCATAAAATCAATCCTGAAAAGATGCTGATTTGCACTTGCTAGCTTGTTTGAGCTGGGCAAATACGTAAGGAACCTTCTCTGACAAACACTGTTGTTTGTGCTCAGATTGACTCACACAGTCAATTTCATTGACTTCAGACGAATTTTGCTGAATGCCATCAGTTCTTATTGATTTAAAATAGGTTTAAAGTATATGGAATCCATTATATATAAGACGAAGGCAGAATAGACCCAGGGAGAACATTGGATGTGAAATGAAAAAGGAAAGTATTAAAAAGAGGTAAAGGGAATAAGGCATAGGGCAAGTTTAGTTTCACCCAAGTTGGATCACACAAAAGCTAGATGTGTAGCCTGTATCAATTGTACAGATTTTCTCCATAGTCATGAAAGAGGAAGGGACAACTCCACAGAGATATTAATTTCCCAAATCTTGGAAAATTATTTCAGGAATGAATGAATCACCCTTCGGGGCATCTGTGTCTCTCCACTGAGTTTAAAGGGAGTATAGGGAATGGTAGGGAAATTTTATCTGTGAGATAAATGCATTCATTTGAAAGAAAACAGCTATGGAGTAGAGGAGAGCACACCACTATCCTAAATAAAAACCAGTTGCAAACTGGGTAGATTTCTTGTTTTCTTTTAGATGCTTTGCTGAAGTCTAAAAAGTTCAGATAAAAGATCTGAAAAGTTTTTTCATAGAGTAAGGCTATTAAGTTCGGTCTCTAGATTCACTCATTTTTAATCAAATGAACCTAAGTGTTTTAAAGTACCCGAATGCCCATATAAAGAAAATAAACCAGATGTTATGTGTCAGAAGCGTCTTACATGCAGTCATAAACATTTGCATTATCACCACTTGATCCACAGTGGGTGTATCCCATAAGACCTGTAAGTCCTTCAGTGTGGGCTATAATCACAGAAAAGCTGAAGCATCTAAACTAGAATTTTGATCCCCCATAATCTTTACAATATTTAAACCTCCACCCCATTGTGGACGTGTTTTCTGTCTGATTTCTGAGAGCTTGGTCTGCAGGCATTACTCTGCAAAATTATTCCCCTCTGAAACATCAGGCGCGTCACTCATTACCAACAGATAGACAGATGCCATGAAGCTGTGTGACCACTTGCTACTTAGGAGCTCCAATGACTAACTTTCAAGTACCTGGACACCAGCCTGGTATCAAAGACTCAGAGGTGGAAGCTTAAGAGGCATCAATTCAGTAAGGAGACACATCTAACTAACCCCTAGGAAAGAACATGAGACTGGGAGGAAAGTGTGTGGTTGGACAGAATAAAGGTAAAGGAGGCCAGAGACAGGACAGAGGGGAAAGCAAAATGTTCTGCCTGAGGCTTGTGATCATAAGGTCATGCTGGGAAGAAGTATGATCAGAGGAGGTGGAAGACAACTCTGCAACTGCTCAGGAGTGGAAGACAACCCTGCAACTGTCTTGGCCCAGCCACCTGCACTTCAGGTCTCTGGTCCTCACCAGTGTTGGATTCCCAATGAGGACTGCATACCTGCCCTTGGGACTTCCTCCAAGAGATCCTCTCTACTGATCATGTGGTTAACATTGCTCACTTATTTTAAGGAATGCTCAAGTGCCACCTGAGAATCTTGGCCCTGTTGCTTCCAGCCTCTGAGCTCTTGATTGGCAGGAGGTGGGAGCCTGTTTCTGTTTCCTTGTCAGATTGAGGAGTTTAAACCTCGGTCTCTCATCCCCACTGCCCTGAGAAGATACTTGCAGCTTAGAATGAGTGCAGGAATCCTCTTTCCCTCCTGTTCAAGTTCCAACATTGCCCAGGGGAAAATATATCAATATTTCTATAATCAGAAACAGAGGGAAAAAATACAGTTAGCTGAAAAAGGACAGTTATCTGCCTTGGAACTGTGAGTTTTTTTGACTGAGAAAAAAACTCCAAACACTTCTTTGCAGTATCTTGAAACAGTTGGTGCCTGTCTCATACAGTTCCTGCCTGGGTGAATGTCCTGATTCCTAGCTGGGGAATGAAGAGTTTTCTTCTGCTTTTTCTTTCTGAGCCTTGAATTTCTGAAATGAACTCTTAACAGTCCAGTAATCTCTAACTAACTCTAGGAAAAAGACTAAAATATGTATGAATATATTCTCAGACATGGCTTCTTTTGCAACCCAGAAATCTCATCTCTGAGTGGCTCAAGAAACTGATGTTTGTTCCAGATGTCCAGCAGCGTGCTGCTCCTGTTCTCCAGGAACAGTACAGCCCTCCAGCAACAGCAGCACGAGTGCTCAGTGGGGAATGCTGGACCTGTGTAACAGCACAAAATGTTGGAGTGCACTGGATGGTAACACACCAGATCCAATGTTTTTTCAGAGGCACTGGGTTTATAGCTCACGCGTCATAGATTTTCTGGCCATGTGCAATAAGTACAAGACCGCCTGGAAGAATTTAACTTACTGAGCACTTCCTAAATGTCAGAAACGCTCTGTACTGAACTTTGACACCGGGCCTTACTCCATGCCAGAACAGGCAGTGAGAGTTTATTTTAGTTTCCCATATCAAGGTGCAAAATTCTCCCCATGAGGCAAATGAGCACAGACTGCAGATGTGTCTGCTCCACCTTCACAAAGCATTACACTGTGTAATCTCTATGCAACTCAGTCCTCTTCTAGATTTGGTCCCAGCTGTCAGTTCCTGTTTGCTAAATAGTGATATTCTCTACCTTGTGTTTAACTGTGCAGCATGAATGTAAAATTTAATTCTTCTCTGATGATCTTTTGCATTAATTTTAGTCTGATATACACAGGTGACGAAGGCTTGAGCCACCGATTACTGAGCCTCACTCTGCTTTTAGCTGCTGCTGAATAGCAGCATTTACTTTACTAGATTGGTTTGTGATAGTCAGGATTAGTTTCCCAGAAAAGACAGTTTTTCTATTCCACATGAATTCTGGGAATAGTACCATGAAGCTGTGCCATCATTAATGATGATAACAAAGGAAAAGCAAAATTTCTCAGAAATATGATTGAAAAGAAGTTCATATTGCCTCTGGTCACTTAAGGGTATTTTATCACCCTCCAACTTCCCAACTTCAATTTTTTTTGATTTTGAGAAGTTTGTAACTTCATAAGAAATCTTACTACATGTTATTTTCCTTCTCACTGGTTCAGCAGCTTCAAAGATGCTGACACTTTCTCTGACTCGACACATTCTCTATCTACTTCTTCTACAAATGCCAGTAAGATGAATTTAGCAATGTTTTCTGTGCTTGCACAGAACATAGCAACTTGAGGACAGGAGGGTACGAGTGGTGACACTGCAGTCATGATGTCTGCTTACTCATATCCACCATATTAGGTTGTTATGTTTGAACAGATCTCTAAACATGCATATCAGTCTGGCTTCTTACCTCAGTTAAGGCCCTCTTCAAAACTCACTGAAATATGAAAGTATACTTTTTAAAGAAAGGAACTTAGGTCAATACTTAAAAATGCTGTGCCATATCTGTCATATCCACATGGACATGTTTGTTATCCTATAGAATCTAAAATGTCATGAGACATGCACATTCAATTGCCATGATTGCTCCCCATGTGTCCAGGCTGGTTGTCTGAGAATGTTACCTTTCATAACAAGCAGAGGCAGATAGACAACCCCAACAGGCCAATCAGTCAATCTGCTCCAGAAATTCTCTATTAGAAAATGAGCTTCTCTTAGTGGCCCTCTGCTTCTTTCCATTGACTGGACAGAGAACATATCGTAGAGAGGTCAGGCCTTCCTGATGCCTGTCTTAGGACAGATGAATCCCATTTCGAATCTTAGATCAGTCTCATGCCTATTTAGGTTTTTTATTTGAGTTAAAACCTTGTTTGTGTGTAATGCAACAGAAATACTAACATCTGGGTTACCTGACTCTCAGAACTTCACAATGTATCTTATCCTGAAAGTTCTATGTAGACTCTGCTCCTACATGCACTGGTCCAAATAGAAATACAATTAGTGAGAACAGTGTAAATCTCCAAAAATATTTAAATTCCTAACTAATGCAACCTGCAGAATGCAATACAGAGGGTTATTTGCAGAACAGTCCATCTGTTTCACGGCTTCTTAATGGGAGTGAAATCAAACAGTCTGCAAAAATTTACTAAAGAATAAAATTGTTTCAAAAATCCCTTTGGAGACTGAAAACAGAAAACTTTTCTTTGTTTAATATGTGGAGGGTATGAACATTTTGGTAGACACCTCACTGAGCTGATCAGGGGAAAACCCAGGCCCAGGTTGTGCTCTGAGCCGGAGAAGGGGCTTTCCATCCCAAGACCACAACAGATCAGGCAAAACTCATTTGAGACAGTGCTGGTATCTCTGACTTCTTCTTGAGCTTTAAAACTCACCCACTTTACTATAATCAATTAGTTCTGTTTCACTCACAGTATTATAGGCACAGAAAAAGTATTAATGGGAGGGTGTAGTTAAGATCAGGTCTTTTTAGTGCAAAATGCAAGTTGCTTGTCATAGTGGGATTATATATTTATAAATGGTTTATGTCCCTAAAGCAGATACAGAAAAGTAATTGTATACTTTTAAGAGTAAGAACAGTGAAACTAACCAAAAGTCTACCCAGAAGAAAAGATACTGATGATTTGAATCAAAGTATCAAGAATCAGCTCCAGCAAGGAAATCCTGATGCTATAAAACTACTCAGGTAGAGGTTTGGGTATGCACTTTTGCATTGAACTGAGAACGTTAGCTATTAAGGTCTGTGCAAAGCTCATTTTAAAAGTTAAGGAACTGATGGGCAGTTTGTAGAAAGTTCAGCTATTCATAGACTAGAAAGGAAGGTCAATAAAGGCAGGTTTTGACCTGCTCTGTGCTACCCTGGCCATATTTTCCTTTATTATAAGAGAAAGCATATAATATTTCCCTAGCCTTTTGAATCAGGGTGCAATCTAAAGCTTAATAAATAAATTTGTTACAGTCATACTAATTTCAATCTTTTACAGTCAATCTTTACTGGGCTTTTTCTGAGGCATCCTTCCCAAGTCTTACTGTCAAAGATGCCACCACACTCAGAAATTTTACCTAGCACTAATCAATTTGCTTTCAGAAATGAAATCACACCTTATTTTTACTTGAAAAAATGTAGACATATGAAGATTCAGTTCAGCTCATTCTGAGATTTGAGACAGATACAGATGAAAGCAAAGAGTAAGGTTACAGCAGTGTAACAAGTAACCTCTCCTGAGCTCTCCTGTGGTGTCTGTCAGGATGCATACTCCTGGGCAATTACAATAGTGAAATAAAACATTTTACCTTAAACTGCCCTGGGAGAATGTAAAGTGATCTCCCTGCAGATCAAGACCTGACATGTAAGGTGTTGGGGATGTGTTACATCAGTTCAGAAGGACACATCCTCTTATCCCCCTGAGTACACCAAGTGCATGACCACAGCTGGAAATCTGGGCTAGGCACTTTCACTGCCACATCTTTTATTTCTTTGGTTCATTAGTTTGTATAAAACTACCAAGAAATACTAATTAGGCTGCTTAAAAAAAAAAAAAAAAAGGGATAGAAAGAGAAAGAATAAGGAAAGATTAGGAGGGTGCACTGCATCTTGTAACACCATGATCGGCTAACTGTGAAATTACTGCTTATCACCACTATACATTTTCTATTACCCTATGGACCTTTTCAAACTCAGTATGTTGCTGGAGGAAAAATAAAATTTTTGAAACTGCATTTTAAAGTCAAGGTTCAAAAAATATGTCTGTATGTATTTCAAAGTAGAAAACAAAAAAAAAAAAAAA
>VZRS01009804.1:54774-106417 GCA_013398055.1 Ifrita kowaldi
AAACCCACCAGATTTTAGTTATATTTTTATGTTTTAGGAAAAAGTGCTTATTTTAAGGTAATTATTGGTTGGGATGGACATTTGAATAATCAGAAATTTGCTTTAAGATATCCAGGCATTATAAACTCTGCCTACATGTACTTATTAAGAAGCTCTAAGAAGAGTGTCTTATCAACACTAGCAAACAGTTCCTCCTGCACCATGTACAACTTCACCAGACTCCAAATCCTGTCCCAGAGAGTGTATTTTCCACTGGATTTAAAAGGATTATATTCCTTCTTTAAGGGATACATTCTGCACATGATTAATTGCCACGGGGTTGTAATATTAATCTAGTCAGAAAACTGTATTTTAGAACCAAGATTAGGAAGTGTTAATTCACAGAAATTCCAGTAATTCATTAAAATGACGATCCAGGGGTTCATGTATTTTTTGCAACCACATCAATCATGATAAAACTGTGACGACAACAACACAGATGACATGCACACATACACAGCTTGTTGACTTGTACAGCACAACTAAGCCAATATTTTAGCACAGCAAAATATCTTAAGAACAAGAAGCAAAGTAGTTGTTCTAAGTAAACATCTTAGAGAAATGAGATAGCTAAATTTGAAAAACACGTAACTATTCACTTTTTAAAAGCTACTTTATTTTAATAGCAGAGATTGTAATGGCACATTTATTTTATATAGTTGTATTCTTAACTTCTGAAATAGTTTTAGAGTTGTGCTATTTATATAAACTATAAAGATGTCATGATGTTTCATTATAGGAATTAGCATATCAATACTGAAAAGTAAAAGATCAAACACCATCTCAAAATTTTGCCATAAAATACCTTCCAATTCCTTCAAACAACTAATTTATTAAAATATATATCAGAGCCCAGATCTTACAACAAAAGGTAGCAGTCTACAGGAGAGAATAAAGATGTACAGAAATAACACATCTAACTAAAGAATATCTGTTTAAGAATGGAATGTTGTCCTTGTCTATTACTGTTTTCCAATTACTTCGGTGAAAACTGGATCAGTAATTGTGTCCCTTAGTAGAGGTGCAAACTAAAACAGTTATTGGCATAAACCAAGAGCCAAAAGACTATGAAATAGTGACCTCAGATGAAATGAATTGCTCAGAACCTCTCAATAATAGCTGTGACAGTCAATAATATGTTTATTCGGCTATCCAGAGCATGAAAATTTAATAGAGTTCTCTTGCAACTGAGCTGCACAATGACATCCAGGTTCAGCAGTGCTGGACACTTCTGAAAGGGGAGATCCTAAAATGAAGATTAGGCAACCTGGACAGAGATGGAGGCTAAATGGACACTAAACCCTACTAGGACAGGCCTTCCCTCACAACAATAAAAGTTGATTTACTTTTCATAAAAAGAGTTGTGGCATATAAGATGGCAAACAGATATGAGAGGCATATAAGCTTCTAACCAAATACCAGAGTTTGGTGGTTTTAGTCAGGATTTACAAGCTTACTCTGCTAAGTCCCCAGACTGCCTCATCAGGATGGCACAGACTGTTCACTGCTGTTCACTGGTATAGCTCAGAAGTGTGAATAGGCCTATGGGGTTTTACCTTGTCTTTTACTGATCAGATGGGCTTTCTGCTGGCATCAAGATCAATTGTGGAATATACGGGCTTCAGCCACATATCGCGGATTGGAGGAATGTGTCAAGGGGCCATGTGCTCTCCAAACACAAATATTAAATGGGAAAAATATTTTTCTGAGAAAGGGAAATAATGAGAGGTACTTTAAGCAATGTAAAGGGTATGAGACAATATCAGCACTGTTCAAAATTACCCTGTTTTTATTTCTCTTGACATTTGTACATGTTCACTCATCCAAAACGGCAGACAGAACAAAAGCACTGCAAGCCAGTGTTTAGTGCCTGTTACAGAGCCAGCACTACACCAAAGACTCGCCAGCATGTGTGAAGGGTTTAGGTATTTGAATGGGATTGTGTGATTTTATTTACTGTAGCCTTTGCAGACCAGCAGCGGAATGATTTTGGATCAACAGCTGGAAGATGAATGTAGCTACTATTGTGTTACAGCAAATCACTGTCCTCTTGTATGGGTGGCAAGGAAAGAAAAGCAAAAGGGGCTAAGGACAAATCTAAGAGCTTAGTTAGTGCATGTGTTATCAGATGGTTTTCTCAACTATCAAGAACATTAGTTTGGTCTTAGAAAAAAAGTTTACATAAATGTAGGAGACAATGGGGAAAATAGCATTGATAAATTTCCAGATCATTAAAATATATTTGCGGTTTTTAAGCACTCACAAGGTATCTATGATTTTTGGCTTAGTAATTGATACTTTTTGTAGATTCTAGAATAGCTTCTGAGGTGAGATATATATATTCTGCACTTTTGGCAAATATTTCACACCATGTGTTTGCATTTTCTGTGGTAGAGCACATGATATTGTTCTTATATCTTGTTTCAATTATTTAATTGCTATAGGAAACAATATTTAAAGTGGTATATAAAAAAATAGTTCCAAAATGGCTTCAGGAACATCTCTGATGCAAATTGCTTCTCTATTACTTTGCGCAAGCAGTCATTGTGATTCTATTTTCTGCATATGAGCTCAATTATTGCAAGTTTACAACTAAATCCTCATAAAAACTTATAAATACCAGAGTAGTAACTTCATGAGTTTTATTTTCAAAAATACTAAAGATATTTTATTATATTGAATGTAATGTCAATTTCACACCTACTCTAAAAAATGGTTGAACCTGCATGCACTTAGAGTTACCTCAAAATTTTAAAGATGCAGCTGTAAAAGGTGCAATAGAAAATGTGAATTCATACTAAATTTAGACAATGGCTCCAGAAAAATACTCTTTACCCTGCCCACCTCTCAGAAAGAGGCTAGGCCAGGGCTGCTCCTAAAATTTTACAACATAAAGCCAAGAGTCTAACTGGGACAGGATAATTGGTATCAGATGGAAAATGTGACAGAGAAACCAGCACTAGCAAAAAATTGAGAAAATTACTTTAATATTTTGAGCACTTACCTTGAAGACTTAAAGGTATCAGATAAACCGATATTGACTCATGAATTTAATTATATCAAAGA
The DNA here is from genome assembly GCA_013398055.1 of Ifrita kowaldi. Taxonomy (NCBI): domain Eukaryota; kingdom Metazoa; phylum Chordata; class Aves; order Passeriformes; family Cinclosomatidae; genus Ifrita; species Ifrita kowaldi. The sequence goes on from VZRS01009804.1 coordinate 57,880, forward strand.
GTTACAGGTAAATCCTGAGTTTCTTGCAAGGACTGGAACTTTTCCAGGACAAGGACATGCTCACAGCTGAACTGTTTTCTTCTTCTTTTGTGTGACAGTAATGCCTCTATGTGAAGGAATTAATTTTCATGGAGCTCTTTCCCAATTTTTCACAGAAAACTTAGGTTGTCTTTCCCCTCTCTCCTCTCCCCTCCCCTACCATCCCTTTCCGCTAAAATCCTCCAGGAAAATATCAGGATAATGTAAGTGCAAAGCAGTATTTTTTATGACATCTCCAAAATGAAAATTCAATTTAAAAAAAAAAGTTCTTTGGCATCTTATCTTGTAAGCTTTTGGTAGTACCAAGACTATATTGTGCAAGTTAAGGTCAGATCGAACAGCCCAATATGTTCCAGATCCAATCTAGGCCGCATTTGCACTAGTAAACATCACTAGCCTTGGCCTGTTTCCTAGGTCTGGCATCAAGTGATGTGATGTGATGTAAGCTTTAAAAGCAGGAGAATATTTTCATACCCTGTTTTCAGAGACAGAGGAAATTGAGCAGCTGATGAATGGAAATGCATTAGGCTGACTCACTTCTTTTTTTTCTTAGTATAGCTAGCTACTCACTTAACATGTATCATAGAGTCATAGAATTGTGGAATCGTCTGGTTCAGAAGATACCTTTAAAAATTATCAAGTTCAACCCCCCCATGCCATGGGCAGGGACACCTTCCACTAGACCAGGTTGCTCAAAGCCCCAGCCTTGAACACTTCCAGCGACCAGGAATCTACAATTTCTTTGGGAAACCTGTTTTAGTGCCGCACCACCCTCACAGTAAAGAATTTCTTCTGCTCTCACTCATTGCCCAGCCTATATCCATATTTGGGACTGCCCCAACTCACGTGTAGGACGTTGCTCTTGGCCCTGTTGAACTTCATCCCTCTGAATCATGTCCTGTCCTCCAGAGTACCTGCCAGCAACACCACTCATCTTGGTGTCATCTGAAAACTTGCTGAGAATACATTTAATCCCACCATCCATGTCCCCGACGAAGATGTTAAATAATACTGGTCACAGTACAGATCCCAAGGGACACAACTTGTGACTGATGTATTTTCCATTTTTACCAAATCATCTCTGAGCAGAGTAGAAGAACTACAAGTGGAATGGAAAGTACTGAAAGCAATAAGCCTACACAGCAGGATTGCTATGTTTTTATTTTCTACTTTCCCCTCAGTATTACCCTAATAACATTCTATTTCTTTTTCAATGTTGCTAAGCATTGAGATAGGAGTATCATTTTTTCCTTCTTTTAATTGGATTTTATTCACCATTTTATTACACTGTGATTCACTAGTTTTAGCCTTTTCTGCAACTTTTGTTAGTCAATTCTGCTCTTGACATGTGTTTTTAAAGCCTACTAATACCAGCAAAGTGTCACCTAATTATTTTCTCTTGTTAACAGATCATCTGTGAATGTACCCAAAAGTTGCAGTAGGGAATCTGTATTTCCAATGGGGAATGGTAGCTCAGTTTCTCCATGTACTGTGAAAAGCATTTATTACTTCCTGTATTTAACCATATTAGAATGTTCCTTTTAATTCATGTGGGTTATTTCTGTAACAGTACTTGGTGAGTTCTTGACAAAGGAAATTGTGCAGTCTGTTATCTTTTGTTATCAGAAGTCTTTTAGGATGACGTCTCATTTCTGTCTTGAGTGCTTTCTGGGTCTTTCTAACATCTTAAGTAATATGAATTTTCTATGAATATCCTATACGTTGTCTATTTAACGCATTTTGCATATCATGTAAACACATTTAACCCTCTGGGTCTCTCCTATATCTTCTTTTTAAATGAGAAACAACATCCTGTCATGCTTATGTGGTCTCCTCTTGGACATTAAAGAGTAGGGTAGAAGACTGGGTGACAGGGAGCTCACCAGGACTACAAAAATCCTGGATCTAAGTACTGTGTAACGAGCTTTTTAGTAAAAAAAAAAATATGTACTGTACAAGGGCAAGCTGCAAGTTGCATCCCTTCCTACATGCCCTGACTAATTGCTCTACAGATCAGCCAGTCACATCTAAAAATTTAGTCTCAGCATCTACCCCCGCTGTGACATGAACCCTTTCTACAAGAGCATGGGCAAACCTCCCCTGGTATTCTTCTGTTTCTTGGCCTTTTGGTTTGACGATTGCTCTGAGCAGGTCACGTAAAATCATTGTCATCCCAGTTGTATATTACTGGATGTTTCCTATCTAGAATGGAAATTTCAAACATCCAACAGGGTTTCAATGTTTCCTGAAATACTGAAATTATTTATTTGATTAGACTATTTCCATAAGATATATTATCAAATAGACTACATTCTATGCTGTATTTCCCATATAGTTTCTGCTTTTTTGTTAGTTTGTCTCTAATTATCTTCCTCCCATTAAGTTTTTTTGCATATTTGTAGCACAATATGCTAGTTTAAAACACCCAGTTTTCCTCTTCGTACTTCTGGACTTGTTATAATTCCCCCACAAACTTTTATTTTTCAGTGCCCTATTTATCTGGGAACTCATTTACTGAGAATTTTTCCTCATCATTTACTGTCCTCTCATTTACATGAGGATACACAATTCATCAACCCAGACAGTATTGTCCATCTGCCTCTGCTGGGTTCCTGTCATCCCACCAGGACCATTTGTTTAACTTCTGGAGGTTTTTTAACTTTTTCACCTTTTTTACCTTGTTTACTTTAAGGGAAGGAAGGAAGGAAGGACGCTATCCTGGAAACAGTACCAGAAGTTCCAGAAGTTTTCAGTTTCTAAGAATCTGTCTAAATCCTTCTCCAATGTTTATCCTGAGGTCCCGGCAGGAAGGCTCTGCATTTCCCTTCCTTTCTTTTCAACAGTGTGAGTGTTACTAGCCTGGAGTTGGGATTGCTCAGCAGTGTCTTTAGAGATACTGTGGAAAAAACTTTCTTTCTCCCTGGAGGACCTAGCTCTGGACCGCAGAACCTGCCATGGGGATTTTCTCAGCAGGAATTACTGTAATGTGAGAGGAGAAAATGGAATAAAGCTAATACAGCCTTAGACCGTGAAAGCTTGATGATATAGAACCATCCCAGGGAGGAGAGCAAGTTTCTCAGTCCTTTAAGTAAGCTTGTGCCACGGATGCAGAGGGACTTGTCTGTGATACATGAAGAGAGTTGAATGTGCTACCAAGGCTCATGGCTTCTGCAAAGTGGGTCTCCCCAGAGTGCATACAATTAGAAGGCAAGAATAAACCCAGAGTAATTCTCTAATGTAAATAAAAAACTGAAGGTTAAGTACTGCAAGGTAAACATCAGTGAAATAAGGTGTTTTCAATCAGCATGTCTGAGTGGAATTTTAACTACAAATATTTTTGCAGTTCTGAAGGAGAAACACTTTCCAGTTTAGAAAGGATCTGAACGAAGGGAACAACTGTGGCAAAACAGAGTGTGAACACAGTAGATTCTGCCAAAAGAGAAATCCTTGAGGGTAAAGGAGGATGAAGGTGAACTCTCAGAGTTTTTATTGGATTAGTTCCAGTGTAGAGCTGCATGTTGAAATGAACAGCAGTGAGGCTTGAAACAATTTCTGGTCAGGAATCTGGATTTTTTTTTTCAGGTCCACAATGTTACAGATTATGGATTGCTTTTATGTCATGTTCATTAGCTGCACCTTGCTTAATAACCCCTTGGGTGCTATAATAATTGCAAACTTAAGTCCCTTTATTATATTTAAATGCTTTTTAACTTAACTGTCTTTGACCAAAAAGATAAAAACTCCATGATTTTATTCCCTCATTGGAGCCTGGACCCTCAACAAGTTAACAAGAATCAATTTATGACATTGTGACAACCGAGTCAGAACAAAATGTCAAAAAATGTAAATGAAAGAGACAAGCAGAGATTGCTGTGGAGAGATGTGGAGAAATGTGTTGCTCCACCTTTTGGAGGCTCTAAGAGCTGGTGACGAACTGAGAAACCCAGGTTCTTCTTTGGAATTGCCATCATTTTCTTATTCCTGTTACAATGCCAGGCACCTGCAAACCCCTGCAAAACTGACTTAGCCTCAGTGTGAGCCAGAACTAGAAATCCAATTCAGTGTCTTAAATCAATGAGGAAGCCTTGCCAGAAGTCTTTAGCTCCAAACCTCTTTTCTTTGTCAAGAGGAAATCCAAGTCCAGAGAATTGCATGAGTAAAATAAAAAATAGTGCCAATCAGCGTGACAGCAGATGTATATTTCAGTTAATAAAACAAATTTAAAATTTGTAGCAGCTCACATAAAAATAAAATAGCATTTAGTGAAAGAAAATATAATGAGGAACATTTAAATTGAATAGTTGTATTAAGAAAGGAAAACTGTGAGTCAACCTAAAGCATTTCCATTCATCAACTTCTCCATTTCCTCTGTTTCTCAAAACAGGATATGAAAATATCCTTGTGCTTTCGCAGCTTACATCACATAACAAATTGGAATATTTGGAATATATGTTTTAACTGAAATCTTAGTTTCTTTATCAAATTTCTAACTCAACTCTGGTATGTCTTTTTATCATTAAAAAAAAAGACTAAGACTGATGAGTCTCTGCCTATTAAAGAGCTACCATAAAGGGTAAAAAATGAAGAATCTTTGTAGGATATAAATGAAAATATTCAAAGGCTACAGCTACATCAATATTTTTCAAACGACCACCCCACCTTAAGCTCATAGCTCAATCCTTGACCCTCATGAGGCCTTTCCTGAGCAAGAAAACTTAAACCACAGCGAAATGTCTTAATTCAAGCTTAAAAAACCCAATGTCCAGTTCAGCACACAGAACCCCAAATATAATTTTTTAACACTAAGTGCTGTGCACCAAATCTCCTGTTACCTAACAAAGCATCATGCACAGGAAAGCATGGTTTATGGGGTTCAGTGCACTTAAACTGCTCTAAGATAGTGTGTGGTAAACTCCAAGAAGATCTGTTAAGGAAAAATGTTGGTAATGTGCTACTTCTGCTCCTTTATGGCAGGTACAGAAAGCCTGTAATGTTTCTTTTTATAAAAAATACAAAGGATGGTGTTTGTTAGAGGGGTTAATTATACTTGGACAAATATTTAGCTGTATTATGGAAAGCAGCTTAGCAAACTATTTGGGATCTCCTCAAAACTAGGACCTTTTCCAGGCAGAGCTGTATCTTTATTTCAACCTAAAGAACAGTTAGCGCGTTCCAGGAAAGGGAGCCATCTCCTGACACCTCTGATGGGGAAAAAACATCACACACAGCAGGAAAACAGTGAATCGATTAGGCAGAAAAAGAATATGCTAAAACAAGTGTATGCCCATGATTTGTGTAAGTGCACTGGTCAATCATCTGGAAAATAATACTGCAATTATTGAAAAAGTGAGACTGAAAACCCTTGTTGCTGCTGTGCAAGTTTCTATCCAAACTGTCTAATTTCAGTAATTAACAACTTTCAGGAGTTATCTTCCATCAGGTTCTTCAGGTAGCTTTACTGTTCCACAGTAATTTAGTTTTTTAAAGCTAAATAATCCAATTACTTTTGAAAACTAGGAAAATAGAGGAATACTATCCCCATGGCAAATAATGAAAACCATTCCTAATTTTGTAAAAGCTCTGACTTCAACACCATTATCAGACCATGAATGATATTTCACATTTGTATCTGAAGAAACACAGCTCCCTTTCTTGTAGAGCAGGGAAGAATCAAAATGTACCAGGCCAATGACTTATATTTGGTGCACCTTCACCCATGGTGCACAAAAGGGTTACCTTTTGCCCACTAAAATGAAAAGGAATATGCAGATTTTACAAAATTGCCAAGTATTTTGTAATTATTAGGAACTTCAAATTAGACTATTTCTCATTTTGATCAGGGAATTGAAGATCATATTCGAGTGCCCAGCAAGGCCAGCTTTTTGAGACTTCCCCACCAAGTTGTGCTTCCCTACCTTGGAGCTCTTGGAGTTCCTTTACTGGGAGACTCTGGTTCTTTGTCCTTACCAGAGCTGCACTGCATCACAGCTGCCTGCCTGGGGTCCCATGGATTCAGACCCTGACCCATGAGCTGACATCCTGGCCCAGCCGTGGTCCATCTTCATTCCCAGGGAGGTGCTCAACGCCCTGGGCTGGGGCTGCCCTTGGCTACCTCACAGCTGCCCTGCTCATGACTGTGGGCAGCTAGAAGGCCTCACTGGTGGGGATTTGCCTTGCCTGCCTATGATTCTTGGCTCACAGCTTCTCTTAAAAAGCTTTCTGCCCTCCCTGCCTCCTGACAAACTTCTATTTTTTTCCCCCAAGTTAAATATGTTGGAGCAAAAGCATTCTGAAAGAAAGAAGGCTGACAGCTGTACTTTAGCTGCCAATTTCCGCTTGTGTCAGGTGGGGTGGGATGCAGTCCTGATGGCCAAGTAGCCACAGACTGATGTGCTAGAAATGAGCAACTATCTGGGGCTGAAGTTAGGAACCTGCACTCCCTCATCCCCTACTGCAACTGGTGCCCTGACTCTGAAGGGAGCATATAAAGCTTGGTCTCCTTCACCTACAGTGAATCTTTGTAAATAACCCCCAGAATGTGTTTTCCATTCCATCCAGCACTAACGACCTGTAGATTTGGCAATCTGGACATCAAGACTGTCTAAACAGCAGACAGGCTGGGGCAAGCCTTTTCAGAATGCAGTTCACAGAAGGCAATTTATCCCACCCATCTCTGACAACTGTCTCAGGCTAAGGCACACATCTTTTACTAGCCATGGAAGAAGCTAACTGACTAGCCTAGACCAAAAAATAAAATACAATTATTTTAGATATATTTCATTTTAGACATATACTTCCATACCAATGGCTGCCTTTGTAGAGCAGCCACCAATGCGATTGTTCATTAATAACTGTTCAAGTTAACACTTGAACTTTGAGGATACTTGACAGTGATTTATCTTGGCTAAGGTTCAGTTCTGTGTGTTAGAGTGAGAGGCAGGGCAGCTGCCTGCAGCCAGGGTCTCCCAGGGGCATTTCACTCCAAGGGATGGCAGCTCCTTGCAATTAATTACAAAAAATTGCCTTAAAAATAAGGCAATTTGCAACCTTTGGGAGGATTTCTAGTGGCTTTTAACATTGTGAAACTTCTACCGGTTTGAAAGATTCTTTGAGTGAACATGTGACTATCATGACGCTCCTAAGACCTGTATTGATTTTTCACTTTTAGCCTTGGAACATGAGGCTGGAAGGGAACTCTTCAGTCACCAAGGACAACAGTTTGCTATTGCAGACAATCAGTTTATGTAGTATGTCTTTGAAAATTCACCTCTCTCTGACTTAAATCCATCTTCTTCCTTGTTTTTAATAAACAGGTGTGCAGAACATCACTACATACATATTTACAAGCTTCTTTTGACTTTTCAGACTGAATGTACTTATTGAAAATCTATGATTATCTGGTTTTTAATATCCAAATTGTTATGTTCTCATGTTTAACTGATAGAATTCTATAATTTCTGCCTGCATCATTAATAAATTGATAGAAAAAAGTAGAAATTATGGTTTAGGAACATTGGTGGGGACAATTTCCCAGATTCCTCTTTTGACACAACCAGTCTCCTCATCCTTATCTTCTTTAAACATTCCTCTCTCTCTCTTCTCTGGTATTACTGTCTCAAATGCCATCATAGCACTTTAGTGAATGTCAGATACATTAGTTCCTTCCCAAAAAAGGAGGTCTAAAAATAATGTCTAATTTTTCTTTTCTAAGAGAGATATTTTGTTACTCTGGTGTTAACTAGCATGTGTAATGTGTTATGTTCTTATAGCATTTATTTCAGGGCTGTTAATATATCTTCAAATTTATTGCAAAGCTTTGCTTACTACAGAAATCAGTCTACTGCAGATGATGTTGCTCCACATTTTCTTGTTTTGAAATAGGTTATTTCCCAGTCATAAAGCACCACTCAACACCAACAGTAAATTTTAAAACTTTATGTCAAGATTTGTGATTTTGCACAATTTTCTCAGGTTTTGGGGTGGTGATTTTCTGACGGGAGCATATTGTGTTTCATGCATGAGATTTCCACTCTGCTTGAGGTAATTTTTTTTTATACACATGTCCATTGTTTCCACTGCCTTCACTTGCTTAGTCTATACCATGACTCTTATTTAACTGAAACAACTAAGGAATATGGCTGGAAGGAACAACTAAATATTTTTAAACCTCAATAGCATGGTCATTGCATAGGCTTTCCCCTCTCATTTTCCTTCTTAGAAACACAGCAAAAAATATACCAGGTCAAACAGGAAGTAATCTCCCTCAATATCATCTTTACAAGAATACAATAAGCATTAGCCATGATAAGGAAAATAACACAAAAGTACAGGTGCCACTATCAAGCTTTCAGGAACTGTCACTGTGCTCTTCTTTTCATTAAAACAACTTGAAAAAAGTTAACTGTTTATTCTACTTCAAATGCAAAAACTAACCTAGCTTGAGCTGAGGAAAGTTTGAACTGCTTCCTTCCTGAGCTGTAAGATGTTTGCTGTCTCGTTCTGTCTCTTTTTCTACTCCTGATTATTCCTCATGCTTCTTCAGAGGCAGCACTTGAGACTGTCAGAACCAGAACCCTCACCTTTCTTCTTTACTTGAGATGCAAACTCTGAAGACTTTTTGCAACTTTGACTTAAGGAAAGTCCAAACCAGCAGCATATTAGAGATGCTATACTGTACCATTTAAGCTTGTTTGTTCCTTTGAGACCTAAAATCTTAGATGAAAAGCTAATTTTATGCCTACATAAATTTACATAGAACGAAGCCAACATACATTATTCAGTCCAAGATTGTACTCTGAAGTCAGTCTTTATATCCTCATGTGCTTTAGAAACCTAGTCTTAACCAACACCATTTCTTACTCATGTAGTATTTATGTGAATAAATCTTTGAGCTAACATTTCTAGAAATACCTTGCCCATATAATTCACTTTTATTGTCTCTGTTCACCAGTATGTGGGAAGTTAACATTTTCTTCCATTGCACAATTCCAAAGAGTATTTTTTTAAAGCAATATTACAGAGATGTCTGTTCCAGTTCCCATCCGGTCCTTGTATGGCATATATTACCTCTAATCCTCAGAAGAGATTTTACAATTTTCTTCAATTTTTTTACTCAAGAAGATTCTCTTGTGTCTATATTTTATAACAATCATATTTCTCTCTCATCTGTACAATAATTTGAATTCTTCCTTTTTTTTTTTCCCCCCAAAAACTTGCATAACTCACGGTGGTGTAAATCTTGACCTGGCACACATTTCTACCTGACAGAGGTACGGTCTAAGAACCTTTGGTACTCATGTTAACTTATACAGCTTTTAAAACTTGAAAATCTCATACAGTCTTAAGTGCATTTTAGATCCATTTTTTAAGAAATCTGAAAAGACATGAATTATTCAATATATTATTTTGAAATTTAATGTCAGGTTATAGATTATTCCACTTTAAAACTTTTTTTCCTGAATTATGTATAGTCTCAAAGACAGTTTTTGCACACACTTCAGCAGGCAGTGTTTTCCCTTTGAACAGATACTGATATAAAAAAAAAAAAAGGAGAATTTTTTATTAAAAACATATGTGCTCATATGATGTGCATAATAATAAACTATAAACCAAAACAGTATTCAGATGATAATAGAGCACCATTGGAGGGTGTCTGGAAATTCTGACACTACAAGGCACTCAGACTTGAGAGATCTAAATAGGGGCTCAGCGTATTTCAAAGGATGAGAACCGGTGAACTGTTTCAGACACAGGGAGAAATTCCCAGTGTATTTCTAAATTGGTTCTTTCTCAGGGTTCTCTTTCTTTAATGTACCTACAACAGCAAGGGACTATGTCTGACAAGATTTCATCACGCTGTAGTACAAAGTTGATGTTACTGAATGCATGCCTAGATATGCAAAAATCCGTTGTATTTCCTGTTGCATGCCAGTACCTCATATTGATCTGCGAAATCTGATCAGAACAAAGAACCTATTTCAAATTGGAAGAAGTCATTCAGTTGCCACCTAGGGCCTCCTACTCTAAAGAATTTAGTCCTGTGGTTGCACTGCCTGAGCCTGTATGTGTTTGGTTGCCTTTACCAACTTCTCCTTTCACCACTGTGTGCCTCCCGTAGCCCACACTGAACAAAGGTGCTGCTTCCTCAGTTCAGTGAATCAGCCATGTCTAGAAATCATGCTGAAGAGCACAGTCCTGTGGTTAAGCGATTGGAATGACATCTCCAAACTCCCACAAAATACATATGAGACCACAAGACTGCATATCTATTATACACAACTGCAAGGGTTTTTCAGACGTGTGTAACATCTGTTATCGCTTTCTATTGAGCAACGAAGAGAGTCCACAGAAGGTAGCTTCAATCTGGTGCCTCAAGTTAGGTGACCTGGGCCTGAGACACAGATTCCAGTTCAGAGTAAAGTCATAATGGGCATAAATACAAGTTCCTGAGGAGTACTAGTGAAGACAATGGGTTTTAAGAACGTAATTAGGCTTAAATGTGTTAACGGGTGGCAGCTTTTCCTTCTGTATACTTTGGTTTCTTATTTAAAAAGAAAAGCTACTCTTCTACCTTCTTTTGCTTCCTTTTATTCAGTTTGTGACATCTCTAGGGAGATAGTGTCTCAGGAATGGAATTGGAGACTGACTTCTCCGTGCCTCTGTATTTGCAATGTCTGTCTTTTAGTCGAGACTTCTGAAATCACCTGGACACTCTGGAATCCAGGCTTTCATTCAAAAAATTGAAAGCTTTTGTGCTTCATAGATACAGAGAAAGGTTTGAATACATGTTCAAATTTATCCTGACAGTTTAGTAATCAAGCAAAAACAAAAAAAAGGAATTAAAATCTTTAAAGCATCATTACTTTCAAATCAGTCTGATGATAATTGGAGTTTCATTTAGAGGTTTTGAAATGTTGAAAAAGGCAATTCTGATCTTCATTGTGCAGTGGGACAAAATGTTCACTAGAATCAAACATGGCAAAGAATGACTTATTAACAAATGCATGCTTTAATTGCAAGAACTTATGTACAGATGTTTCTGTCCTGATTTTAGCTGGAAATATGATTTGGCCCAGGTAGGAAGCTAGACTATTCCATCTCTCCCCATCATCCTCCTCAGCTGAGGCAATTCTCAAAGAATAGGTAATTAATAAGAAGTATCCTGAGGAAGAGGGGCTCTGGCACTTCAAGTGAGCAAGATCTCAAAGTGGAAGCAAAATTTTTCAAATATTCACAGTTGTGGGCAGCCAACTTAAACAGAGAAGTCAGACACTTCAGGTACAAGATGCTTATTCCCTCCTCTTATTTTTCCTTTTCATGTTATGTTAGCCTATTCCCAAAGAATATAAATTTCAAGATTTGCTTGTCTATTCTGCTATTTTATGAGGAACACAATTAACAAAAGTACTGAGCAATCAGAAGAATGTTTTTCAAAATTCACCAAGTTTACACAAAGTCTGGACACACTTTCAGTGATTACTATTTGCTGTTCATAAAAATCCCCCAGCACTCTTTCTCATCTGCTGAAGGTTTGAATAGAACCTTATTTTTCTCCAGATCCATTTGCCCACTGCCAACTGTTTGTATTTTGTAGGAAAGTCTGGTCCCTAAGACAGCTTCAGGTATTAAACAAACTATGTCTCAGCAGGTTGGCTACTTATAACTGCAGCCACTTGAAAACAGTAGCAGTAGGAGAGCCAAGTGAGATTATCATACACTTTTGAGAACAGAAAAAGAAGTCAAAGAAAACAAGTCTCTCACAGAAAGAAATACTGAAAAAAGAGTCCAGTTATAGAACAAGCACATCATGAGTTCTCTTTCTTCCCAAACAATAATAACAATGTTTCAGAAACAGGAATTTTATATTTAAAGACTAAGTACTTTTCAATTACAATTTCAATTAATTAAAGCTCCAATAAGACAAGGATTTTCCTCTTAATGCATGTACTTCATATTAATACTAGTGAAGGTGAAGAAAGAGATCTTACCAAACACATGGTAAGCAAGATATATACGAACACCTGCAATATTATAGTTTTCACCAAAGCCAGTCATTTGGCAGCAGAATTCCTGATACTTTATTTGGTTAGCTTATGTCTAAATAGTTATTCAAAATTTGACTCACTGTCACCCAGGTAGGCAATCCATAAATCAACCAAATTAGAAAAAAAAGGTAAGAAGGAAAGGTTAGTGAGCAGAAATGCTCTCCAGAGATGTTGAGTCACCTCCAGACAACCAGGGAAATATAGAAACTTTTTCATAGTAGCTACTGAAGTCTTAGTATTCAGTAGCTCTCTCGGTTTATCAAAATAGATAAAGTTAGGTGAGCAAAAGGTAATAACAAAGATAGAGAATGGCCAAAATACAGTTCTCATAGGAAAGTATATTCCATGCAGCATTTAATTTAGTTATTTATCAATAAGAATATCAATAGAAAAATAATATCTGTCCAATAGGAATCATCCAAAGGGTCTTTCGTTTAAAGGTCTTCCTGTACTTTTTATAAAAATTGTTGTAATTCTTTTCATGAGTGTATGTTGTTGCTTTTAATGCATGTAGAAGAGAGATTCCATTGCTTTTTAAAATATTGTACTCTTTAGCTGGCTAGGAGTGGGGAAAACGTTTGCCTTTTTCTTCTAATTCTAATTACATATTAGAAATGTGACTTTGTGGTAATGTCATTTAAATACTTTTACATTGGTATTTTTCCTCATGAACCTTTGGGAGGAGTTTTAATTTGTGAAAAAAGTACACTTGAGCTTATACTTACACTTTTGATAGGAGTCCTTACCAAGAAATTCCGTCTTCCTGGGCAGGCAAATATTTTAAGACGGGATCAGTGTTTTAAAAAAATTGGGGATTTTTGTAGAAGTCTCAGCCTAAACTTAAGCAGCAGCGAGGCAGAGCAAGTTGGACCATCAAATGTTCTTTGACTCGAAGCAGTTACATTTCTTTCAATACAGTGCATGGAAAATACCACTAATGCAAGCAGATACCAAGGCAGGAGGCATAAAGTTGCTGCCTCTGTTAACCCCAGCATTTGCCCAAAATTCAGGGTCCTGAAGCTTAATACTGTTAGAAGGAGGAATAGATGGAGCCAGGTACCTTTGTTGCTGTCCTGTTTACTTATGAACAGTAAAGACTAAGTTCTTTTACTCTCAAAACAGCAGGAATGAAAAGGCCTGGGGCAGTTTCCTTGCTTGTACTTCCAACCCCCTTCTAGACACAACACCATTTAATAAATAGCTTCCTTTTACAGCAGAAAGCTGTGGAAAGGTAAGAGTGTTTCTCTCTTTTTATCTTGGCCTCCTGTTTGTTTTATTTGTGGTGAACTGTGGCACTTTTAGTAATTCTCTTCAATTTATCACATCAGTCTGCCTTCCCCTCCTTTGTTATCTGTTATTTGAGAAAATCCTAGAACCACAAGACCAAAGTTAACATTAAGGTGCTCACATTATTACAAACCTAAGAAATGTCTCAAAAAGTTAAAGGAAATAATTAAATATCAAGGTTTGCTGGTAGCTAGATTGAAAACATTTCCATTGTTTTTTCTTTGAACCCCTCTCAGAGAGGAAAATAGCTGGTCAGGACCCAGTTAATCCACTTAGCCTCAGTGACAGACAGCAATCACATTCAACTAATTTCAGTGAATAAAATAACTGTACCTCTGGTTTATTTGCCATGTGGGGGCACTTTTTATGCTCAACAATATCATTTCCCCTATTACAGTCAATATATACAAGGATACTGAATGTGAGGTGTCTGAGCACATTGTCCCACTGCTGGGGATTTGACTGCTTGGGCTTAGGGCCAACTTAGATAATGTGCGGGTGCCAGGCCTTGGAGAGAGCTGTTGGCAAAATCTCTGCTAAAAAGCCTCAGTGGAGACTTCTCCTGAACAGGTCTGCTAAGATACCCCAGTGAGGAATCCTCCTACTAGCCCAGGAGTTGGCTTAAGATGAGGCTTGCTCCCAGGTAGTGCCAGAGCGACTCCCCAGTCACAGCCATGCTTGCACCTTGCACATACCTGCTGGACCAGATCTGGACTCTGACCCACAGACAGAGCTCTGGACTGGACCCCAGACCTGCCTGCTGCTACAGCTGCCTGGCACTTGCTGGACAGGTGACTGATGCCCCTGGGCGTGCCCGTCCACTCCGCGCCCCCAAGGAGCAGCCAACCCACACTAAAGGTTCAGTAAAAGGCAACAAAACCACGATCAAAGGAAATAAAAAGCTTTCAGGCACTTGTATTGTACCGGAGAGCACAAGTTCAAACAGCAGCCAGAACAAATGATTGCTCTGATGGGAAAGTCGGGCAAGTAAAAAAAATACAGGAGTACCTGCCCTGAAAATTGTGTGCACCACCATCTTTCTTTTCAAGTGTGCCCAAAAGCATTACATGCCTACTGCATACTCTACAAACTCTGCCAATCCTGAAACATGTAATAAGGTGATGCATAGGAGGATTTGACCCTGAAAAAGAGATGTAAATAGAATCTTATGTTGTATCTCCTTATAGTGGACAGCATATTTCTTTCTAATGCCATTTTTTTTAAGATGCCTGAATAGGTTCGTTTAGCAAGCCACAGATTTTAATGAAAAAAGTATTTTACTGTCTCCAATAAGGATAATAATAATTAAAATCATTTCAACTACATTATCGTTAGAGGCCTCAGGTTAAATGAATTCACATCAGCTTCTAACACATTTACACACATCATAAATCCTCTGTCTTTTTTCTGTGCCTTCTTCAATAGTACTTCTTGAAATATTCATCTTAAGGGGAAACAGTCTCAGAGACTTTATTTTTTTTTCTACATATATATTTGTAGCGAGGAATCAATTGTTTCTCATCAAAGAGTGGTTTATTAACAGAAGTGCATAACAGAGGGAATAATCCTCCAGATACTTGGTAACTTCTTACTTAGCCTGCAAATTAGATGTACATTGTATTTTTTACATTTTAAGTAAAATGCAGATCCTGTCTTGGTAAGTGATAGGTTACTCCTCAAATTTTTTTATTAAATCACTAAGAGTGCTTGCGTGGCAAAATGACACCCATTGTAATAATGTAACAGAGAATCTGATCAACATTGATAAAAACAAAATGTTAAGGCTGAAAAACACTATTAGCTCTGAGGAACATTTTCAAGACAAAAAAGAAAAATAATGATGCAAAAACCCACAGTGTATATAAATTTGATGGTGAGCTGAAGTCAGAAGTTAGTTATATAGAGCAAGATCAGAATATAATGCAGCCAAACTGAATGGCCATGAAGACTGAAGAGGAACCAGTGAATGGTAGATTAATAGCACAAGGTGCAGTGCCATGTAGGCAGAGACAGCTCTGAGTAATTATCTGTAAACTTGGAGTTTATACTTGGAAACTGCAGGTGGATTTCAGGGGAGAATGACACACAAGAAATATGTCCACCAATATGAGGAGATTGAAAAATGTAACTTTAAATCTAGAGTGTATCCCTTCCTACAGAGAGAGAGAGAAAAAAGCCAGAATAGTATACTTCTCTGGAGGTCCTAGCAGCTAGAACACACACTTCTGGTTACCTGTGTTCATGAACTCAGACAAGCTAAACTCAGCAAAGATTAAACAGACTGTTCTAGAGAATACACAACACATTTTATTAGCTGAGATAGAGATGTGTGGCTCGCTTATACAAGCAGGAGGAAAGCTGAGTGGGGGTGTCATTGCTGTCTATAAATATCTAAAGCAATGAAGAACAAGAGCGATCCAGATCTATTTATGCTAAAGAACCACTTTGGCATAGGTATGAATGAACCACAGATACATTAACTGCAGGTTAGATTATTTTCAAACAGCACAGTGAAGTGCTGAACAGGTTGGTTGGAAGCTTAAGAGAGAACACCTTCCAGCTTTTTTCAGCTTCTCAGTTCTAGAAAAAGGTTAATTGATACATACGTAATAGGAGAAGATCCTGTGGAAACTGATGACCCAAGAGTTCCTTTCTAGTCTTGAGGTACCTGGAGTAGCTTGGAGGAGATAAAAAAGATTTGCAAAAACTGAAATCTACTAGGATAAGGTTGTTAGACATCAAACTACAATTGTTTTACTAATCTATTTTTTCTCTGTGTTGCTCTGAAATATGAGATCATTTACTGTTGGTGGAATTAACTGTTTTGCACAGAAAATATAAATACTACTTCTATTGTAAAAAAACCCAAAACACCCAAACAATTGTAACAGTATAAAATGCTGTTACATTTACAATTATTGTAACATCAACCTTCATAGAGTCATGCCTGATCTGGGTCATATTCTGTATTTACCATTTTAATTGGATACAGAATGGATTAGTGCAGAAAGGCAAAGGAGTTGTGCAGAATTTCCAAGAACTGTAGACAACACTGGAGGGAATGAATGCTCTAATACCATTTTTCTCAAATTGGTGGAGCTTACTGGAAACAAGACTTTTTAACTGATGACATATAGTGGAAAGTTATCTCAGTTCCTTTCTAACTTTCCAGCTCCTTCTTTGGCCCACTGAAATTCAGGATGGCTCTTGCCACTGCAGCTGGTGAACCTTTCCCTGTGTACTGCTGTGTCAGGCAAGTTCCCTGCTACATTGTTAGTACCAGAAATTACACTGAGCTGTAGACAATCAGAGATTCCTCGTGCTCATGCTATGTTCAGTTCGTCAATGACTGATGTGACATTTTGAATGTTCTCATGCACAGCATTTGGAATGAGGGAACTCTGAAACTGCAGTGCTGTCACAAAGCTGGAGGTCAAGCAAGGCTTGCTGAGCTGCAAGGGACCAGGTTCTGTGGCAGCTGCAGTTATGGATTTTCTAAGGATGTTTTCTCAGGGAGGATGGCTTCCTATCCAGATCCGCTGCAAGAGATGCTCAGCACCTCGTTCTGTATCCTGCACTGCTGAGGCTCTGTCTAAAGAGCTAAGGCTCTGTCTAAAATCACAGCTCACAAAATCCAGCAACCATGTCACATACCTCGGGCAGTGTGCCAGTGATTCTCCATACTTTTCTCTGAGCTACTGCTGTCTTGCACACGGCTATGACACTTCACAGATATCTAAAGGCCAGCAGCTATAATTCTTTGTTGCTGTTGAGTTTGGGGCAAGTTGTGTGCCCAGCATGGACAATAAACAGCGGACTGTAGAGTCCCATGGGGAAGTGTTTTCCAATCCTTTATCCATTCTACTTTCTGCTAGATTGTTCCCGAAGGACATGCCAATAAAGAAGGCTAAGCCTGATCTTCCTCACACTTTTCAGGTTCATATAGTACCTCCTGGCCTTGACAGCTATCTCTATGTTGCATATTATATGGGGAGTCTTTTGGAATACCAGTTATCCTTCAGGACTTGGGTTAGCTTTGGCAAGGCCATTCCAGATCTTAGGTCACAACCTAATTTGTCTTTAGTTCATATGCTTTTTTAATCCTGCTTTCCTTCCTCCATAAGGGAGCTGCCTTCCATTTTTGCCCAGCATCCAAACCAATCCTGCACTGCAGTATGCTGCTCTCCTAGTTGCACAGATGTTTATTTTTTCCTGGGACTATTTTTCTCTAAAGCAAAACCTGGGCATGTTTTTGATGAGTGATGGCTATCAAAATGCAGCGATGGCAAGAATGGACCAGATTTTCCCCCTATCATTCTGTGAGTACCTGTCCAAAATCTTCTTTCTTGTGCACTTCCAAAAGCCTCCATGCAACTGTATTCCTGTTGTCATGCCACACTCCAGGCTGTGCAACAAAACCCCAGTATCATTACATAAATCAGCAGCTATGAAATGCAGCCTTCAAACTACCTGAGGCACTTGAAACTAAAAAATTCATAGAAAAAGTATTATTCTGCTTTATGAGCAAGAAGTCCAAAACTTTGCAGGGTGGCAGCTGTCAGTGTAATGTAGAGGGGCCTATTGTCACACTGCCGTGTGACAATCCAGCCACCCCACACCAGGAACTAAGCATTGTACCATGGAGCAGACACTCAATTCTGTAAGCTCAGCCCCTGTTTGTGTCACCTGCATTTGCACATCACCATAGCCTTTAACACCTTCACCAGCCTTTGCTTGGCCTCTCCTAAAGGTCTTTTCTATGCTTACTAACTTGTCTCCACATTGCAAACAAAATTTGCCCTACATCGTTCTCCGTGTCCCATCATTTCTCTCTTGCCATAAAAATGTCGTAACAGCCGACTGAACCATGGCAAATGTCTCAGCTCCTTCTCATCTGTCAAATGTTTGTTAGTAGAAATTACATTTGTTTGTGATCCGTTAGACTCTGATTAGAATGCAGTGCAAAGTAATCCAGACATCATCTCCTTCAACCTGCATATACTTAAATTTACCTTTAACCACACACATTCTTCTTAGGGCATGATCTACCTAATCCCAAATGATATCGTATCGAGAGAACCAACTCATATTAACTGTGCAAACTATTTTTTCTGTTCATTGCAGATCAACTCTAAAACTACAGATAAACAGGCCAATGAAAAAGGGCAAACCCTAAAAAATGGTCTCTATCTAAGGTCACTGTGCCATTTGGAAGCATAAATGAATATACAAAGCAGGTATATATAAAGAATAACTGCCTTCTGGAGCCAGCATACATAAGAAAAATACCCAGATGTAATGGATAAGAAGAGGTTTACATTTGTATTGAGAACATTGTGCACTACTTGGAATCAACGGCTCAAAACATTTTCTTCCTAGGTCTGCTTCTTTTACTTGAGCCAGCTTCAATTAGGCCAAACACTGTCTCAGAGCACTGACATTTCAAATATCTTTATTTACGTGAGTCACCAGGAATCCCTCAGTGCCCCTTCAGACAAAACACACAGATTAAATACCAGCTGCAGCAGGTTATTTAAAGAAAGGCAAGGAAGTGGAACACACTGCTTTCTGAAAAACAGGAGTTACATGGCAGCACTGGTATAATATCTGCCAGGTGCACAGAGAAGGTGTGACTTGGATTGCATTGAGGACTGAGGAGTCATGGTAGCCCTGTTCCAGGTGATCCACAAGAGCTCTTCTGCAACTAAGTGCCAGATTTGCATCCCAGCAGGTGAGGTTTAGCATCATGCCCTGGATGGCCATCATTCTGCTACCTGTTTTTGGCCATTGCTGGCTTAGGAATGGGCCTCCAGGAAATAGTAAGTAGCTCCTGGGATGCCTGTGGTGAGAGGAGGCATTCTCATATATGTCTGCATTTTGAATAACTCCTTTGGGGTGTCCGTAGTTTGAAAGCCCTCCTCTTCCTTCCCCACAGCCTCAATGGTAATGATACTTCTCCTTATCAAGACTGGGCTGAGCATTCCCAAGGGCCAAATAGCAGCTTTCATGGAATCATAGGATTGATAAGGCTGGAAAACGTCTTTGAGATCACCAACTCCAACTTTGCTGCTGAAGCCCTTCTTTAAAATCTTTTAACTGCACCAGGATAGCCAGGGCACAGGCTTATATAAGCATTCAGTCTGTGTGTGGAAAATTTAAAAAATTAAACTCGAGGTTCATTCTCAAATTATTTTCTTTTCTCTTTATACACTAAAATTCATAGAAGTAGATCTTCAAAGATTATTTTGATTTTTAAAAAATAAATTGGTTTTGGTATTCTGCCTCCATGGTATTTCCCAGTGCTGTGTTAATGTACAAGTGCAATGGATACTTCTCTTATGACTATGACAAAAGTAAAGAGGCCACAGTGTGAATTGCAACAACGCCCATAGATTTTCTTGCCCTTTTTCCTTTGGAAAATTCCTTATCTTATCTTATCTTATCTTATCTTATCTTATCTTATCTTATCTTATCTTATCTTATCTTTCCTTTTCATCATTTTTACTCTGGAATTCTTTTGAAAGGCTTGGATAAAGCTATTTATTTTAGTTTATTTCCCTGGGTAAAGGGGTTAAACTAATTGTCTAAAGAACTGCACTTGACTAGCACCATATATGATTGTTGAAAGCCTATCATTTAAGTTTTTATGAAAAGAATGAGGAGCATAATGACTATTCCTGCAACACCAAGGTAAAGTAGCACTACATCTGAAAGTTAGGAAAAACATCAAGAGGCAGAGAGGCATCCTTTTCTCCCTTGATATACCATTTGCTGTTTGCACAATGATCTACATTTAATAGGAAAAACCTGTAACTCTTTAAAAAGAAAAACAGCCAAAGGAAAATACTCTCTTTCAATATACAGCAGACAGAGTCACTAAAGGTATAGCAGAATACTTTAACAAATACAAGGTCATATGAGTTAATTAGGCTTTTTTCCTCTTCCATTTAATAAGAAACAAAGTAACCATGGAGACTCACTGGATAATGCATTCTATTTTGGTACAAAAACACCTTTTAAAAAGAACATATTTAGTGAGGAATTTTCAAAGTGAGTGCTCTGGAAAAAAAAAAACCAAAACACATGAACGCTCTACTTATTAATTTTCTTTTTCATTTCTCTGTGCAGTAGTTGTTCTGTCCTTGTTGTCTGGTGGTTGTCTGTCCATAGGGAGAGGCAGCAGCCCTGCCTGGTTAGATTGCAACAGGACAAGTTACCTGTGAATCTGATACCCCTGGGACCCCTGGATGCTGTGAACCCCTGCTGAATTGCTTTCTAACGTCATGGACCCTAAATTCCCTGTGTCTATATTGCTCTGCCCTGTGCTGTTGTCCCTAACCTAGAAGTAAGATTCATGGGAGTAAGAGAAGACTCTTCCTGGAGCTCTTTGTGTTGGCAGAGCGTTGAACCAAGGCTAGAAGAAAAGGTGTGAAGAAGAGTATTTTCCCTCCTGCTTTTTTAATTGCATACATTCCTAATTCAAAAGAAGGCCTCCCTTTGACAGGTTTTCTAATGAGACAATCTTTTCAATACTATTTTTATCTTGGTAGATGGTGTGAAGAGTGGTTCTTGGGCAGCAGTTTCCTCTTCTCCAGACCGTGTTTTGAAAAGGTGGCTGACTCCAGGCTCATCACATTAGTTGAAAGATTCCATAAAAGTTTCCATAAACCAAAGGCATTGCTATTATCATTTATAGTTATTTTGATTTCTGTGGGAAGAAGCTTCTCTCATGGAATATTTGGAGACTGTGAATATAATTCTAAGACTTTGGGTTTTAATATTGTAGGTTTATTTTTTTCCTGTAGTTTTTCATTCAGGTTATTGGATGATATATCTTTTTCACCTGAAGGAACAGTCCCAAAATATTTTCTGGTTTGTAATTAAGTTTACCTTGACAACAGATTTTTTACGTGAGTTCTCATATGAACACAGAACAATTTCCTTCTCCAGTCACAGAAAAGCTAATGGAAACAGATAATAATAATAAAAATTATATTACCTATAAAGGTGTTGCAATGTTACAGAATATTTTCTTTCATTATTCATTGTTTCAGAATACTAGTGTTTAGCAAAAATATATTATTCTTACACAAAACCAGGCCTGTAAATGAATTATAAAATGCATATAGTGAGAATATTTTGAAGGACAGTCCGTACCTGTAAACTAGATAAAATACATAATGAAATGTAAAGAGCATATATATCCTAATAGATGTGAAACACTCCATAATGCTAAAGGTTTTTTATCTCATTTATTTTCAATGCCTTGTTTTGCCTTGCACCTAAATAAATTTAAGAAAATTATTGCTCATCATACTTCGATTCAAATGTTTTGTTAAAATAGTATACCACTCTCCACTCAACTTTTTGACACGAACATAAGACCTTGAATGCAAATGGGCTATTATGAAATTTATCACAAAGGGTCCTTATCAGGCAGGCAAGAAGGCCAAAATCTCTGGAGAAGCTTGATTGCTATCTCCAAATACAGCAGGTAAAACTCCATGGAACCAAGTATAACCTGTCACAGGAAAGGTTTGCTTGGGGCACTTGGCAGAAGTGAGACCACTTAGAGGAGAAGTAATTTTTCTTCAATTTATTCCCTGAAGGACAAAAAGGAAATATTAAATACTTAATGATGGTGCAGAAAAAGAAAATTGCCAACTTTAACTCAATTTTCATGTCTGATTGATGCTGTATTATTTCTGTAGCTGCATAGATGACTAAGAACTAGATATATGCCCATAGTTTCTTAGAGAAACACAAAATAGCAAGTAAATTATTGGCAATATTACTGTCTTTGATGGATTTGGTAATTGACTAGAAGAATTTCTCTAGCACACAAACCAAAAGACAATTTCAAGATGACACACTCAAGTTATCATTAATAGTGGTAATGGAAAATTCTAAGAAAGTGTCCGGAATTTAAAATTTCTATAAAATAATATTAAAATAAAATTAAGGAAGGAAAAGCATAAAAAAGAGTAAAATTAGCTGCTTGTACAAGAGATGGCTAGCAGTGCAATTAAAATACAAAATTATTTTCCTTGTACCAACAATATACTACAAAGCTTCTGGGAGAGGACCTGTAGAGCGGGAGCTGTATTGTCAAGATGTCGGAAAGTGAGCTGTCAAACCTGAACTAATCCTGACCTAATGATACTTTATGGTCAAGGGACAAAAATACACACTATCAAATAGGGATTAATGTGCCCTTTTTTGAATTCTGATTACAGGACAGCTTTTTTTTCCTTTCCACTAATAATAAAAGGAGACTAAATTGTGCAGATTTTCTAATTTTTAGATGCTTAAGGATGATTTTTTTCCCCTTGTTTCTTGTGAAAACACGCATTTTTTGAATGTACTCTCCAACTTAGTTACAAGAACGTCTATGTAAGGGGAAGAGTGCACCACGTTTTATTAGTACCTAGAACAGACTGACCATCCCATGGCTGTTTGCATCTTGAATCATAAGCAAAGTTCTGGGAATGTTTGGGTGGCATTTTGGGGGGATGTGTTTTTGCATGTTGCTTACCCAGGTCACAGCTTTTCATTGATGTGTTGGCTCTTGAGCATTGGTTGCAAGGCATGGATACAACCTCTTTCCCATAGAATTGCTGATGATTTAGCTGCTTAGATTCTCACAGCCAGAAACTCTACAGGAAACTGAAGTTAAGACTGCTCATTTGTGCAAAAAAGGTTGTCCAAATGCTTGCATTCATTTTATACGTGCCTTAGGATCAAGTGACAACTAGTGTCCCTCAATTTCTTCGCAAAGCATGACTGATTAACACCTTTGAAGGATAACAGTGCCACTGTTGCATTCTTGTACAAAGAAATCCTTATACAAGGTTCCCTGGCAAAGATGTCCTACTTTGCAAACAGATCCATATCTATGAGAACCATTTCCAAGAAATATCATTCCAACTTATAGGGATTCAGACAGGAAAAAAAAATGCATCAAAACTGCTGCAGATTCAGTATAAAAATGTTGGCATTTTCAGCATCAGCCATTTGAACTTTTGCCTTCATATAAACCAAGTCCTTTAGCTCTATTATGAGGCTGAACATGCTTCTGTCAGGGTTGACTTCTCACAACTGATTTAGCAATGCAACCCTGGAAATCTGTAACAAAATCGTTTACCGTTGCTCCTTTTATCAGAGAAAAAGGAATTCCTCACCTACACTGCTGATAATAAAACATGCACCGGATATGGTGAAAGTCATCCAGTAAGAATGTCTTCAGTTGTTTCATTTTCCTCTCATTTTTTTAATTCCCAAAGAACTGGCAGTCATATGGCTCTCTGAGGTACCCAGTACTTGCATGCTGCAGACATTTTTTATTTTGCTTCTATGGACACATTTGATTTGTTTTAATCTCTGTCTTCTTTTACAGCACCACTGGAAACCTCCTTATGAAGATTTGCCGAAGAAAGAAGTTAGTTGTTAGACTTCCCACGCTCGCCCTACTGATCTTCCTAGATACAATGTTTTTCTCTTCCTCTTCACAGTAAACAACTTCATTACATTGGAGATGAGCAAGTAGGGATGTGCCAAGATACATAGCTCAAATTGCTAATTTTTGGTGATGTGATTTTTCTAGCAGGAGCAGCAGCCTGAGAACACAGGGTTTGGTTTTCAGTATTTTAATAGTTTTTCTAATTTCAGTAATTTTTAGTCATTTACAGAATTTACAACTGCATCAATCGCTTTAGTGTGAATTAAAACATGAAGCAAGAAATTATTTTGTAGGGAACCAGCATTTGATGAATGGTCTCAGTGTGTTAGGGGTAGGAGGATGCTTTGCTTTGGTAAACAATTTTGAGAACTTTGCTGGTATTAGCTGAGATTCTTTGACAAAAGCAACACTAATTTTATAGATAGACATGTATCTATACAAGCAACAGAGAAT
This sequence comes from Ifrita kowaldi, assembly GCA_013398055.1. Lineage (NCBI taxonomy): Eukaryota > Metazoa > Chordata > Aves > Passeriformes > Cinclosomatidae > Ifrita > Ifrita kowaldi. Next base: position 82,162 of record VZRS01009804.1, read on the forward strand.
CACTTTGTGTCTTTTGAAGGATTTGTGTTATATCTATCTACCTATCTATCTGTCTTCCAAGGGTTTATCCCCCAGGCTCACACTGCAGTTCACAAATGAACTAAAGCAACAACTTCAAAATAGCAAAAGTTATGTATTTTTGACAGAAATAACAATTTAAAAGAATCATGAACACAAAGAGCCATGACACAGCCCAAAAATCCCTGCAATTTAATATTAGTACTGGATTGTGTCATAGCACCCAAATCCTCTGAAACCCTGACTGCACTGTTTCGCTGTATGCTGGAGATGTGGGCAGGAATTCTGCCTCTGCAATGACCCACTGTATTTCTCGTCTATTTTCTTCAAAACCCATGATCAAGTGTCAAAATTGTTCTTGTAAATAGCTTAAATTCGGTCCAAGTTCTGATTGTCTTCAAGTCCACCTGCCCTTGTCGCTTAGCACATCAGAGTGCTCCTAGGAAAGGTCATGGTTTCATTTTTGAAAGGACCCAAATCATTTGTTGTACCTGACATCCTTACTGCAAGGTTTCCTAAAAGATTGCTAGATATGTGTGTGTACATATATGTATGCCTCCTCTTCCTAACATCATTAAGTTTCCACTAGTAAAAACCACACTATAGCCAATACTATGATTAGTAACTACTTAATTAATATGAATTAATTGCGGCTTGGGTCTTCGCCATGACTGTGAAGGCAGAGTTATCCTTTCTTGCAGAATAGCAGCAGGATTTTTCCAGTCTGCATACCCACATGTGCAAAGCAGAACCCCAGGCCAGTGAAAAATAGGATATGTATTTAACCAAAACCACAAACAACTTCCTCATTGAGCCTGTTAGTGATTAAAGTCATTTACAGTATTCCTTTTTGCTTGGGCATCTTTCTGCTTCATCTGGAATGTAATCACTCTCTCTTTTCTGTGTCATGATTTAGAAATTTGAATTTAGTTTTTCCATTTTATTTTGAGTTTGTTTTGCTTTAAAACAAGTTCTTTGAGCACTGATTGAAATAATTGTAGGCATTAAAAGTGTTTATTATAAAGTATGTCCTCATTGGAAGCACTTTATAAAAACAAAATAAATACACATAGGATAAAAAAAAAATGACTATCGAAGAGAAATACAAGTTAGAAGTGAAGCATTATACCCCAAGTGGAAACAAACCATTAGAGCTTTGTTGATATGAAGGAAAAAAGCCTAAATTCCACAATGCCTACCCGAATTCAAAATTGAGTAGTCAGGCTTTTTTTTTTCCTGACTGAATGATAATCTGTTTTGTGGCTTGCTTTTGAACTTTTATTCAAACAGACTATATTCTTGAAGCACTAATAAAATAGTATAAATATATGTCAATTCCCCATGAAAGGAAAGCCACCATTAGAAATTTGGCAAATATAGTGCATTTCATTTAGTGTTCAGAATGACAGCATAAAAAGTCAGTACAGCATGTTGAGGCAAAGAGATAAAACACTCAGCAGCTTCATCCATTTAGAGAAAAATAAATGAAATATTGGCAGTCTGGGAAGGAAATCCATTGAATGGGAATAGAAGAAGCTGCTGTGCCCTTCAAAATGTGTCTTGTTCTGTGTCACTAAGGCAGGAGAATCCACACTGTGGTTAAGATGCCACCATATCATAAATCTTATGTATGATGTTCTTTTAGTTATGTTCTTTCTGTTTTGCAAAATATGTTTGAAATCTCATTAGAATAAGTCAGCTTAAGAATACAACCCGACAATATTTATTGTCAACTGTTTTCTATGAGTAGACCACAGAAATTTGAAAGTTTCTGAAGTAATTTCTCAGAAAAAGACATTTCAATAAAGTTGAATGTACTCCATTAAAGATCAGCAACTCCAGACAGTAGTGCACAGTAATTTTAGACTTACGTAACTGTTTGGAAAAATGTTCAGCGTTTCATTCTTCTTGAGTAATTGCCACTTCCACACACTAATATGATGAAAAAAAATCATCATTTTCTTTTTTTAAAGTGTCTTGGTATTAGTATTTGGCCACCTGTGTTTGTTCATGCATAAGTATAAGAATAAGCCACTGTGTTCTTGGGTTGAGCCATTACTTTCATTCCTTGGAGGTTTCCCAGGCCTATCCAAAACAGTTCACAGCACAAGTAGAGAGGCCACTACTCCAAGGGAAACCAAGGACAAGTTGCAACCTAACACAGTAAGTTGTCTGCAGCCCTCAGAGGAAACTTCTGCAAGAATTCTTGGAAAACCATGATTGCTAATTCTGTAATGAGGAGAATGGTTTCTTATGAGAATTAAAATACATGTTTATATGGTACTTTTTTCTTCATCATTTTCCCAGTGTGTTGAAGGGCACATCTAGAATTCTTTCCCTAGCAGCCAGTATTAAATGTTTGAAAATCTGGTTCTGTATTTGCACAGTATGCAGAGAATGTCAGCTACATTATAACCCAAGCTTTCTACATTATCTCTGGAAGCAAGCGCATACTGTTTAGGTTCTTTTGCAGTAAGCTCAAAATCGCTGTTTTCATGTGCCAAACGTGGCAGTTGGCAATTCATATCCTAGCCCATGCAATTAAATGGTCTTGGGCAGTGGGCCATGTCCAGGGCGTACAGGCGGGAGAGGACACCAGCTTCTGGAAACAGAAATGGAGCAACTGCACGACACCCCCCAGCCCATCCCCAGCTGCACGCCCTGCCTCGCACCACTACAGTCTGAGCACCGTGCCGAGTTTAGCTGGTAGAGGTGGGCATTGTAAGAGGCTGATCTTATTCTGTGCACATCATGGTGATTCAGAGACAACAAGAAAAGAATGAGTACCCTGTGGAGATGCAATTCTACTCCCTAAGTTCATGCCTGAATTCATTCAAATTAATGGCTCTTTCCTGTTTACAAGGTTTATGCAGCTATTAAGCCCTGGAGGCCTGAGCTGACAGTAGCGAACTGAGGAAATCTGTGTGGTACTATGAAGTTTTATCATTGTATTGTTATGTTTTACTACAAAGTTTTATCATTGTATTGTTATGTTTTACTTGTAGGCATTTCATATCTGCTGCTGATTTACATCCTTATAATAGTTCACCTTAGGTCTGGCATGTTGGCAGTAGCTTGACAGAGTTTTATTGCTATGTCAGTCAGAGAAGTCCAAATTTGAGCACAGCATGGAAAATTTGCTCTACAGAAAATGGAAGACCACCATACAGAGATATAGCTATATGTGGTTAGATTGGAGCAATCCACACATTTTTGCCTTGAATGAAGCCACATAATAACTCCCATGATTTTATTGGACCATGGCAATGCCAGAAAGTAACTAAGCAACTGAATTATGTTTAACTTGATGTTTTACGATGTCTCGTAATTCCTACGAGAATGGAACCATGGTTCATATAGCAGATTGAAGATTGGTTCTAGTTTTTCTATTATGGTTCCCATAAATGTTATCACAATGTTCTGATAATGGATTTTGTAGGTTACTGGTAATTCTTGAGTGGAACTTAACAAATTGTCATAAAGCCAAAGATTGCTCCCTTTGGGGCTTGGGCCAGACCATATCTAAATTTCATAAACATTCTACTTAATCCCAAAGTCACACAGAAAATACCTTGAAGATGTGGAACATACTTTCTATAACAGCTAAGACCACATTGCAGAGAGGTAATCTTTTCTTATCTTGACAAAAAGTCCAGAGGAAGAAGGGCTGAAAGCTACAGTAGTTTGCTACATTTAGTCCATCACTGCATGAAAGATTGGTTGCAATAAATAATCATATTTGTAATACGTATTCACATAAAGAGAGACAAGGAAAATCAAGTAGTTGCCTGCTTTATTTTGGGAGAGATATTATTTTGCTCTCTTTGTATGTGGTCAGGGCTTTTGCATGCTAGTGCAAATGTATGGACGGAAAAGAATATTTATATGACACTAAAAACTCAAGTAGTGAAATCTGTCATTCCTGCCTGTCTTCTCAAAGAAACCAAGCAGCAGTATTCCAAAGCATCCAATGAATTTTAAATTTCTTAAATTTTCTATTTTTATGTATGGAGGAAATTGAGCAGAAGTAAAATTACCTTGTTTAGCAGCTATGAGTTCTAACTAGTAGCGGTGAGTGGTAAAAGAGTCACTTTAGTCTCTATACTTCTGTAAAACTGGTAAAACCGAGTTCACTGCCTATCCTGGTTAATTTTCCATCCTAAAATTTTATCAATGCTCCTTTTAAGGATGGAGCACTAGTTAAGACTCAAGTGAAAGAAAACAACTTCTCCTTCAGCTACTAAAGCAGAAGTAAGGAAAAAAAAACAAAGCCTTCTTTCTGCTACTGACTTCATCATTAAATTTAAGTAGTTGTAATAATTTGGTGACTTGATAATTTGATGCAATTGATTTATTGATTCAATTTCAATTATTGTCTTGATTTAATCCTTGCATTAGTCCATTATTAATTAATCTTTGACAGTAATAGTAGCTTTAATCAATGATGTATATATTTAATTCTAGATTAGCTTGTCTTTTTAACAAAATTAATAATAATAATCTGTTTTGATACACAGCTTTTGCTTGCATCATGGGCCAGTTCCTCTAAAACAAAGGTGTTCAGATGAGGTATTTGAAAACCAGCAAGTTATATTTCTAAAGTCATACCTTTGTCTCTCACAGGTACGTCATGCTAGTCGCCAATAGAACTGTGGTTTGTTCAATGAATTGCTGTTTACTGGCACTCCCAGTAAGTGGTTGTCTTAGGAATGTTATCGCTACCAACAGCAGACACAGAATAAGCAATTGGACACCTGATTTAAAAGAAAATAAGCTGGAACAATATTATAACATGAGTGCCTTTTGTCTCAAAACACTCAGTGCTTCTCCCCTAGCTGGACCAACATCGTTTTATCATCTGATTCCTCTGTAAAGGAAATTTTATTGAAAATTAAGAATTAAAGATATCAAGAATCATGTAAAAAGAAACAAGACTTTTGGCAGTTTATAAATTCTAAAAAGAGAGAATGATGCAAACAGCAAATCAACAGTGGCTTTTAATACATAGTCTATGTACTGTCCCCAGCAGATCTGTCCCAACAGCACATGCCCTTGGAGCTGGTCGGGGATAGCATGGGAAAAATGCAGAGACAAGCAGATGTGCCTGTCCCGCCACCTGATGGCTGAAGCCAGGTGTGTTTCAAGGCAGACAATAGTGTGCCAGGCCAGTACCTATGTATGGATTACCTTAGGTTTTTACCTGCACCAGTTGCTACCTGCAATGTTCCTCCAGTACATGCGTGCATGAACTGAGCCAGTCACTCAAGACCATGCTTCAGATACAGCAGGGCTTTCTTCTGTGTGCTTTCTAGGAGTGACAGTCTGTCAATGACACCAGAGCTGGTAAGGGATCTCAGCTTTTTCCATAACAGCCACATTCACCACAACCCTGAAGCCGGGCATTGTGATGCTACCTCCATACAAAGGACTAACTTACCTTGAAGTGTTTCCCAGCCCATGAGCAACAATGTGGATGGTCAGTCTGCATAACACCCTCTAAGTTTTCATTCAAATATTGGGCCAACCATTCTTCTACATAATCAACACCAGATCTACCAGAATTTCATGTAGGTGGTGTCCTCCAGCAGAAAACTGGGCTGACATTACTCACCCCAGACTGAGAGCACAGTGCAGTCCTATGGGTCTTGCCATTTCATTTACCAGGGAGACATTCAGCCAGCCTCTCATGTAGCACTTGTGAGCTATCCTCCCCTCCATTACCTTTCACTGAGTCAGGGCACAGCAGAGTAATTCATATTCCCTGGTGCTGCAGGTTTTGACAAGGGGTGATACACTTATAGCCAGAAAAAGCTGGTTTAGATACTACACTGAAGAATCCATACTAACAATTATTAATCTGTAAGAAATCATTGGTCTCTGTTGTTGAGGGGGAATTCATGCTCAATAAGCTTTCTACCCTTTAGAAGGTCCTAGAGGACTTAGAGGATTTAGTACATGAAGGAATTTGTAAGAATCTGATCTTTTCCCCAACAATGCTATGAGATGCCCACAGGGCCTCCAGAAAAAACTGTCATCCTCTACAAGGCATAAATTTGGATTAGTGCTGGAAATGTGTGCCTAGGAAATAGCTGTTCTAAAGCAGTTCATCATTCATATAAATGGGAACTGCAAATATAGGCACATAATATATATGAATATTTGTTATTGCTCAAAGACACAATCTAAAATTAAGAATACTGTCAATAGACGTACCAAATTCACCAAACTTTCTACTCACTACTGCAAAAGTCTTTCTTCAGGAGTATGAATTGAGAAAATAGGATTTAAGAAAAATTGAAGTGGAATCAATGGAACCAGTGAACAGCTTTGTAAAAAAAATCCTGTACATTTTAAATTATGGGATTTTTGAGATGTTATTTTCTTATATTGCAAATATCTGTGTACTCTGAGTGTTTAATAGCTTAACTGAGAGTATTTTGCTCAGGCATGAGATACCTTAGGCATAAATGGCATTAATAAAAACATGGAAAATGTTCACCTCTTGCCTCACAACAAAGGGAGACAAACAAAATATAATGTTCCTGTTTTAAACATTGAATGAGTTAGGGTATTTTAAACATAGCACTCAGCTTGTGCTAGGCCAAATTAATATGACTGATATCTTTCATATGTTAACAACAGGGAAATGTAAGTTTACATGCTGGCTGCAGGGCTGTCTTGAACTCAAGTTACTGATGTAGAGCCCACATCAGAAATTTAGCCTGGGTCATAACTTGATGTGATTTATTTAAGATTCAGTATTGACCTTTTTGACAAATTTTCTCCTTTCCCTACAATCCAACTTTCCCTCAGTATTTTAGGGATAGGAGCAGGAAAAAAACCTGAAAAAAGAGTAAAGAAAACTGGTATTTAGAAGATTGTGGAATGCTGAAGTAATAGGGGGATGCTGTCGTACAGAGCTGTAAATATTTAAAGCATTTGTGCAGAGCAATGGTACTGATGTGAAATGCATGTGAGCAGTATGAGGTCCAAAGCTTTGCATCCTCTGGGTTCAGCTGTTACAACTGTAGCACAATCTACTGGGGAATGCAGCCATCAAGTCTCAAATAGAGGTGGCTACTGGTGTGCAGTACGGAACACTGTCTCCTAAGAAACAGGCTGGCAAGAGCATCCCTGGGTATCTGAGCCAGTGAACACACAAACAAGGTCAGACACATAGTCCTGATGTTATCTCAACTCAGAGACTTTTTTCCCCACCATTATCCTCATGGGAAAAAAGAGCTACTCTTTGTGTGAGTGCATCTCCTGCTTGTGCCTTGCCAATGACAGATCCCACCACTGTGATGACCATGCAAGGATGAACTGGTCACCTTCAGGGAAAAACACAAGATGCATTTTTGTTATACTTCATGCCACATGCCGATTTTTCCACATCTCAGAAGCTCTCTTGAGACAGAAAGGAAAGCCAAGGAACTATCAAACAGGTCAAACAAGGGAAAGAATTTGTCTTGGGAGAAGCACAGATTACCCATCTAGACTGCATCAGTAGTGAAGGCACACTCATTTTACAGCAGCTAGTTTTGAAGATGGCTTAAAGGCATTAGTAATAGAGATCTATCCAGCTCAGATTCTAGTGCAGTCACTTGTTTTTATTGTGCTGAATCCAGTATTTTTCCTGATATTCTTACACGGGAAAGAATACAATACTGATATAACTATTTCTTGGAAATTAAGGACATTCTATAAGGTAGAATAATTCATTAAAATATATAAGTTTTCCATTTGAGACATTATATTCACTTACAAATACAATTTGTTCCTAAAATTTTATGGATTCATAATTCTTGACATACTGCAGCTGATGTTATTTACAGTCAGTATTTCTTAAATCTTGGAAAGCCTGTACATGTTTCCCAAGAAAAACTTTTATGGGTTTTTATAGACCAGGTTTCCAATCGACTGACAGAGGTGACTACATATAGAAGGCTCATTGACATTCTACCAGTTCAAAGAGCTGTCAGTACCAAGAAAGCTGTTGACATTAGCAATTCTCCTTTCTGTTGTCAGAACAGTTCAGAGCTACAGCCAGAAATGAGTGGAGGAACAAGTTTTATACAAACGCGTACAAGCCGTGTGCAAATACTTGTATACATTGACATTGGTGACACATCTTTTTGTGGGCAGACATGCAATGCACAATCAATGTCATAATAAATTATTTCATGTTTCCTATTTCCACACCATCTCAAGCTGTCTTGAAGCTGCTCCACGAATCCATTCTGTTTTAGCCATTTCAGTGATAAGAGGTTGACTGAAGGAAGCAAGTAGGATCCCTGTACTATTTAATTTTAAGTCTCACTATGTAGAGGTACATTTGGCCCAGAAACAGTACAGTCAATGTTATATAGTAAGAAGAGAGTATTTTTTGTATCAATCCATTATGATGAATGCATTTATGAAAGGAATAGAGAATGTAGATATTTTTGAATGTAGGTAAGTTTAATTTCTTATAATTTAATTTGATTACAAATTTGGACATAAATTCTTAGAGAAAAAATAAAAATAACAAATGTTCCGAAGTGTTACTCTGTAAGTTGTAGGCCTGAGAAATTTTTATAATTTATGATTTGGTATAGCTGCAACATGTCTAAAAGAGACTCCTGTAATCTCATTCAGACCTTGTTTTCATGATTTTACAATCTGTGCTCCTCTTTAACAGGCATAAAATAAGGAGCAATTGTAATGTCACATAAGGTTTTAGATTTTTTTTGTAAATAATTAAATTCATTTTAGTGCATAAATTAAAAATATTGTGTGAAAGTTTATATACAGTTTCACCATATTGCTACCACTTCAGAAGTGGAATTGTATGTACTGCCTGCTGTGATTGTATAGGCTCCCCACCAGGACTCAAAAGGAATAAAAGGGCCACCCACTGAGAGCAGGCACCACAACTGTGAAGTCTCGTTGGTTTAAGGAGCAATTATAAAAGCTGACTGGAAAGGGAAAAAAAAATCAGAAACTGACTCCTACCATAAGGAGTGTGGCATCTTTCTTTCCCTTCCTGGAAAAAGGTGGGAATTAGGAGCCTTGTTTGACTTGATAAAGGAATTACTTGAATGAACAGATTTGAAAATGCTTAAAACGGACTTTCCCAAGTAAGAATACCTGTAGGATTGCTTTGCCAAACCTTCTCCACTTTAAGCACAACAAGCTTTTAATATCTGGAGACTTCAGAAGAAAACTGCGATATATGCTCCTGTAACACCTATCTTTTCCAAACCCATATTTGGACGCATTTGTCCAAAATGGATATTTGTACACATAGCTCTCATTGTTATCTTATATGCAAAAAAGGTCATCAATTTGATTATTGAAAAATACGCACTGTGGATGTCAAAGTGGAACCTCCACTCCACTCTTTCTATTTTTTTGTTGCAACAAAATAATTTGAAATCTTTCAAGGCTCATCTGCCTTACCTGAGATATTTTTAAAACAGGATGAGCTACTGAATGATGAAAAGAACAACTTTTCCAGCATTTCAGATTATGAAAAATGTTTTGTACCACCATCATTGTTAGAATGATTTTCTACCCATTGAATGACTCAACTCTAAGTTGTCACAATCCATGGACTGTGAATTGTGTGAATATCCATACTGCTATAAAGTTCTCTCCCAGTACTTTAATGCATTAGATTGCACGCAAAACTTGAAACAGACTTCTGAGGGTGGTTTTTCAAATAGGTTGCTCCAAGACTTTGTACACAAAGTACATAAAGACTAAGTCTTTTCAAGTTATTCCTTAGTGCTCTTCAGACGATCACTAGGAAAAGTTTAATCCCAAGCATATCAAGTTTACCCTTAGGAGACGATGATTCATAGTCAATCAAAAACATTTAATTAATGAATGCTGTTCAGTACTTTAGAGTACACACTCAAGGGATATGCACTATATCCAGTCACATTCTCACATAAGAGATTTCTTGTAGAAGAAGAAAAGTTTTGGCACCAGAGCGTTCTGAAAAATGGAAACAATATATGGGCAGGCTACTGAAGTCTCACTGTCGTCATGGTTTAACCCCAGCCAGCAGCCAAGCCCCACGCAGCCACTCCACACAGCCACTTGCTCCATACCCCACCATTGGGATGGGGGAGACAATCAGGAGGGTAAAAGCTGGAGAACTTGTGCGTTGAGATACAGACAGTTTAATTGGGAAAGCAAAAGCTCTGAACTCAAGCAAAACAAGGAATTAATTCACTGCTCCCCATGGGCAGGCAGGTGTTCAGCCATCTCCAGGAGACCAGGGCCCCATTATGCACAGTGGTGACTTGGGAAGACAAAAGCCATTGCTCTGAACATCTCCCCCTTCCTCCCTTTCCCCCCAAGGTCTGGAATATCCCTTTGATCAGTTTGGGTCACCTGTCCTGGCTGTGTCTCCTCCCAGCCTCCCAATCAGCCCCATCATCCTCAGCAGAGTGGCAGTACAAAAGCAGAAAAGGCCTTGGCTCTGTGCAAGTGCTGCTCAGCAATAACAAAAACATCCCTGTATTATCAACACCGTGTTTGGCACGAATCCAAAACACAGCTTCATACTATCCACTGTGAAGAAAATTAACCCTCTCCAGCCAAAACCACCACAATTTTCTTCTCATTTATTACTGGTAAAAGCTCTCTGGCCCTGTAACTATGATTTGCCTTTAAAAGAATGGAGGTGGAATGGTAGGGAAACAAATATCAATTAACCTCAACTAAAATTTTCTAAATAAAAACCTATATCCATCAATTATAACTTAGGGTGCTTCAGTTTTCAAAGCCTGTGCAGATACCAGTCCAGTGTTGTAATATGGATTCCTTTGCTATATACTACAACTTGATTAAGTTCTAATCCTCATTCTTGTTCAGTCTTTAGAAAACATACTAGAAAATATCGATTTTTCAAACACCACAGAATGCCTGCTTTCTGTATCGCTACTTTTTCAATAGTATGCACATAAATAGACTGCTCAGTGTCTTGAAGATTTCCTCCAAAATTATTACACGCTTCAAATAAAATGAATATCTTTCCTAACTCTGTAGATGACTTCTGATTTGTTTCCACTTCTCAGCCAGATCTCACTCTGCCTCCCTTGAGTTGCACTGGTTTTAATTCAATGGTTGTCCCTCATCCTCTGATATTTAGGCTAAGCCATTTACTTTTGCATGAATAACTTTCTTATAAACAAAGAAGAGAAATGCATGAAATAATAAAAGCAAAATTCTTTTAGAATTTATAGTATATATTGGGGTTTTTTTCTGTACCATGCTGCAGCACTTTGAGCAACAAATTACTCTCATCATTAAAATGAAGTAAGTCCCATGCAATGACATTGTATTCTCATGAAATCATGACCCCCACCAAGAAGAAAAAAAAAAAATCCAATTTATTTCTTTGGGTATTTCTCCCTTAAAATTCATACACTGGTAAGAGGTCTGTCTAGTGGCTTGCCTTCTCTGAAACTTTTTTATTTCAGTCTGAAAATAAGTCCTTGTTAAGTTGCACCATGAACTTGAATGTTTCCAAAAAGCAAATTATTTTCTCTGATCCATCAGGAAGGACATAAATGCTTCACACCTATAGATCTTTCTTCACTGGAGGTCAGAACTGTTGTGCAAATAATCATAAACAGATTATTCTCTCCCTTTTTTGGCCAGTTAAACTAGTCACCTCAGCTACCTCTGTCTTACTGGAAAAAGGCATTTAACTCCTACCTGCATCGACATTTTTCTTAGGATGAGCTAAATTGTCTCTTTTTCACATCTGTTATTCTCTTCCTTGTGCTATTCAAAGGAGAAGGTGCCTTGCCAAGTGTTCCAGTCTAGCCTTGTGCTACACATTCTAAATTGTGATATAACAATCTTACAGAAGTTTACAGATGTTGTGTACAAACTGGAACTGCTTGCTCACTTTTCTAAAATCCCTAGAACCACCATGACCTTCCAGTACATTTGATGCTTGAGACCATTCTTGGCCTACTGTGGTATACATGCCGATTTCGAGATTCAAAACAAGACAGAGGACAAAACGAAAGCATTTATTCTTCTGCAGTCTTAGAATTAAAATGGTGTGTACACAACAAAATGGAATACATCCTACTTTGTCAAAACAGTCCACCACAGCAGGATAGCATTTTGCTATACCACTGAAAAATAAATAGAGAACTTGTGAGGTAAAAAACTCAGTCCATGCGAGCTTTTGTTCGGAAAAAAATATACACAAAACCTCTGCATTAGAGTAATCAAAGTATTTTATGTGAAAATGTTACCTTTCTGAACAACAAAATAGCAAATAAACACAAACAAAAAGCCATTTGGTTTCATCAACTGAGTGAAACTCCTCCACAGATAATTACTTTCCCTTCAGTCTCACATTTCTCTGAAAACTTGGTGTGTTAAAAAGTATAGTTCACTTTTTTTTCCTGTTTACACAAGGTTTATCATGGTAATACAGTCTGCCTTTCTTTATACAGTCACATAGCCAGATATGAAACAGTTGGCTAAAAAAAGCCTGATTCCAAGCTTTCCTTATATGGCGCATCACTGGCAAATGCCTCTCATGGATATCACAAAAATGTAATTATAATGTCATGGGGTTTTATCATTCAGATACAGTCAGTATTAGTCTGTTTGAGTCTACTGCATGGGACTTTGAGTCTAGACAAAGCATGAAAGCAAAGCATTGGCTGACAATGCTTTTTGCTGTTTCAGTTATCCTCATCAGTCATATGTTAGTGTGTCTGTATCATCTCCCTGATCCTCTATTTTATCATGAACAAAAATGTATTTTCAAACTGACTAGTCTTTGATATAGTGCCAATGCTGAGAATTTCTGGGTCTTCTACCCTGTCCTAACAGATGTATTGGTAATACAAACGAATATGCCACAATATCTTTGTAAACAGTAGCAGAAGAAATAAATTAGAAGCATATTCAAGGGAGTAAAGAACAATACATACTGCCTTGAATTCTGGGAATTTTCTTTAGTGTGCCCACTATGTCAAAGCTGTGCACAATATAGGCCCTAGAGTGTTAATGATAAGTATAATTTAATGATCTCTGACATTTTAACTAGGTGCCTGTGTAAACAGCAGGACATACTGGGGAGAATTTGGAGTATGAAGAAATCCTTGTGCTTGGTTTACTATTGACACAAAGGCAAAACTGATGAAAACGCACAGTAAACTGTGTTTACCATGTGGTATCATGGAATGATACCACAGCCTTTAAGACCTTTAGTCAGAGGGAGGAAATAACATTACTCTCTAAACTCCAAAAGCAGAATTATCCTTATGCCCTTGTTGCACTTCTGGAAATCTTTCTTTCTCAGATTTAAGTACTATGATGCTATGAAACATAAAATGTTAATATTAAAACTATTCTGCCAGAGGAAACAGAGCACAATTTCTACTCTCAAAAAGTCTAGCTTTACCAAAGTCATATATATAAAAGCCCATCATGAGATTCTGTTTCTTGCAAGACCCTAGTTTGCCTTCAAATGAAAGAAAACTCTTAAGTATTCACTTACAAGTTGCATTTGAGACCTTCTAAGCCAGTTAAAACACTTTAAACTTGATATAATACCTTATGTGTATTATAATTTATACATATACATAGTATTTAAAAATAATGTCTATCAAAAATTTTATGATAGTTTTAGGAAGAGATGCTACTTTCATACCATTTATTGAGGCTATCTGTTGCAGTTTAACTTCACAGATCATTTGAATATATCATATTAAGATGCAAATATAATAAAAGACAACTCTAAATTACGTGTAATTCTTCAGTAATCAAGTACAGACATATGAAGTAGGCATTCATGGTCTCAATTTTCTAAGATGCTGAATAGTTGCTAATTACAGTAGACAGCATTCTATCCCATTTCAAATACCTTTTTTTCTTTATCTTTGTTACTAGGAAACCATTAACACATTATAGGGAACATGAAATACTATAGTAATGCATAATTTTGTTATTTTGCCTTCTTTTTTACTTATTTAACCTTTAAAGATGCATTTTCCTGTGCTTAGTGAAGAGAGAAAATATTTTCTATCACCCCTGAAAGGTATTAGGCTAGAGATAAAAATCCTTTTCGTATTTGCATGGTTGAAAATGCTTTGGCAGTCCAATTTACACAAGCTAATTTTTAATATGTCTTACAACATAGAATAAGCCTTTTAGGCATAAAGGATTTCTCTGCAACTTCTTTGAAACTAAAAGAGTTGACATTAGCTATCTATGGATGCAGTTTATGTGGTGCTACCACATTTTCTGCAAAATAATTTAAATATGCATAACATGTTAGGTTTCTGGGGTTTATTCAAGTATGAAATATCAATAACTCATATGTTGAAGGAATTGGCGATTCCACAATAAAAAAAGCTTTGACAGGAAGGTCAGCTTAAGAGGTTCTTGCTGCCTGCTTTTGTCAAGGTCCTGAGACTAAAAAATGGGTTGGGTGATCTTAAACCCATATGAATTCACTGATACAAAGGACACAACGAAAAAAGCAGCATGTTCCTTCACAGGGTTGGGAAATACAGGCATGCAGGGTGTACTAATGTCTTAAGCCAACATTGTTGATTAGCTCCTTAAACTATCAAACTGAGGTCCCCCAACTCAGAATTGGCTTCAGCCTGTGCAGACATTACTAAATGTAAGAAGCAATTCTGTGCTTTCAGAAATGAATGTGAATATATCATATAATATCATAGATATAATTTTCAAATTATTATTTACAATTAAGTCTGGTAAATAGTGGTGGAAAGCCATTCTCATGTTACTTAATAAAGAGTACCCTTCTAAGGAAAAACATGTTTGACAAAGCTGTAGAATGATGACTACATACCAAAAAACAACAGCTCAGAAAGTGGAGAGTCACAGTGGACAAGCAGATAAGAATGATATTCCAGCTTCACTCGTCAATGTAAATGCAGAGTAGTATTTGAGAAGAGTTGAGATATTATATTTTTCCCTCATTATACAACATTACCAAAGTAGAATATTGCACGTAGTTCTTGTATTTACACCAAGAAAAGCTGTCAAAAAATTACAGTAGAAACAAGAAATATAACTCAGATTATTCAGAACTAGGAAAATCCTCTTTACTTGCAGCCTGAAGGTGTTCAGCTTATAAAAAGGCAGTGTAAATTATTTGTGTACATATAAACTGATTTTTCTCTAAGATAAAATATTAGATATGAAAGCGTTCTGTTTGGACAAAGTCTTAAAAATCCAGTTCCATAAGTTGCTGACACATTTCAGCTTCTAAAGGCATTACCTCTTGCAAATAATTTCACTCTTACCCAATAAGAATTATTTGTATAAAAATAAATGTAGTCTCAGAAACATAAGGAACCAGAATCTAGGTTTCTTGGATTTTGAATTGTTCTTTCTCATCTCTAAATAAAAAAAAGAAATAAAAAATTGTAGCTTTATGAATGTACTTGCAGATGAGTGAGTATCAAACATCTATACCCTCATGAAGAAAAAGGTAGTGAAAAAATGACTTAGTGTTCAGAAAAGGATGATCATATAAAAGTCTATGCCATTCCTTAAAATATCGTCCTTCCTCCCTCTACATGAGCAGGTTCTAAAATTGTTACAATAAACAAAAAGTTAGCAGAGAAAGGTTTTCCAGTATTTCATTAATCAAACCCTCCCGAAGTTCAGACTGATTTCAGCAGCAACATATATCACCAATTTATCAGGAAGCACATTATTATCATAAACAATAAAGTTCAATTCTAAATCTAAGAAGAACCCAAACCAATAAACATCTAAGAGGTGCTTATTCTTAGGCAAGGGGTGTTTTTTCAGATTTGTTGACATGAGAAGTAGTGTCAATAAAGATTCACTTCGGTAAAAACCAGGAAAATGTGCACAAACATGCACTGCTCAGTTTCTCAGTGTTGTCCAGTTGAATTTGAATTATGGATGAATATTTCCTGATGATTCATTATTTATTTATATTTGTTCAAATAAAAAATCCCCAACCTTAAGAATACAGGTGCAGCGGTACAGAACAATAACACCATATTATTCATCCTGAACTTCCTTTAGAAAAATTATTTAAGCAACATGTCATATTTATGACATTCAGGAGAAAGGATCAGTGTAATAAAGCTGCAACACAGAGCTCTGGCAGGAGAATTATTGTTTTTTTCCTGGCACTACTCACACAATCTGGATAATGGCCACCATATTGACTTTCACAGTGTAGGCTGTGAGAGGACAGGATGCTAATCTTATAATGTTTGTACAGTGACTCATCTTCCACATAAGTAATAGAGGCAGGGGACACTACTGTCTTTGTAGTGTGTCTTTTCACAGGAGGCATTACCAGAATCTGTGGGGTGAAATACAGGTGGCACTGGGGAAGGATAGAAAATTAGAAAATATGAGTTTTGCAGTTTCATCTCTGTTCTTCCTCAGAAATGAAGATTATGAATTACATGCTCTCTTAGCCTGGCAAATGATAAGAGTGAAGATTTAAGTACACTAAATCTGCACATTCCAGAAAAATGGCCTTCACAATTTAAACTTTTACTTTAAAAAAAGGGGAGGACTATAGAAGGGTGAGCCTGGATCATGCAGGAGACTGAGAGGATAATTGGGGAAGGAAGGGTGAGAGAAACTGGTTTAGTTGCAGTAGACAGTAGCATAGGACAGAAGAACAGTGTCCGGCTTATGGATGGGCTCAGTGCATCAGGCAGGCTTGAGCAATACCAGAGTGGCAAGAATTGCAATAGGACACCTGCAGCTGCTGCAGGGTGTTCACATGAGTACATGTGAGTATATGATATCGGGTAGTGCATTTGTTTTTAAGAGCTGGGTTGCCTATAGAGTAGGATTGAAAGGCAAAGCCCTTGTGCTGGAGGCACTCATGTTCTCTGCCTTTCTCTATCATTGCTGTTCATCTGTGTCTCACTTCCCCATGATTGCTCACTGTAAGATCAGTGAAAGAGAAAGCAGAAAAAAACACATGACTGGATGAAAAGAGGATGCTAAAGGAAAGGAAGGACTATTGAGTAATGTCAGCAGCCCTGATGAATGTCTAACATTCCAGCAGGGCTGCTAGAGACGTGAAATGCATGTGATTTGGAAGATTAGAAAATAAATCTAAGCTTGAAAAATGCTGTTGCCTGTTGCAGTCTTTCTCCTTTTCCCTAGAAGGCTTTTAAGATTAGCTGTTGATGCAAGAAATGAGTATGGGTTAAACAAAAGGAGCTATATGTCATCAGAAGGAGGAGCCCAAGTGAAACACATTTAGCTTCAGTCCTGAATACAGTGATAAAGAGAGGTAGTAAAGAGTCAGTGTCCGAAAGAATGAGTGAAAGACTGCTCATTGGGTATTTTGGACAGGAAGGCAAGCTTGCTATTGATAATACCAAAATTGAACTTTGCATGACCTTTAAAGCACATACCAATTTCCTCTTTAGAAGGCACTTGGGAGATACGGGGGAAGCACAAACCAATGGGGGAACATTACATTACTAAGAGGGTTCAGTGTAATGACAATGAATGGGAGTAAATACATGATCTGCAGGGATGGCCAGCACAGAAGAAAGGATCTTTGAAGGGAGTAGCATAGTACTACAGAGAAACACTTCACTTTAAAGGGCAAGAATGATTTGGAGGAGGCCTGCATAACTGCACGCTGTCATCAGAGGGAGGAGTTTGGAGACTGTTTCAGAGATGGAGAGACATGCAAAGCATCATTTGCACAAAAATGGAATTAATCACTTTCCATGCACCTTAGTCTGTGGAAATGGCCAGACAGCAGCAGGAGACAATGAAGAAGAACAAAGAAATATGCCAAAAGCATGTGAGCAGAAAGAGAACCAGAGTAGGAATAACCTTGAGATCAGCAGAAAAGCTATTTAGTAAAATGCAAGGGAAACCAGGAGGAAGGACAGGAAAAAATTGCCAAAAATTGTGAAAATTGCTCAAATTAAAATGAATAAAATGATAAAGGGACACATGGAGTACATTTTCATCTAAAGCATTTTGTAGAAGTCTTATGTGACAAATATTTGGGGCTTTGTGCTTACCTGAATACATACTATTTTTAAGGAATGGGAATTGTATGATGATTTGTATTTCATAGAGTATCTGCTGAGTTCCTCATCTTGACAGGCTTCTGAAGGTTACAGTACTGTGCATACTGTACTATACCAAAATTATATGACACTAATTTTATTACTTATGTACAACAACTAGCATGGATATAATGTAGCTTTGGGACATTCTTTGTATTTGTGCATGTAAAATCATTTCAGACAGACAAACGCAGACTTAATTCATTTGGATCTGAAAAATACACCTAGGGTGCTTTGGGCACACTGCCACTAGGGCTGTATGCAAGCCAGAGCAAATCTGCTGACAGTTATCTTTCTGGTTGCTGTAACAGAGGCATAGAAGTGCTTTGCTTGCCTCGTAGCCATGACACAACATTTAGTAAACCTGTCAGAATCATCTGAATATGGGGTCTTTCATCTTCAGTATTTCTAGATTTACTTTGTTTCCTGAATGCCTCTTAAAAAACAAAGAGGTTCATGAAGGGCAAGTTACTAAGAGTATTCAGGATTAAATCAGGCTTGCTTTGCTGAAAGGTTGGACTTAAATTGTTCTGCTTTTGTCTTTTAACTTGACTCTTAATTTCTGTGTACACAAAATCAAAAGAAACTTAGCCTTATCATTCCTGACCATGAAATTAATGCTGAACAAATAATTATTAACAAAAAATATTGCTAGGCAAAAGAAATAAAAATAAGAAGAATTACTTCTGTATGAAGAAAAAAAACAACTAGAGTAAAAGAGTCTAATTAAAAAATGAAGAGGAAGAAAATTAGTGATGATGATATTGCTGAGATGCTGACTATGCAGTTTTTAATGAGGGGGGAAAAGTGGGGGAAGTAAGTATAATTAGGAAATAATGAAGCTTCTCTAAATACACCTGTTTGTAAAATAGAGGTAAGGAGATGCTGGAATGTACAATGGCTATATTCACCAGCACATTGCTTTGTATAGAATGTACTGACTTAGGTCAGATTTTCTTCTGCTTAGACTGCTCTGACTAGCTATTCAAGGAGCACAAGAGTTATATAAGGATTTCTAGAGAGGTTACACATAGATTCTAACCTAAAATAATCTAAAGTGAATTGTCTAATTCACTGACAATGTTCATAGAGAAATGAGAGAACACCACAGACATTTTTCTGGCATTAAACATTTATAATTTTTTTTTTTCTGGTAACTAATGCTTTTTACCTCATTACTCATCTTCTAGAAGAGCAAATGGGTAGTTATTCAAAGTTTGGAAACAATGGCTTCTGTATATCTGAAAAAGGTTCTGTAGTTTTGCAGTTTTGATTAATTTCCTAGTGGATTGTAGTCAGTTCCTGATGTAGCCCACAGCATTTGCGATCTTCACTGACATTCCCATCAGGAAAGAATGAATGCTGTAATGGGTATTCTAGAGAAACTTACTTACCTTTAAGGATTTTCTTCCAAGTTCATATTTGAGGCATCTAAAGGATAAATGTAAAGAAATTTTTAATGTTCACTGAAATTCCAAGTCTCTGGAAAGTGGCCAATATTATTCCAAGTTCCACGAAGAGCATGAGGGAAGACCCAGGGAACTATAGACCTGTTAGTCTAAGTTGGAAAAATTATGCAGGAGATCATACTGGGAGCTATTGAAAGATATTTACAGAAGGAACATTATCATCAGGCATGGTGAACATGGGCTCACAAAGCAAAAATTCTGTTTAATTAATTTCATGTCCTCAGATAAGGTCACCCACATAGTGGATGAAGGGAATTCTGAACATATTTTTTCTGGATTTTAGTAAGGCTTTTGATACTGTTCCTTACAGCATCCTTCTGGACATGGTGCACTGAGTGAAGAACTTGCTGAGGTGCAGGACCCAAAGGGCTCTAGTGAATGGGGCTACCTCTGCCTGGTCACCAGCAGCGTTCCTCAGGGGGAGGTTACGTTCAACACTTTATTGGATTCTGGAGTTGAATGCACCATTAGCAAGTTTGCTGGTGATAACAAAGTTGGAGGCACTGCTGAGTCTCTTAAGCAACAAGAGACCTTACAGAGGGATTTAGGGAGTGGAGCACTTAGTAACCACCAGTGGCATGAAATTGAACTAGTCCAAATGCCAGATTCTGCCAGTCACGAGATTAAATTGAGAGAGGAGCGGCTGCAGAGCAGCCCTGCAGACAGGGATCTGGGGATGCTGGCTGGCAGCAGGCTCATTAAACGTCAGCTGAGTGCCCTGGTAGCCAGGACAGCAAATCAAATCCTGAGGTGTTTCCAACACAGCATCACCAGCCAGGCAATAGAAGTGATTGTCATGATGTGTTCAGCACTAGTGCAGCTTCACCGTAAGCACTGAGTGCAGTTCTGAGCTCCACAAATTAAAAAGGATGTGAAGGTCCTTGAATGTGTCCAGGAGAGGGCATCAAAGCTGGTGAAAGGGCTGGAAGGAATGTCTTATGGGGAGCAGCAAAGTACTCTGGGCTTGTCTAGTTAGGAAAAAGGAGCCTGAGGGGCAACCTTGTTGGTTTCTACAGCTTCCTGAGGAGGCGAAGCAGAGATGAAGTTTATGAGCTCTTCTTTCTGATATTTAGTGCAACGACACATGGGAATGGTTCAAGGCTGTTTCAGACCGGGTTAGATTTGAAATTAGAAACCATTAGTTTACTGGGAGGGTAGTCGCTGGAACAGGCTTTCTAGTGAGGTGTTGGATGTCCCAAGGCTGTCAGTGATTAAGAGGCATTTGGACAATGCCCTTAACAATATGCTTTAACCTGTGGTCAGCCCTGGAGTGGTCAGGCAGTTTGACTGGATGATCATTGCAGGTCCCTTCCAACTGGAATATTCTATTCTATTGTATTCTATTCTATTCTATTCTATTCTATTCTATTCTATTCTATTCTATTCTATTCTATTCTATTCTATTCTGTATAATCCCCTACACAGGTCAATCTCTGCTTCAGACTCTGAGACTGTGAATAAACTCTAAGAAGAAATTTCAGAGGCTGTTTCTACACATAATGCATGAGAACTCATGAGGGATATAAAAAAAATAATTCTATACATTGAAAACTGCAATAATCAAATTAAGGCGGGGATATTACTTCAGTACTCTAAAATTTCACCAGGAAAATGAACAGTCATGTAAATGGATGGTGGTATCAACATTTGCAGGATGTTAGGAATTAAAGGTAATGTGGTATAAATTGAAAATTACTTGCCTGTATTGTCTTGATAGCCAGTAAACCAGTCAAACACCAGTTTTACATGCAAGAAAATCTAAAGGGAGTGGGTAAGACCTCTGTACCTGTTCATCTACAAAAAAGAATAGACCAGTGTTTTATAGTTAAGAAGGTGTTTTACATTTCAGAAAGGTTTTTTGGTTTGGTTTTTTTTTTTTTTTGCTTCAAATGAAACACAGATAGTTCCAGGTTTATTTTACATTTCCAGGACTCAAAAGCCAAATTCAGTGCTCATGTCACACAAAACTCCCAAAGTGCCTAAGATCTGCTTTTTATGTTCAAGACCGCAACTATAAAGAACACTAGAATTTTCTCTTGCAAATAAAAGTCATTTATTCTAGGAAGTAATATTTGCACAGTGCCTATTATGACAGGATGTATCTCTAATTGGTGTCACTGGTAACATTTAAAACACAAACACATTAAGCGTACCAAATGAAAACAGTACTGAGTCTTTCTAATTCAATACCAAATAAAGACAAAATGAAGCAGTAGCACTATTTACCCTCTTTTTAATAATTCATTGATCTAATCAATAAAATTTAACATATTTTATATCAACTATAGAATAACAGTGCATGCAGATTATGGATATGAATTGAGTTAAACCTAAACAGGTTAAACTGAAATCCAGTTCTAAATACCTTGAACTCTTGTTGCATCCAGATCCAAGCATTGCCTTGTACTGTCTTCTCTGTGTATACATTTTGCAACATGATATGTTAAAGCAAGAAAGTTCATATGGTTTGGGAGTTCTGCTGTAATTGAAAACCTCTTACTTTCTTAAGCATTTTTCATGGTTTAGCCCCAGCCAGCAGTTAAGGACCACACAGTTACTGAATCCTTTCCTCAGAGTGGGGTAGGGGAGACATTTGGAAGCAATAAAATGAGAAATCTCATAGGTAGAGACAAAAACAGTTTAATAGAAAAGGCAAAAGCTTCACAAACTAAGCAAAACAGGGAATTCAGCCATCACATCCCGTGGGCAGGCAGGTGCTCAGCCATCTCCAGGACAGCAGGGCCCCATCACACTTAACAGTGACTTGGATAGATAAACATCATAAGTTTAGATGTCCCCCTTCCTGCTTCTTCTCCCAGTTTTTGTGTTAAAGATGACACCACATGGTCTGGGTTATCCCTTTGGTCAGCTGGGGTCAGCTGTCCCAGTTGTGTCCCCTCCCACCTCCTCTTGCACCCCAGCCCACTCGTTAGCAGAGTGGGATGAGAAGTAGGAAATGCCTTGATGCTGTGTAAACTCTGCTCAGGAGTAACTATAACATCCCTGAATTATTAATGCTGTTCTAAGGACAGATGAAATCTCACAGAATAATAAATATTGCAGGGTTAATTTTAGGGGTTTTTTTTTATTTTGAATTGGTTTTTTTATTACTCCTGTTTGTTGTGCTGATACCCCTGCTGCCACATTCCTAGACAACAAGACCCTGCTATCAGCCTCCTTCAGGTTTCACAGTTCTTGGCATGGAGATGACACCTTAGATAGTCCTTCTCTTGCCAGATAAACAACACTTCTGAGCTCTCCCAAGGGCCACCTTGCCATGTACAGATGACCCCTATCCTGTAATGGACTTAATGGACATTGTTTGCCAGCCTTTCTCAGCATTTTCTGGCCCTTCAGTGGATAATGGTGGATGATCAGAAAGACCCCATCTTTCTGAAGTCCTCAGGGAATGCTGGGCTGTTCAAGTATATTCCCTGCTGGTGACTCACCAGCAAAGGCAACCTCATACATGGTATGCTTCAGTTCATCAGGTTTGAACATTTGACAGAATTTGTGATGTGTGCCAATAAAGTATATGGTAAGAAAATGAAAGAAGTATTTTTTTTTACAACTGTTTTTCAGTTTTAGCATTCTGCTTTCACAGAAACAAGTTTTTCTTGATTATCAGGAACAAGTAAGCAAAGACTATTCCTGACTAATCTGTCATTCTAAGCACCTACATCCTCTTTGGCAGTAGTATAGTGCAAATAAAGAGTGGGAAAGCTTAATTTTTTTTGATGTATTACCGTAAACTGTAATTCCCTAATGACTGGTGAATAAATTTTACATACTTGTGTTTATCTTCAGCTATGTCTAACTATGATTCAGAAAAGTGAAAATGAAAATTTTCTTTAAAAGGTTATCTTGCTAGATGAACTCTTTTGGTCTAACAAGAAACATGTTTACTAAAAAGGTGGAGCTTCATAGGCATGGAAAGGCAAATAAGAAAGACTGCAGACAACTAATTATCACAGCAACCCCTCGATTCAAGCAGTCACCTTTAATACCATGTTACTGGGGCTGCAAGGCAAGAGGTGCAACTATTGTTCTGTTCGTCACATCACTCTTTCTTGCTGAACTTATGGTTGCATCTCCTTCCCATAACTCTTTCTTTCCTGCTTCTTCTTGCAACACTCAGTAGTCTCCAGCCTTTTCTTCCTGAGGGTGCTCAGCTGCTCATCAGGAAATGCATAATATCCCTCTGAAGCATCCTACCTGATGCACTCCATTTCTTCTTAAAACCAAGTAGCAGACTAACCAAGATCAATCAGTGAAAACACACACGAACAGTCACAACTGAACATGTTGCAGCTTGATGTGAATTAGGTGCACCCTGCCTTCTGTATGACAAAATACTGAAGATGGTAGAAGGAATGATGACTAGAAGATCATCTGTCATGCATTTAAAGTTAGTTTAACCAATATAACATTCAACTTAACATCTTGAGCATTAGGACCTCTAATTTCTCTCTGTAACCTCTCAGAAAGTCCATCCTCCATATAATTTATACTTTGACTTTTATTTCCATTCCATTAGAAGGAACCATAGAAAGATTGTATAGGTGAAGCCTAAAAAGTATGTTACAGAATGTTTAACTATCCACAATAGTATAAAAATGTATATAATATGTGCAACTTCAAATAATCTTATTTCTTAAAAAAAAAAAA
>VZRS01009804.1:106427-129555 GCA_013398055.1 Ifrita kowaldi
AAAAAAAAAAAAAAAAATTAACCTCTCTCTTTTCCTCCTGGGAAACTAATGCCAAAAGTGCTAAAGTGCTAACATGGTTTTCCTTCTTGCACTTCTATGATCCAGTCTATCTCTTTTCTGAAGTAAGACCTGATTCATCTCACCTATATTTGGATTTTTAGCTGAAACTGTAAGTGCATGGTGGTGTACAGGCACAAAAATGCCTATGTATTCAACAAAGAGAGGTATTTGCAAAGGGTGACCCAGAACTTCAGTAGGCATTTCACTCTGTGTGGATTATAAAGGGATGTGCAAACACTTGGCTTCCAGCCTAGATAATTCAGTTAAGTCTAACATTAGGCGGAAAGAATCCTTGATGGAATCTTAAACTTGTAGTGGTGGAGGCACATGGCAGTTTTCTGGCTCAAAAGGTATTAGTGAGAACAGTGAGCAAAGCATGCAGTGGAGAAGTGAAATCAGAGTATTAGAGGTCCTCCTTTAACTATTCTCTCAATTCCCTATATTACCTGCAAAGACTAAAAAAGTCAAACAATGTAGGTTTGGTGGTTTGGTTTTTGGTTTTTGGTTTTGTTTTTTTTTTTGCATTCATTGGAAGAAAAACTTGAATTCACATTTACCAGTTTCTCAACTGCATTTCTCTGGTTACCTACAGTTTTGATTTTACTACACTCTGGAAGGGCGTAAGACCAGGAAACCTTGACTCGGCATTAGCAATAATTCTTGCCACTGAATACAGAAATCATATATAAAAAAAAGGATGATGTGATTTTTTTGAAACGTGATTTTTTTCTGGAAGTAGTGAAGAAGTGAAAAGGTAACCACACTCAGTAAATACAGAAAAGTGAAAATACAGGGTATAGCTGAAGTAGCTGAAGTTGTTCCACAAGGTTCTGCCTTGGTGAAACAGGAAAGCTGTATAAAATGAACATGACTGAACAGTGAGAATAAATAAATCAAACAGTGAAAGCAAATACACGATGAATAGATCATTAAAAAGGGTAGTGCAGGTTCCATTGTGAGTAATTTCAAATGGTGCTAAGAAGCTGTATGGATAGGTGCTATAGGAAACAATGTCATGATATCAGACATAGTCCTCTTAACCCGACTATCAGAGTTGTATGCAGCCATGGAGAGGTCAGAATGCTTTACTTCTCTAAAATCCAGATTGTCTGCTTCAGGTCAGAGTAATCTGTTCTAGTTTTAGCAACCAAGCTAACTAATTTAGATGCCTAAGTCAGAGTTGGTAAGAGCAGATGTTCTCCATAGCTAATGAACGGAAATAGGCATCTTCAGTGAACAGATCAACTCATCCTGAGGCATCTAATCATCCTTGACAATTAATGACCTGGATGATGCAGCACAGTGTACCCCCAGCAAGACTGCACGACACAGAGTTGGGAGAAGTCGCTGACACACCAGAGGTTTGTGCTGCCATCCAGAGACACACCAAAAGCCTGGAGAAATGGGCTGACTGAGACCTCATGTTGCTCATCAATGAGAAGTGCAAAGCCCTGCAGGAATCCCAGGAGGCACAATCCTAGGCACCAGTACAAGCTGGCAGCCACCTAGCTGAAAAGTAGCATTGCATTATAGGTCCCAGGGATCCAGGAGGACACCAAGCTGGACAGGAACTAGCAATGTGCCCTTGCGGCAAATGCAAACGGTATCCTGGGCTGGAATAGAAGTAAAGTTGCCATCAGGTTGAGGGAAGAAAGAATCCTTTCCCTCTACTCAGCACTGGTAAGGCCACACCTGGAGTGCTGCATCTGGTTCTTGGCTCCTCAGTATGACAGAGATATGGACATACTGGAGACCACAAGGATAACTAGGGGACTGAATCAATTGAAATGACAAAAGGCTGAGATAGCTAGGACTGTTCAACCAGGAGAATAAAAAGCTCAGGAGGGAATTTTATTAATGTATATAAATGCATGAAGGGGTGGAGTAAAAACAAATGGAACCAGACCCTATTTGATGCTGCCCAGTGACAGGATCAGAGGCAATGGGCAAAAACAAACACAGGAGATTTCCTCTGAATATGAGGAAACACTTTTCCACTGTGAGAGTGGTGGAGCACTGGCATAGGTTGTCCAAGGAGGTTGTGGAGTCTCCCTCCTTGGAGATATTCAAAAGCCATTTGAACATGATCCTGGGAAACCATCTCTAAGTGGCCTAGCTTGAGCAGAGGGGTTGGGCCATATTATTTCCAGAAGTCCCTTCCAAACTCAGGCAGTCTGTGATTCTGTGAAGTAAGTTTGCATATTCCACACTCAACAAAAGCTTATTTCTCTCACTTGATTATGAACAGAAAAGATGGTGAATAGCCAGATCTCAGAGGTTCAGTTTCCAGACATATGAAGTTAAGTTAGATGGCTTTAATGATTTTCACTCACGATTTCCCAAATACAGACTTAATTGCTTAACTAGACAGTATTTGGACATATAGGCATAGGAAAGCCCTTAAGATGACTTCTGCTTTTCTTAAAATATAATTTTTACGAGTTCAGTAAACTGTGAACAAGGTCCAAACTAGAATGTGGAGATTATAAAACTTCTTATTGCATAAATAGCTCTTCAGATATATTGACTGATCTGAGTTATTATTTTTCATCTGAAAATGAAGTCACTGGGGAAGAAAAAAAAATTGCAAGTGTAAGCACAGCAATTACAGCATAATTGTTNCATAGGTTGTCCAAGGAGGTTGTGGAGTCTCCCTCCTTGGAGATATTCAAAAGCCATTTGAACATGATCCTGGGAAACCATCTCTAAGTGGCCTAGCTTGAGCAGAGGGGTTGGGCCATATTATTTCCAGAAGTCCCTTCCAAACTCAGGCAGTCTGTGATTCTGTGAAGTAAGTTTGCATATTCCACACTCAACAAAAGCTTATTTCTCTCACTTGATTATGAACAGAAAAGATGGTGAATAGCCAGATCTCAGAGGTTCAGTTTCCAGACATATGAAGTTAAGTTAGATGGCTTTAATGATTTTCACTCACGATTTCCCAAATACAGACTTAATTGCTTAACTAGACAGTATTTGGACATATAGGCATAGGAAAGCCCTTAAGATGACTTCTGCTTTTCTTAAAATATAATTTTTACGAGTTCAGTAAACTGTGAACAAGGTCCAAACTAGAATGTGGAGATTATAAAACTTCTTATTGCATAAATAGCTCTTCAGATATATTGACTGATCTGAGTTATTATTTTTCATCTGAAAATGAAGTCACTGGGGAAGAAAAAAAAATTGCAAGTGTAAGCACAGCAATTACAGCATAATTGTTGTCAACAAAAGCTAGTATGCAATTGTAACATTATCTTTCAGAACTTTTGACTTTTGCCTTACTCTTAGTAAATGTTATTCTCTAGGTAATTCAGTTTCTAAGTGGAAATTTTGCAAACTGCCTTGAAGTAACTTTAAAACAGTCAAACAAAAGTACACAGAAGTTAGTCAACATAAAGTGTAATTCTGCACTGGATTCTCTTCCTAAGGTATGAATATAACAAAATATTTATTTGAAACCACTCACTAAACTGACATTACTTAAAGCTTTGTAAATATCAAACTAAGGCAAAATTACTGTATGTGTAAGTCTCCTGAATTTTTAAAACACTTCCTCATTTTGTTCATGCAGATAGGATCAGACAGTGCAAAGAATTGTAATTCCTCAGCTGAAAGTTACTATTCCCATTTATCACCCTCCTCAGCGGAAATCCAGTCCCTGTCATCGAGACAAAGAATCATTCAGACTGGCAGTGATCCTGGGAGGTCTTAAGTCCAACCTTCTGTTCAAAGCAGAGTCAACAGTGAATTCAGGGCAAGTTGTTCAGGGATTTGCCCACAGCAAATCCATGCTGACTGTTATGAATTACTTCATTTTTCTCTGTGCACCCAGGGTGGCTTTCAAGCAGACTTGTTTAATGATTTTCTTAGGGAATAGACTGAAGTTCGCTATATTGTGCTTCTTTCTGTTTTTGAGTACAGTACAGTTGCTTTTCTTCAGTCATCAGGAGCCTCTCTGCCCCAATATCTCTGGGCATTCAAAGATGATAAAGGTACCATCCTCTGCATTCTTTAAGGTGTCCTGTTTTTTCCCCCAGATTTTGATGGGTCAAGATGTCTAAGGATCAATTATTTTCCGCTACTGTTATTTCCTCTCCTCCTTAAACTCCAACCCTAGGCACAAAGACACAAGCACAGACTAAGGGCCCAGTAATTAACATTTCCCAACTGTGCACACAGTAACTGGAAATTGAAGGGAGGCAACTTCTTGTATCACACATACATCATCATCATAAGACACCTAACCATGTTATAGAGATGGGGTCCTTAGGCAGGTGTTCTCAGAAACTTATACTGAGAGTGATCTAATTTTATTCAGGCATCTAAAGTTTAACTGTATAAAAATGTAGTCATGACAATTCGAACAACGATGAGGAATGTAGAATAAAAAGGAAGAAAAATGCAGCTAAGAACAGCCAGAAATAGACACCTCTCACTCAGACTAAGCTGACAGGCCTACTCAGCTGAACACCAGCACCCTTGGACAGTTTTACAACCCATGCTACAGACACCTGCAATAAACAAGCCATAACTCCAACCCAGAACCAACAAACAGTCTTCTGGGTGTTCTTGCTGACTCCAGAAACAGCATGATGGTAACTGTCTTTGAGACGATTCGTCATTTGATCAATGTTGATTTCAACAGCAGTTTCAGCTTAACAACAGTCAAAAGTGGCCCACAAACAGATGTCCAAGTGTACAGTATGGAAGGTAAAGCATACAGTAAAGCTAGGACCTATTTCAGAAAGCACTGCCAGCCAAATAAATGTGTGTCAGACTTAATAAGATTTAGATACCTAAAGTCTGACCAGACAGATCCCATCTATTTTGTGTACACAAGGTAAACCTGGGAGTTCTTGCATAAAATATGTGAAGCTCTATTATGAAAAAAAGGCACATCACTAATGTTTTCTGATTTTTTTTACATCTGATGTATAGATAATAAACTTGTGAGAAGTTTATTATAGCTAATGGTAAATGATTTTCAAATACAGATTTAGGAAGTCAGAACTGAAGATATAAGCATTCCCAGGTATGCTCCAAATACATAGTTATGGGATAATACTTGAAGACTCATATCTTTTGGATAAGAATTTTGGCTTAAATAATTTTCTTGTTTTTCTGTTTTCACTTTGTGGGAAATTCATCACTCATTTCTGCATTTTTTTTCCTAAATCTAATATTATGGAGACTTTGTTTGGACAAAATTAATATTTACTCTTGGTGGAATAAATAACAAGTACTTTTTAAAAAAGTCTTATCACGAATAAATGTTTCAAGTATGCTGAGTTTTCTTTATAAGCAATTCCTAGCTTGCCGGTTTTGTCGCTGAAACATTTACACTTGCTAGATGTGCTGAAGTAGCTTAATGATTCACTAAATAAATGCACTCATTACTTATTTAGTATAGTACCAGATGAAAAGAAATCAGCCAGTGTCACCCACAGATTTTCCACTTTGTTAAAAATTATCACGATAGTATCAACACAGAAAAAGAAACAAGATATATTTCTGGATTTTTAAAGTGAAGTGGTGAAATTTTGTATTTCTCCTTGCACTGCAGCTGTTGATGATGGAATTTTCTTCCTGTCATAAATGATCTGGCCTGAGAATTTGCACTCTAGTCTCACTCACATAAATGTTAATGACTTCTCAATCCCACTTCTCTTTTTTGTGTCAGTGTGCTGCCTAAGTTCAAGGCACTGTCTTGGAATATGTGTATGCTCATAAACTAAATCAGCAGGTGATCAATGTTTAATATTTACACTGCAAATACCTCAAGATACTTTAACACCGAATTACATTTGTATTATCAGATTACTGTAGAAAATCTCTTGGACCAGCTTCTTATCCACAGCAATACATGTTATGACCCTGATTTCAGCAGTGACTCATTGAAATGAAAACTTTAATGAATTAAAAATCTAGCTTTTAATGGAAGAGAGGTAAAGGTTGGGAAGGGGTAAAAGCAGAAGGATGCTCTTTTGACATGAAGACCTCTTCATATTCTGATGAAAATTATTACATATGATGGATTTTCATGTTTTTCTTTAAGATCTTTCCGTAGTTGTGTTGTGCCTAGATGAGTATCTCACGTAAAGCAGTATCACAAATAATTGTCTCAAACACAAGTAATACTTGAAAATCTCTCCTTAAAATTATTTCTAATAGCTATGTAGAGAATACTATCTATTTAGATATGGCTAGTAATGCTTGGAAAGGCAAGTTATTGTTTACCTTGCAGTAACCAGCTTTATAGGATGTAGGATTTACAAAGATTCCATTTTCTTGTGCATCTGTATCCCAGGTAGGAGAAATGTAATTCTTTCCTAATACACTAGTAAAAGGCATGACAATTTTATGAGCTTCCCATTTTGCTCAGTAATAAAGACACCTCATTGTCAGGAATCCAAATTTGTCCAGACAGAAGATATGCTTGAGAAGCTTAGCTGCAATAATATGAACAGCATTCTTTCTTTTTTTTATATGGTAGAAACTTGGTGAGTTGCACAGAAGTGCCTTAATTGTGGCGATAAATAAGAAGCCTACTGCAATATCACCAGAAAGAGCTATTTATCAAATCTTTTGTATCTAAGTAAAGTATTACACAATAGCACGATGTGGTATCAAATCACAGATTGAACTAAACAGCAGACATTATGTGAGTTCCGTCCATAGAAATTGGCACACATTCTAGATATTCTTCATTATTAAAATGAGTTATATCAATTCGCCATTTGAAACCCAGTCTGACTCTTTTTGGGGTACCCACTTTTCTGAAAATGTTGAAAACATTTCAGTGGAAATGTAATTGTTGGCCTATTCCAAACCTCTCCAGGAATAAGAAAATCAGTACAAATATATCCAGAATGCAAATCTGTGCACTGGCTTGAGAAGGAGGTCTAGGAAAAGAAATGTAGAAGGGGATACAATAATTTGAGGGTAAATAAGTTCAGTGGAGAACCTGAGTTGAATGCTTTCAAAGAAACCTATCTAGAAGAAGCCAGTATGAGCTCAGGAATTATTTTACTTTCTAGTAAATAAGCCATAAACAGAGAAATCTTCAAGAAAAAAATGAAAAACAGAACAGGTACTGATAATCTACTAAACCAGGCACTTAGCATGTAGCATGAGAAGTACAAATAGAAATTTTGTCCCCTAAGTAACCTTGATAAATAGACCTTGACCTACTACAGAGTGAAAGGCAGTGCTCTACCTCTTGGTGTAGAGCATCCACACCAGTGCTGGTAAAAAATGTTTTTATTCTACAGTCTAAGGATGGGACAGCTAGAAAACAGAAGACCAGTCCAAAGGATTAAAAGAGAAGACAGAAATACTGATTTCGTGTTGTAAAATCACACCATGAAAATTATTTCCAAAGCAAAATTTTTTTTAAAGCTGCAATATTTGGATTATCTAGGATAACAAGTAGCTGGGACTTTCATATTTTTCAAGTTCCTATATTGTGAAACTGACTAATATTTTCAATTTTGCTTCTTTCTTCTTAAGGAACAAAGGTTATTTGTACTCTCTACAAGATACTATATGGCAGCTGTATTTTATACACCCTCACATAAATGAAGCAGGGACCATTCTCTGGTTCTGAGGTCAACATTTCAGCTGCACCTGCTGCACATCTAAACTTCATATTGAAGGTTATAGAACTCTACAGTACACAAGGTATCACCATCGAAACACCTAACTGAGTTGAATATATGAGGTGGTACACTGACGACTGCATCCGTCACTAACAGGTGAGACTGAGCTCATTCTACATCAGAGATCAAAGAAGACACAGTAGAAACTGCTTTTTATATCCTATGCAGACAGCTATGTTGGCACTACTCAGTTTTCTCCTAGTAATCTACTTAACAGTATGTGTAATCCCTTGATCTGAGTGATTTTGAACCCTTTGTTGCCAGTCGCAAGGATACTGCCCCAGACACCATGCTGGAATGATAATGTGGTGGGCCAGTAGGACCTTTAAGGAGAAAGAAGTGCAAAATTGATGGAAAGTCATAAAACAAAAGAAATTTACTTTCCAGTTGAAAGGAAGGCAGAGCCCCAAAGGTGCTGAAGAGAACTTCATGGTGAACTTCATGGAGATGCTTACTGTACAGTCCTGATTTAAGTTCTCATTCAATCACACCCTCTTAGTCACTGTTTCATTGGTCAGCTCTAGGCTGTTCTTCATCCAGGATATGAGAACACTTGCCGCTGCTTGAGGAAAATATATATGGGGGTAGTTGCCTCAACGTAAAACAGAGAAAAAGAAGCAATTCATTTATACCTTCCAAGGCAGAGTTTGTTAGGTGACATCTTTTCTCTACAGAGAGACAGAGCCCACAGATAAGCCAAACCACACTGCTGTAATCACTAGGCTTAATAGAAGACAGAGAATAATACAAAGTCTGGCCAGTCAACCAGACCATTTCTATGAAAACACAGGGAAAAAAAGAAAACTAGATAGAAGTATCTCTCCCTCCACACAGTATTTGTGCTGAGAATGCAAATGGATGCTGAAACAAAATTATATTGTGGGAGGGCACCTATCTGAGAGCAGAAGGCAGAACAAACAAATATTTATCAGAGTGTCTTGGATCACAAGCGAGTCAAAATAGGATTTTATCAGTTTTTCTAAGGAAACATTTAGCGAGAAATTTATAAGGTAATGTCCCTCTTTTTGTTTTCAAATAAAAGAATGCAAGTCCAATCAATAGCACAAACCATTCACAAAATGAACTATGTCTGAAAAGAAAGCCTTAGGCTGAGCTTAATAAGACCTCAGGAGTTTAAGAATAGCTCCAAATGGACCTACCCAGAACATGAGCAAGCACATCACTCTGTAGCAAGTAGGGAACAGAGAGTATCTAAACTTTCAAAGCATCTTAAAAAAACAAAAAAAACCCAAACCAACCCAAAACTTGGGAGAAAAAGGAGGTATGAGGAAGGTATCTTACTTGTAATTTCGTTTGCCTCTGCTTCAAATATAAAGGTACAGGTTAGCCAGCCCAGCCCACTTATCAGGATAACAGCTCTCACAGATAGTGTTGGGTGCAAAGAAAACTGTCATGAATAGGGAAAATATGAAGATCCTTTAAAGATTAAAAAAGAAATGAAAGTGCAAATATGATACTGTTGGTCTCTTCTGTTAAATAGTGGAGAAAAACTCCATGAAAGAAGAAACTATCTATGTAAACTTTATCTATACCCAACACTGAAGATAAAAGTTAAAGTCAAGACTGTCCTGCTTCCCTCACATCTACATTAAACCCAAACAGCTTGAGAGCTATCTATAAAGAAATTAAATATAGCCTTGATGTGTCTACCTCAAGTTGGAAACTGCAAGTAATTGAACTGTGCAGAGGTTAAAAAAAACCACAATGGGTATCCAAGGAAATGAGTCAAAGCTGTGAGTCTTGATGAGGCTTTTTTTTAAACATGCAAACCTTTGGGATGGAATGTGTACATGGCACAGTGAGACTGACAGCTCTGATCAAATATAACATAAGCACTGTTCAAACACTGTAATTTAGTTATTACTCACCAGGTCTGTATAACCTGTAGAGAAAATAGCCCGATGCTATACTACATCATATTACTATAAACAGGAAGAGATTCAAGTTATTTCAATGTAAGAAAAAAAAAATGAAAAGAAATGGAAGTTGATGAAGATCTATGTAAAATATGTTGTACTAATGCATTCCTAAAAGCTAACTTCTATTCACTTGGAGAAAATAAAAAAGTTGTAGAATGGACAAACTTACAGCCCAGAAATGCCAAAGTTGAGTTTTCCTACGGAATTATAGCTGGTCCCTTGTGCCTACTTGTTATGACAACATAACTGCTTGATCACCTACTAATTTCCAATGATACATTAGAAAATCTTGCAATAACTTTTACAGTTCTTATGAGGGACATTTTGGAAGGACTGGTTTTACTGGGAACTTTCCCTAATTCACCAGGTATCTTGGTAAATAAAGGTTATTCATAGACTTTCCCATACAAAAAACTTGTGCATTCTAAAAAAGATTTCTGAAAAAAATGTATTATATACTTTTTCAGAAAAGTTATATGTAAATGTGAAAGTGAAGACAAATTTCTCACACTACAAATGTCTGCAAATAGCTTCAGTGAAGCTCAGTACTCATTAACAACCTCCCACGCCCTTTCTCTCTCTAACTGCCTCCTTTATTGCTGTTGTATGAAGACGGACTAAAGATTGATAATACCAACCAAATCCATTCAATAACTTCAGTTGGGGATGTATCTGCTGAAGAAGTTTTCAGAATTTCTTCCTATAAAACACCTGTTTTATGGACAAATGTAAAACACCCTAAAGTTGTGCAGTTTTTTCCCTTAACCTATATGTAGTAGTAATTTCCAAAGAATGAGTTATCGTTCATACAGTGAAGGTATCATGGCCAGCAGCCAAAAAACCAATATTAGAAGTTGCCTCCTAGGCAGGTAATCTAGTGTGTGTGGGAGGGAAACAGGGCTGTGCTGAGCTTCTTATTTAACCGAGGGAGTGCCACTCTCCAGGAACACCATGAATTATATGGAAAAAGGAACTCTGCAGTCAGTGAAGCAGTTCATCTTAGAGAAAAAAACCAAAGGAGCTTGCTGTCCTTTTCTGGGACAGCACGGGTCTGTAAGAGTCAGCACAATGATGGCGTTGGCATTCCACAATACGTGGTCCCCAGCAGCAGCCAGACTGACTGCTCCTGGTGAAGAAGTCTTGACAGAGATAAAGCTCCTGGAAGGGGTCTGAATCATCCAGGTCTCAGGCTGCAGAGAGTGCCTGCTGCTTCTCTCCAAGAGTCTGGAAGTGATGGTGTCCTCAGCTGTATGAGGTGTGCTCTGCTCAAATCACTGAGCTACCAGGTGAAGCTGCCAAGACTGCATAATGTTGGAGAGAGTGAATGGGAGGAAGTCTACAAGTTCATCATGAAGATCTGTCAGAGGTCATGAAGAAGCTACATTTGAGTGGGTGGTGGCTGGAAACACTCGACTTCCACCAACAGAAAAAAGTTCTTTCTATGACTGTGCATGTGGAGCTGAAGGGCACTTGCCGCTGGTGAACAAGAACATCAGGCCAGGCAACAGCATTATAGAGAAGCTTTAATAAACGTCTATTATATACTGCCTCAACAAGAATAGGGCTTGAGAAAGAAGCCTGATGATTGCAGGGACAGGTTTTTGGTGGGGGGGAGCGGAGGGCAAGCTTTAATCACTCCAACATCTGCTGCAAGGGTAGCACGGTGGTATGCAAGCAGTCCAGGAGTTTTCTGGAATCCAAGAGGACTTCAACACAGAGAGTCTTTCACAGGGGATACATGAGATAAGCTGCAAAGGTAATCTGCTAAGTCTTCTACTAACAAGTAAGGAAAAACTGATCAGTGACATAAATAGCAATGGTATCTTGGGCTGCAGTGACCATGTGGCGATGGGAATTCAAGATCCTGAGAGAATCAATGAAGGCCAGAATCAGCACAGAGACCTTTGATCTCAGAGCAGATTTTGACCTGGCAGGATTTTATCAGAGGCTGCCCTAAAGAACAAAAAGAGACCAGGAAAGCTGACTGATCTTCAGACATCTTCCTTAAAATGCAAGAATGGCTCCATCATGGTGTTCTAGAACTTAAGCAGATACAGTAGAAGGTCAGTCTGAGTTAACAGGGAACTCCTGATTGATCTCAAATACAAAATAGCAAGTGTACAGAAGGTGGAAATAAAGACAAGGTATCTGGAGTGAGGACAAGCTATACAAGAGGATTACAGAGACACTGCTGCAGGGAAGAAACTGAGAAAGGAAAAGCTCAGTTGGGATTCAAATTGGCAAAGGACCTGAAGGGGGACAAGGTCTTTTAAAGGTAAAACAAAAGCAAAAGTAATATGTGGACACATTGCTGAATAACTTGAGGGCAAAGTGACAAAGGATATAGAAAATGCTTAAATACTCAGTGCTTTCTTTGTCTCAGACTTTATTGGCAATATGTGCTCCCAGTCCCTGGTCCCTCCCAGGTCCCTGGTCCCAGACGCAGAGTTTGTGGCAGTCAAGTGCTACTCATGCTAGAGGAAGAGTGAGCTAATGATAACTTAAACAAGCTGGGCATAAACATGCATTCACTACTGCTGAGGGAGCTAGCCGCTCTCGCTACAGGGCTGTTCTATATCATCTTTGGTCTTGATGATCAAGGAAAATTCCTGATGACTGGAAATCTTCAGGAAGGTTGAGAAAGAAGATTGTAGGAATAATAGGCTAGTCAGCCTCACACCAGTCCCCAGGAAAACTGCAGAACAAGTCCTCCTGGAAATAACTTCTGGCACATGAAGGAGATCAACACGTTTAGAAATAGTCAGTGTGGTTGTTCAAAACAAGACACGTCTGACTAATCTGATTGCCTTATGGGGGTAAGCACAGAACACTGAATGCTGTTTAACTTAGTTTTAGAAAAGCTTTTGACATAATCTCCCATAGTAGCTTTGTAGAGAGGAAACAGAGGTACTGGATGGGTGGACTACAAAGTGCATGCCGACCTGGCTTTGGTCAGCACCTCAAAGTCCACCTGGCAGTTGCGGCAATCCTCAAGGATGGGCAGATACCTGGGCTGATTGTAAGGAAGCAGTGAAAATCGTCTGTTCCACAAGTAAGGGGGAGCCAGGAGCAGAGTAGTACAAGAGAGGCAGCAGGGCAGGAACCTGGACAGTTAGAATCCAGTTCACCAGCACCTAAATGAGGCACATTGGGTCTGTGGTGTCCAGAATGAGACATTTTGCAGTAATGACAAGGCAAGTCTGTAGTGAAGAGGAACAGGTGAAGTCAGGAAAGCAGTGCACAGATCAGGGTCCATGCAGCAATATGGAGCAGCTAGGAGTCCCCAGGCAGGTGCAAAGGAGGAACTTTATTTACAAAAAACCCGGCCTTTTTATGCCGTTAGTCGGTTGTTAGTTTACATAGTTTTAAGGCACAACAAACCCTAACCAACCACCATACATCACGGTGTGAGCACATGGCATGCACGCAGCAAGCCTCACTTCCTCCATTCTAGCTGAGTCACTCTCCCACAGTCCATTTCTACTTAGGCTAAGTAACAGGCTGGAGCCATGATTTTACCAAGCCTTCCCTTTACAAAGCTTTACCTATCGGTCACAGGTCCAAGTTTGGACCATCAGGGCTTGTGATCCGGCACAGGTATGGCTGCAATGCAGTGGGAGCTGTAGCTCAGGTGGAAGCCAAACAACTGAGCTGCAGCTCTGAGCATCTCTCAAGAAAAGGGAGTCAGCCGTTTCTCAGGCCTTGTTTCAGAACTGCCTCGGACCACTCTGTCCAAGGACAACAAAGGAAGGGGAACAGACCTCCACTGCACTATCCCTAAGTTGACCCTGAGCCCAGGGACCCAGACCTCCTGGAGGGAGGATTTTCCCAGGGCCTTCACACTGATATTACTGCTGTCTTCATTAAAGACTAGAATGACAGGATGGAGTTGACTTTCTGTTTTGTGAATGATGTCACCAAGAGGAACAGTTGATAAGTTGGAAGGCTGGGCTTCCATTTGGAGTGACCTCAAGAGGCAGAGACACTTGCTGACAGGTAGAGCAGGAAGCAGCAGGAGCTGGCTGCCCAACAAGGGAAAACTAACTGGCAGCAAGGCAGGCAGAGGCAGACCTCACTAACAAGGATCCAGAAGGCTGAGTCATTAAATCTGGATCAGGGTCAGGTCTGGACAGAGCAAACAGATGTAGCTCAAAAGTCTGCACTCACAAGGCAGGTCCAATGCCGTGTTAGATAGGCCCAAAGTCAAACCAGAGATTCTGGGCCAGGGTCAGGATTAAGAAGGTACAACATCAGGCACAGATGTAGATGCTACACAACAGCAATGTAGCACAGGCACGGCACAGCAATACACCCTCTACTAAAAAGCAGATCCCAAGGGAATGGAGGGGCATGCCCTCATTTCTGTCTTGCTTTGCAACAGCTCTTACAATGAGGGAGCTGACCTCGGACTGAGCCAGCAACACTCTTTACCTCAGTCAACTAAATTACTAGAAGGGGGGAATGGGCTCAGGAACCTGGCAGCATCTCATGAAATTCAGCAAAAGCAAATGCAAAATCTTGCATCTGGGATATAATATTGTAATGGCACAGGCTGACTATCTAGCATGCAGATTTGTCGAAAGGAACCTAGGTTTAGGATGATGAGTGTGAATAAGCAGTGCAGTTCTGCCACAATGCAAGCTTAAACGCAAATACGGTTGCATTAGTAAGAACATAACCAGGAGGTTAGTTGAAGTGCTCACTTTCCTCTCCCTGGCACTTGCAAGGCTGCGTTTGGAGAGTTGTGTCAAGTTTGGGTGCCTGCGGTATAACAAACACATTGACAAACTGGCAGAGTCCATCAGAGGCCATCAAGATAGTTAGGAAATGAAAGCACATGACATATAAATAGAGGTTGAGAACACTGCGTTTACTAATTTGTAATAAAAGAAGGCTGGGTGACAGCTAATTGCTGTCTTCAACTATGCAGTAGGTGGAAACAGAGTAGATGGAGCCGGGCTGCTTGGATATACACAATGAAAATAGGAGATGCAATGAACAAAAATTGCAGGAGAGCAAATTCGTGGTAAGTACAAGGAGAAAAAAGTCACCATGAGTATGGCCTAACACTCGAAGAAGATTCCCAGAGAAACTTCAGCTCTGAAGAGATAGAAAACTTGACCAGATAAAAGTTCTTCAGCAACCTATGTTACTCACAGTGTTGAGGATTGGAGAGGTCAGAAAAGGGAGATTTAGATCAGGTCAACTTTCAAGGACCCTGACAGCCTAAATCTATGTCATGCACCTCATTGTCAGCTCAGATTCTAGGAATGTCTTAGAATGTATTTTGAAAACAAGACTTGGAATCATGGTCTGTATGTAATTTTTTATTATAAGGTTATAATAAGCCTGTTCATTATCACTATAACGAAGAATAGATATCGATGTCTCACTGTCCACATGGAAAATGGTGCCATGTGTGCTTCTGCAGGGGTGACCAAGGTTTGATACTATATAATAATGTCATTAATGATCTGGATGATGGAATGCAGTGTGTGCTTATTAAATCTGCAAACAATACTAGGCTGGAAGCAACTGTGTACATTGGAGGACAAGATGAGAATACAAAATGATCCTGACAAACTGTAGGAATGGTCTGAGAAAAACAGGATTTTATTGAACAGACACAAGTGTGGGGCATTACTTTTAGTAGACATACTAAATTGCACAAATACAGGATGTGGTGCATGCAGCTTGTTTGTACTTTTGCAGAATATGATTCAGGGGCAACAGAGGATCACAAGCTGAGGAAGAGTCAACAATGTCATGTTGCAGCAATAAAAGCAAACAACACTGGCATTTTTTTCTTTAGAAGTTGTAATCTGCAAGACATGAGAAATAATCTTTCCCCTCTACAAAGTACTGCAAGGTCTCAGCAGTAGTAGCCAGTCCAGCTTTAAGCACTACCTCAGGAAAGATGCTGAACAATTAACACAAGATCATGACTTTAAGCCCTATTGGGATTCTGATGACAGGGTAATAATTTTGATTTACTTTCTTGGTGAAATTGTAAACATCCAGAAATGCATCCTTTTCCCAGGTATCCCATCCCTTCTTTTACAGTCATAGATGGAAATCATTAAGCCATTATCAATAAAATATCCAGAAAGGTAATCCTAAAGCAAGGAAAAATAAATAATGCTTGGAAATTGAGGAAGAAGTGTTTCATTGCTCTTTCTTTTCTGGGTGATAGATGGCTTTTTTTTTGGTGGTGGTGCTTTTTGGAGGTTTTTTTTTGGCAGTAATGTCAGAAAACAAAAGAATTATCCTGAATAATACCTTCTTTACATTTTAGTGAAAGCTAACAAAAAACTAGATAAATTCCTTTGGATAAATCCTGCATGTGTTTTAATTCAGAAAACTTCTTAGAAATCAGCTGCTTTGCAGGAATATAACAAACATGTTCACTAGGTGTTTTGTTGGGTTTTTTTAGTAAGCTATTTCCAGAGTTACAGATATAATAGCTAAATACATAAAATGGGAAGATAATCATAGAAACATTAAATCATAGAATATCCCAGGCTGAATGGGATGTCCACAGATGATCTGATCCTGCCTTTTGTGGGAAAGAGAGCGTAGATGAGATAATCTAGCACCCGGTCCGATTGCATCTTGAAAACCTCCAGCGATGGGGATTCCACCACATCCCTGGGGGTGTTGTTCCAACTAATGAGTGTTCTCAATGAAAAAAATTTACTTCTTATGTCAACTTTCCCAGTACAACTTGTACCCACTGCCACTTGTCTTCTCCATGTGACTCTTGTGAAGCAGTCTCTGTCTTTTTTGTAGATGCTCTTTAAGTACTGAAATACCGTGATGAGGTCCCCCCTGAGCATTCTCTTCTCCACAGAAAAAATACGTAATTCCTTCAGCCTTTTCTTGTAGGGTGTGTTCTCCAGCCTATGATCACCTTTGCAGCCCTGGTTTGGACCCTTTTCAGTCTGTCCATATTTTTCTTGAATTGTGGTGCCTAGAATGGGACTCTGGCTGCATCCTGACAAATGCTGAGTAGAGCGTGAAATAATGTCAAATAATACTCAGTTACTGTAGGTTCCTGTTGATAATATCAATGATATATCAATAACTGTTGAGTGTTCCCTGACAGAAAAATGTGGCCATCAATCGCATATCCTTCATTGAGATAAACTAGCCTATCAGTTTTAAACCTTCCGTTGATCTCTCCTCCTTGGTATATTATAAATGTTAAGTCCTTAAAGGTATAATTTAATGTTTCTAATAACATACAAGAGCCTGCGATCCTTTTTATCTCCTGTTGTTCATCTGCAGCATACAAAGTGTGTGACCAACATCCTTTCTGTCTAAGCGTTTATTTGGTTTCAAGTAGCTAAAGCAAAAGCGTGCAGACCACATAAAATAAACATAATTTGCTGATGAATTAGGTCTTTTTCTTTAACAAATATATGTTTCATAGCAACAATTAGTTCATTGTGCTATGGCAGTGCTTCCACCAAAAGTTAATTTCCATCATCAGTTATTGTCTAGAAACACACTAAAAGAAGCATGTCAGAAGTAACAATAATTTACATATTTTTAACCCTAATTAGAGTTTGGATTTTTTTTCTTTTTAATATATTTTACACTAAAAAAAGCTCATAGAAATCTAGTTGTAAAAAGTGTCTTGGACTAACAATGGCAGCACGGACTGACTTCTCTGGGATTTGGCCACAGTGATAATCATTGAAGGATAGTTCTTAAAGCTAGCTGGCAGCATGATATGCTGCATGAAAAAAAGAGTGCTTGACAAAGAGTAGAGAATATAAGAGGAGGAGAGAAGACCAGCGGGACTTTTCTTAAGATCCTAAATGTTATCTAGAAAATAAATCTTTATGGGCCCTCATGTTACCACATTCCCATTATGCAAGAGCCAACGACATAGATTGAGGCATCTACAGATCCAGGAGTTGAGATATCGATATCAATGAAATGAGAACTCAGTTATGGAGAACCAACAAAGAGGTCAATACTAATAATTGACCTTCATAATATTTATTTAATAATAATATCAATACTAAAAATAATTGTATTAATTTCACTACTAAAAAGGCTGTCATGGTTACTCTTGCAAAATACAAGGTGAGAATAAAATGTCCAAATGGAACAAGCAGCTCAAAGTCGTAGTTTTAAAGCATGATGTGTGAAAGAATCACAGAACAAACTCTTTCAAAGCCAAGAACCTAAGCTATGCATTGCTGCAACAAATCATGCTGTATGTTTTCTGTAATAAAACATACAAATCCTGCTATTTACATCTATGCAACTTTTACTAGGATTATACCCTAATAAAAGCAATTAAGGGGAAAAAAAGAAAAATTGAATACATATCTTCATTTAAAAGCGAAAGTTCTGTTTTATGTAGATCTGGTTACTGTTCAACTACTTCTCAGACTATTACCTCTTTTTATTCTAAAAGCTTATGTTTAACAAATTCTTCTCAGTAGAATTTATAACCATGAGAACAAACATAATGTCTATTTTATTTTTAGTATTGAGTGTAAAAATCAGAGAGATTAATATAGATTAATATAAATTTCTTATAGATAATAACTATATTTTTTAAAATTTCAACCTAATTATTTGGATAACCTATTGCAATAAAAACAAAATAATTTCTTGAAGTCATACTGTCTTCATCTGCTTCACTGTGATTAAAATGCAGAGAATCTCACATGGAAGGTCTGTTACAGTGTTCCTGAAATTGCACAGGGTATAACAGCTTGCCTCAAGAAATACCTACAAGGTATTTTTTTAATATTGCTCTATTTCAAGACTAAAGTAAGAAATTATAGAAAAAGCATGTAGAAGTTATTTACAGTTAGAGTAGCAAAAAATTAAACCAGTTTATTTTACTTCTGCTTTTATGCACCCTGTCATGTGGAAGTTAAAAACAGTGAATGAAACACCTCTGAGCTATGTGATGGGATTGACATGCTGGAGGGAAGGGAAGCCATCCAGAGGGACCTTGCTGGGCTTGAGAGGCGGGCCTGTGCCTACCATGTGAAGTTCAACAAGGCCATGTGTAAGGTCCTGCACCTGACTCAGGGCAATCCCAAGCACAAATACAGGCTGAGGAGAGAATGGATTGGGAACAGCCCTGAGGAGAAGGGCTTGGGGCTGCTGGTGGATGAGAGGTTTCACATGAGCCAGCAATGTGCACTCACAGCCCAGAAAGTCAAACATATCCTGGGCTGTGTCCAAAGCAGCATGGCCAGCAGGTCAAGCAAGAGGACTCTCCACCTTCACTCTGTTTGGGTGAGATCACATCTGAGGTACTGTATCCACCTCTGCTGCCCCAAACACAAGAAGGACGTGGACCTGTTGGAGCAAGACCAGAGGAGGACCATGATGATGATCAAATGACTGGAGCACCTCTCCCATGACAACAGGCTGAGAGAGTTGGGGTCACTCAGCCTGGAGAAGAGAAAGCTCCAGGGAGACCTTACAGCACCTTCCAGAACCTTAAGGGGACCTACAGGAAGGCCAGAGAGGGACAATTCAAAAGGGCATCTAATTATAGGACAAGGGGGAATGGCTTTAACCTGGAACAGGGTAAGTTTAGATTAGATATTAGGAAGAAAATCCACTGTGGGGCTGGTGAGACACTGAAACAGGTTGCCCAGAGAAATTGTGGAT
Organism: Ifrita kowaldi; assembly: GCA_013398055.1. Lineage (NCBI taxonomy): Eukaryota > Metazoa > Chordata > Aves > Passeriformes > Cinclosomatidae > Ifrita > Ifrita kowaldi. The sequence continues at coordinate 125,740 of VZRS01009804.1, forward strand.
GCCCCATCCCTGGAAATGTTCAAAGCCGGGTTGGGTGGGATCCTGGGCAACCTGGTGTAGTGGGTGGTATCCCTGTCCATGGAAGGGGCTTGGAAGTAAATGACTTTTAAGGTCCCGTCCAACCAGATTCTATTTGGTGCAATCCATACGCATAGCAGGGAAAATTTAGATGCTGTGATGACCTTCCTGTTTACATTTGCCAGGGGTTTTTTTTTGAACTTACAAGAAATCCTGGTTTTCAAGGGAAAGGGGCTAATAGCACTTCCTGATCCTGGCACAGGAACAAATCACATTATCCTTACTCATGAGAATAATCTAATTAAACACAACAGGAGTCCTCATATGGACATGGTAAAGCAGCAGTATTTTGATGCCACAGTGGCGGACAAACGAAAATTCTCTTCTTCTTTCAATCATGGTTCAGCTCTGATCTACATAATTTCATTATTAAAAAAAAACACTTATAAGAGTCAGTGTAAATATATGCCTGTACAGAGCAGTCCCTATTTACTGAAATAGTTCCATATTTGTAGCCAAGAGTCTGTCTTCTAAAGCACGTTCTTTCAAGCTTTCACAGTTGAATGATTACATAATCTTTTTACCCCAAAAATGAAGTAGTATTGCTAGAATTTATTTTAGAACTGAAATAAAAATTGAGCTAAAACCTTAAACTTTGTCAGTTTTATGTTCTTCCCCATCTGCTTGTGGCAAACATAGTAACATGGATAAAGGCCTTTTTCTTTGTTTCTTGATATCATATTTGAGACCACCTTCTGGCATTTATGGAGAATGGAATCTGAGAAAATCTGAAGAATATCACAGGAAAAAAATTTCCTCCCATCAACTATTACAGCTGAGGGAAAAGAATGCTCTGGAAGCAAAGGGATTGCTTTCTCTCATGTCAGTGGGGAGCAAGTGTTGTAAAAGGTACAGAAAGAGACAGGATCAGATCTTGTCATCAGTCCTGTTTTTGTGAAGGACGAAGGAGTGCTTAGCATCCTTTCACTCCTGCCACACCTAGTCTGGGCCTGGGTCAATGGCTGATCTTGCATGCTGACCTAAAAATGGCTACAGTTATGCAAATACTATGATTTGCTAATGCAGAGCACCTGGCTGGACTGAGATCCAGCTAAACATCTCATGAATGAAATTGTCACTGAGAAGTTCACAGTCTTTGGAATGAATATGTCAATAACAAGAAGATGAGACAATATTTTTAAAGGAAAGATATGAATCATATTCTATAGCATTTCTTGTGCATGTACTCTTACTTTAATTTTCAGTCTGATGAGGTGTTAGAATGGAAGCAAATGAACAGCAGAGCTGCAATTACTAAAGGGCTGAGATTAATGTTTCAATTTGTTTTTCTTTCAGAGTGACAGTGCTACAACAACGTTCACATGAGTTGATGAATGGCTCACCTCAATGAAAGTTTGCTTGTCAAAAACAAACACTGTTGATTAGAGAAGACAGCTACTTCTTAACAACGCTCCAGCTTATAAAAATAAAGAGAACATGATTTTGTAAAAATTTATTTGTAAAACCAAATACGAGTTTAAGAACTAAAGGAAGGCTCTCCTATTAAACATATTGTTGGGAATTAACCTTCTTTCAGTGCTTTTTTCCCCCTAATACTACATATAGTATATTACATGATTTCAGCAGTGGAAATGTTAACTAGTTCAAACTGGGTATTATATAATAAAGGATTTGACTAATACAACTTTTAAAGAAACTCAGGATTGCAGCTTTACCAGAAACTCAATGTGGAGGAATGCACTGATAGTTGTATAAGGAACAGCTGTAGTCAGGAATTACTGCAGCAGTTGGGTACATGGGCAAATGATGGAGTCTTCCATGAATAGTGGCATCAAGCATGGAATGGAAAATAAACTATATTAAACCATATTTTGTTATCCTGCTTTTCTAGAGAAAGAACATTTATGCGGTTATGTGCTATTAGTTCATCTGCTCCACCACAAGGATGAACAAGTCACTGACAAATTTTAGGCAAATTTAACAATGGATCTCAAAGCTTCAAAATTATTTTGGGATTTGTGAAAGTCAGTAAGTCAATAGAGATCCAATTTAATATACCTACCAGTAGAAAAGCAATTATAATTTAGCTTCCTACCCATTTGGCAAGGACAGGCAGTAACCAAGAGATGAATCAGAACAAGAAACCAGTCAACCAACCAGCCAACACGAAGCTTTTAACCAATACTATTTGTAGCAACATGTCTCACCATATGGATGCAGATGTGAGAATAATGAAGAACTGACTGTCGTGGGTTAGCTCCTAAAGGTGTTACAATTTTTAGTAACTGTTACAGAATTCTAGGCTTAGGTTTCAGTTTTGCAAAAGAGGTCATGTATTCCTGAAAGCAGAAGTGAGCGTGTATTCAGCTTTGCTAGTTCTGATACTGGGCTGGTGAGAACAGAACCTTTGGCACCTCCATGAATATGAAAAATTAAACTACACCTTTATTATGAATCATACATGACTGCTTGTGGCTGCTGCAAATTGTAAAGGAATTTCCTCCAAGAAAACTTTGTGCTTTCTTATCTCCCATAAATGAATGACCTTTTGGGGTTTTTTCCCATCTTTTGAAGCTTTCTGAAATAGTGTTGGTTCCGTGTTTCACAGCTAACCACTGTTTTAGTCATGTCTGTGTATCCAGGTTATACATACTAACAAGCACTTATGGACTTTGCCAAAAAGTAAACTTATCATACTGTATCTCCAAGTACATAGAGCAAATGCATCTTCGTACAGAGCTGAGGTATTCTCTTTCTTTTGGTGGAGCTCACAGCAGCTGCTGTAATCTAGGAGGATTTACTGATCCAGTTCTGCTGATTCATCGTGTTTATGCAGTTCATTACCTAAAGATGGATATAAGGAGGACCAGCTATTCAGCCAAAACTCCAAGTTTGGGGCTACAAAGAGTGAGGATGAATGGTATTCTACGACCAGGGGGCAAGCTTTGTTACAAAATTAAACTCTGTGATGAGAGTCACTATGAAGCCAAGAAAGTCTTTTTTAACAGGCATGGATTAACCCCAGCACACCTAAAGCAAATATATACAACTTTATTCAACACATACAACAACTATTAAAATAATTTGAGTACCCTCAAAGCATCAGACGTCCTTCTGTTTCTCTAGTACTGGAGAGGCTTGACAAAAATGCTCATTGCCATGAGCATCACTGCAACCACGGGGCTTGGTAAAACCGCTGTTGACTGGACATGGCTGTATGTAAGACCACCACTAAGCAAGAAGATTCACAAGAACTTTAAGAATATATCCCTTTCCTTGAACAAGCAGCACATGAATTCTCAGGCTGGCTGACCCCAAGGTTTCTCCTGCCCCTCCCCATGCCAAAGGAGACTCCAGCTCAGGAGCAAGGCACACCGCCCGACACCCTCATCACTCTCTAAGACTGGAGTTGCTAAGGAAACCCACCCAAAAGGTCCCTACCCAAACACTTTCACAGAATCACAGAATGTGTCAGGTTGGAAGGGACCACGGTGGTCCAACCTCACTGCTCAAGCAGGGCCATCCTAGACCACACTGCACAGGACTGCATAGAGACACTTGAATATCTCCGGTGAGGGAGACTCCACAACCTCCCCGGGCAATTTGATCCAGTGCGCGGTCACATTCCACACAGCGTGGGGCCCGGGCGGAAAAGGCACGGCAGGCAGCACAGAGGCCGGCAGGTGCGGGAGCGGCCCGAGGAGCGCCGCACGGCTCTGCCCAGCCGGCCGTGGGCAGCGCAGGGCCGTGACCCGCGGGGCCGTGGGGGCGGCGGCA